>OZ012669.1:3545267-4090267 GCA_963942505.1 Lordithon lunulatus
TCGTTAATCTCACTATACGTTTTTGGGATTTCAACTGGAATCCTCGAACGACATTTTCGAAGATTCGCCTTAAGAAATTGTCTTGTCTAAAACGACCTGTAGGCTTGATTTGATAATAAAATTAATTGTTCTTTTACCTTTTCCTGTAAAGATTTAATGCGATCATGCAACCGCACGACAGTTTCGCAATTAGCATAGCACCGATTGTCCCTTCTAGCAGCCAGTTCCATGCCGCCCCCCACATCCTGCTGCTCGCATGTTCTATTGTCCGCACGCAGGATATGCCCGGCCCTGCATTCGCATCTGAAACCCCCATCCTCGTTCACGCAGTCATGGTCGCAATCCGCGCTCCCATCAAGACACTCGTTTATGTCTGAAAAACGATAAAACACAAATTCCCGAGGGCGGGTTGAATTTATCGCTCTGCTCTATAAATTACGCGTAAGATAAATATTGAATGGCGAGGGAGGCACAATATAATCGGAGTGAATTGGAAATTCTGTATGTGAAATTATTACTTAAGTCATTAAGTTATAAATGATATAGAAACATTAATCAGGAATTCAAATATTAATAGTAAAATTAGTTAATTTCATTATTTCCAAAGATATGTATCAGTAAAGTTAAAAATTATGAATATTCTCTAATTTTACGAACTTTACTACTAGAACTAGTCATTTCAATTAGGTACTATGATTTATGTAGGTGATTCTTATCATTTATCTAACTGCCTGATTTATTTTTAAATCAGGCAGTAAGATAATGATAGTACAATGAGATATATTCATTTTTTCCAAAGATATTCATCAGTTAGTTTGAAAATGACGGTGACTTGCTAATATAATTCATATAAATAGTCATCACATTAGGTTTTTATGAGTTATCTAGCTGATTCTCATTGACAAATGTATCAGGAATCGATATTTTGATAGTACAATCAGATATTTTAATTATTTCCAAAGATATGCATCAGTAAAGTTGAAAATTATGGTTATTCGATAATTTCACTCATAACTAGTTACCACATTGGGTTACTATGACTTATCTAGATGATTGTTATTGAAAAATATATCAGGAATCCAGATATTGATAGTACAATCAGATATCTTCATTATTTCCAAAGATATGCATCAGTAAAGTTGAAAATGATAGTTACTCGCTAATATCAATAATAAAACTAGTCATCACATTTGGTTACTATGAGCTATTTAGCTGATTCTCATTGAAAAATGTATCAGGAATCCATATATTGATAGTACAAATAGATATCTTCATTATTTTCAAAGATATGCATCAGTAAAGTTGAAAATTATGGTTATTTCCTAATTTCACTGATATATCTAGTCACCACATTGGGTTACTATGACTTATCTAGATGACTCTTATTGAAAAATTTATCACGAATCCAGATATTAATAGAATAATCAGATACCTTCGTTATTTCCATAGCTATGCATCAGTAAAGTTGAAAATGATGGTTACTCGCTAATATCATTGTAAAATCTAGTCATCACATTTGGTTACGATGAGATATCTAGTTGATTCCCATTGAAAAATGTATCAGGCATTCAGATATTGATAGTACAATCAGATATCTTCAATATTTCCAAAGATATGCATCAGTAAATTTGAAAATGATGGTTACTCGCTAATATCATTGTTAAAACTAGTCATCACATTTGGTTACTATGAGTTATCTAGCTGATTCTCATTAAAAAATGTATCAGGAATCCAGATATTGATAGTACAATCAGATATCTTCATTATTTACAAAGATATGCATCCGTAAAGTTGAAAATTATGATTATTTCCTAATTTCACTGATATATCTAGTCACCACATTGGGTTACTATGACTTATCTCGATGACACTTATTGAAAAATATATCAGGAATCCAGTTATTAATAGAATAATCAGATACCTTCTTTATTTCCAAAGCTATGCATCAGTAACGTTGAAAATGATGGTTACTCGCTAATATTATTGTTAAATCTAGTCATTACATTTGGTTACGATGAGTTATCTAGCTGATTCTCATTGAAAAATGTATCAGGCATCCAGATATTGATAGTACAATCAGATATCTTCATTATTTCCAAAGATATGCATCAGTAAAGTTGAAAATTATGGTTATTCCTTAATTTCACTGATATATCTAGTCACCACATTGGGTTACTATGACTTATCTAGATGACTCTTATTGTAAAATTTATCACGAATCCAGATATTAATAGAATAATCAAATACCTTCGTTATTTCCATAGCTATGCATCAGTAAAGTTGAAAATTATGGTTACTCGCTAATATCATTGATAAAACTAGTCATCACATTTGGTTATCATGAGTTATCTAGCTGATTCTCATTGAAAAATGTATCAGGAATCCAAATATTGATAGTACAATCAGATATCTTCATTATTTCCAAAGATATGCATAAGTAAATTTGAAAACAATCGTTGCTCGCTAATATCATTAATAAAACTAGTCATCACCATTGGGCTCTTATGAGTTATCTAGTTGTTTCTTATTGAATAATGTATAATGAATCCAGATATTGATAGTACAATCAGATATCTTTATTATTTCTAAAGATATGCATCAGTAAAGTTAAAAATTATGGTTACTCGCTAATATCATTGATAAAACTAGTCATCACATTTGGTTACTAAGAGTTATCTAACTGATTCTCATTGAAAAATGTATCAGGAATGCAAATATTGATAGTACATTTAGATCTCTTCATTATTTCCAAAGATATGGATCAGTAAATTTGAAAATTATGGTTACTCGCTAATATCATTAATAAAACTAGTCATCACATTGGGCTCTTATGAGTTATCTAGTTGTTTCTTATTGAACAATGTATAAGGAATCCAGATATTGATAGTACAATCAGATATCTTTATTATTTCTAAAGATATGCATCAGTAAAGTTGAAAATGATGGTTACTCGCCAATTTCTTTGATAAAACTAGTCATCACATTTGGTTACTATGAGTTATCTAGCTGATTCTTATTGGAAAAAGTATCAGGAATCCAAATATTAATAGTACAATCAGATATCTTCATTATTTCCAAAGATATGCTTCAGTAAATTCGGAAATGATGCTTACACGCTAATATCATTAATAAAACTAGTCATCACATTGGATTTCCATAAGTTATCTAGTTGATTCTTATTGAAAATTGTATCAGGAATTTAGATATTGATAGTACAATCAGATATCTTTATTAGTTCCAAAGATATGCCCAGTAGGTTTAAAAATTATGGTCATTCACTAATTTTTCTAATATAACTAGTCACAACATTGCGATACAATGACTTATCTAGTTGATTCCTATTGAAAAATATATCAAGGATCCAACTATTGATATTACAATGAGATATCTTCATTATTTCCAAAATTATGCTTCAGTAAATTTGAAAATGATGGTTACTCGTTAATATCATGAATAAAACTAGTCATCACATTGGGTTCCTTTGAGAAATCAATTGTTTCTTATTGAAAAATGTATGAGGAATCCAGATATTTATAGTACAATCAGATATCTTTATTATTTCTAAAGATATGCTTCAGTAAAGTTAAAAATGATAGTTATTCGCTAATTTGACTAATAGAACTAGTCACTACATTGGGTAGTATTATGATTTATCTAGGTGATTTTTATTGAAAAATATATCAGGAATTCAGATATTTATAGTAAAATCAGAAATCGTCATGATTTCAAAAGATAAGCGTCGGTAAATTTGAAAATTATTGTTATTCGTTAATTTCCTAATAAAACTATTCACCACATCAGGTTACTATGAGTTATCTAGTTAATTCTTGTTGAAAAATATATCACGAATCCACATATGTATATTTCAATTATATATCTTCATTATTTCTTTCGTTAATTAAAGTTTTATTTGTAATTAAAAATCTTCCCCTGGTATTTGACCCGGTAGTTATAAATTCAGCTAATTAGAATCCATAAATTCATCAATCATTTTTTTTTAAGAAAACATCTTTAATTTTCTCGAAAATCATCAGAGTTTGATAAAGATAAACTAACTTAATTATCCCCCTATTACTCCACTAAATACATTTAAGAGCAATGCAACAAAAAATCGTTTAATTGCGTTCATCATTAAATTTAATTTTCTGTATCATTCCACTTTAATATCTAATGTAATTAGCTCCCCAGCGGCACAGTCTCCTTTGCCGGTTGACTAATTTGGAGCATAATAAGTAACGGAGTGAGTTACTTACGTCTCGCCGCGATTACAAATTGCGCTTAAAATTTCACGCTCTTGACTTGCACCGGATTTATATACGGGCGCACGTGAAAATTTAATTAGCTGATATTAAAACTCGCGTACGTGCGCTGTATGTTTTAATATTGAGAGACTTGCATGGAATGTAGAACAGTCCGGATGCATTTTTTACGTAATATGAATCTGAGAGACACTATTACTAGTATATTCGTAAAAAATATAATTAAAAATTAAAAATATATTAATATAAACCCAGCTCAGTGGCGGAGTGGTTAGAGGCTTCGTCTGTCTCGTACTGAGCATTGGGAAGCCTGAGTTCGATCCCCAGCGGGGAGCGAATTTTCGGGAATCACCTTTCACAGTTTTTCAGAGGTTTTCTGTGAAGTTAAGGTAAATACCGGGTGATTAAACTCCTCTGAGCTTCTCCCTTGACCGGCGGAAAAGCCTCGCGGCTGATGGTTTTTTTTTATTGATATAATACAACTAACCCCCTAGGAAGAAAGTTAAATGCCACAGTGAATTTATCCTCACTAGCTGAGCTACACTGATGAGATCCAATAAGATCGAAATCTAGATATGTAGATTGCTCAGAGGTGGGTTTACACTTATATATGTTTTAAAAATATATTTAAAAAATATAGTATGTCCGTATCACATATCTGGTCCTTAACTTTTTCAATGCTTATTTTTTATATAGGTTTTATTATTTTTCAATCACTGGGAAAAGGCAGTAATATTTCTCATATACAACAGCGTTAAACAGCAAAGGAAGCATTGAACAGGAAATTATATATATATATATATATATATATATATATATATATATAAATTTGGAAATTAATATGAGAATACATGCAAATAAAAGTTTCTTTTACCCTAAATCCCTAGTATGCATAGCAGAGGACAGACAAGCAAAACAAGTAGCAAGTGTAGCTTGCATGGAACGTTACTGTGTTGTTTAAAAAAATACGTTTTTAAAAGTTCACTAAATTATCTTCAATATGCATAACATACGACGATTCCATTAACAGGACTTCAAATGGAGAGCCTTCTAACTAATACTAAATTACTCACCGACACAAAACGGTTTCGTTCCAGCTCTCTGGTTCTCCGCGCTGAATTTATACCCGTCATAGCACGTGCAGATGACTCGCTGCAGGTAGACCGTGCACCGTTGCTCGCATAAATCCATCGCGCAAGGATCCTCGTCCTTCGGGACGCACCTGAAATGATGAAAAGCGATCAGCTAACGCTTTCTCTCTGTCTGCGTGTATGTTTGTGTGGGGTAAACAGTGGAAATTTGGGGGTATTAAGCCGGAATTGGGGTTCTTGAGTTATTTGAAGTCACGCCCCGACGAGCGGCGACGATTACCTTCCGGCAATAAAAGTGTAATCCTTGCAGCAGTGCTTCCTGGTGCAGTCCACCCAGTCGCCGTTTGCGTTGCATTTGTACCGGGTCGATATCACGTTGCTGGAGGGACATTCCAATGTATCAGACCTAAAATAAGATTATCATAATGAAAAAACTAATGAAAATTAATTCATATATTATTATTATTAAAACATTCATATTATTTCTAACTATTCTTGATTTTTATACAAGAATCAAATGTCTGTTTCACACTAACTTGAACCATAGCTACGACACACTAATTAAGAACATTAATATTAATAAGTTTCCCCAAGAAGAGTCCCTTCCATTAATGTAGAAATAAATTGAACGTTCCATTTTCAGCTCCTCTGTTGGTTAATTACTACATTCATCGTTTTTCTCTCCCCCTCAAGCCATGCCACGTCGGCTCGTTAAATCAAGGTGATGGCCTTTGTTTGGGTAATACTTCTAAGGGAAGCGCGCGCTAATTAATATTAAACTAAGTTGCGTGTGATCAGAAGCTAGGCGGGTGGAATTTGTACGCTCGACAGTAGTGCGTTGTGATTTTCTATAATCGCACCCAACCGCGCAGCCATTAAGTTAATTATCTTTAATTAACTTCTTGTAGGTGTCCTAACATGTCTGGATTAACGAGTGTAGGGAGTTTAAAGTCAGTGATTTAGTTGGCAGGCTTGAGAGCAAAGAAACAATTTACTTATTTCATCCACACTGCCAGTATAAACAAAAATATTTATCTTTATGGGGCTATGAACAGTGAAGCTTTTCCGCCGGTAAAGGGAAAAGTTCAGAGGAGTTGAAACACTCAGTATTTACCTTAACTAATGGGGATGTAAATTAATGTGATGAATTGAAATTTTAAAAATTCGACAAAAATACAATTTTTTGTTTAACAATTTCAACTTGTATTTGAAGAGTCTTCAACATGTTTTCACTATAGCTGACAATTTGTATCAATATTCAAAAGCTACAACTGGAGTTATAACTATTTTAATAAAATGTGTTTATAAATTAATGTGAATGAAACTTTAAAAATTCGCCAAAAATATAATTTTCTGTTTAACGATTTCAGCTTATATTTGGTGATTTATTAACATTTTTTCACTATAGCTGACAATTTGTAGCAATATTCAATAGCTACAACTCGAGTTATAGCTGTTTTAATAAAATGTGTTTGTAAATTAATGTGATTTTAAAAATTCGCACAAAATACAATTTTTTATTTAACAACTTCAACTTATACACAAACATGTTTTCACTATAGATGATAATTTGTAGCAATATTCAATATTTTTGTAAATGTATTTTTCCATAAATAAATGATTATATATCTAATGATCTGTTGTGTTTTGATATCGCTTTATCATATGCCACACAATGGACATTCTGCAGTAGGAAAATTTAATATCGTTACTATATTATATAATGCCACGATGAAAACATATTGACATCGGGTTCGTGAGATGTCGAGCTGTATGTATGTATGCAATAAGTTCTCTGCAACGAGTTGCAGCGCATGGAATGTAATCGAGCCCGACCCGCGGCCGTCTGTTCAGAATTTTAAATTTTCTGTCTGGAATATATTAGTTTTTCCTGTTTTTGTTTTCAGCGAGAATAATTTATTTCTCTACGCGAGTTTCATTAGGAGAATGAAATTTATAAAATCCCCTGCATGTATGATTTAAAGAATGATTACGTTTGAAAGTCGGTAGGTAACGTAGCACCAGCAATGCTACTTACAAACAAACGACGTAAAAATTAGGATCAATATTCCGCAGTAGCTTAAACTAACATACTAGGAGTTATCTGGGAATCGGAAAGTGTCAGACGTTACAAAACTGATATATAATCTGCCTTCGTTTATCGCTTTACTCTACTAACCTAAGTATATGTAATTAATAAACTAACCATAATCCTCTGTAATTCACTACTTTTCTAGGTGCATTGAGGTATGCCGCTCTCTGGGTTACCATATTTATATAAATACACGAACAACTGTTTTGTGTGACGTCAAAAACGGCCGCTTTTATCGACACCGCTTCCTAGGGAACCAGAGCGTTACTGCAGTCGCACCAGCCTAAAATTTGGAACACCCACCCACCAAGCATTATGCTTGTATTGTTTATTATTTAGAGGTGGACGCACTAATGTATTCGATTCTTTTTCTGAGACGAATTGCTCGGAAATGTAACGTTCGGGACGGATAGTAACGATAAACGAAAGCAGCTACAGATCGAGATTACGTTTGAAAATAAGTTTACTTATCAATAATTACTTCACAGATTTTTTCTGTTTCTAGTCTTACATTTAAATGAACAGTAATAGCTGTCTTAATAAAATGTGTTTGTAATTTAATGTGATGTGATCGCCAAAAATACAATTTTTGGTTTAACAATTTCAATTTTTATTTGGTGATTCACCAACATGTTTTCACTATAGCTGACAACTTGTAGCAATATTTAGTAGCTACAACTCGAGTTATAGCTATTTTAATAAAATGTGCTTGTAATTTATTGTGATTGAAATTTTAAAAATTCGCCAAAAATACAACTTTTGGTTTAACAATATCAATTTGTATTTGGTGATTCATCAACATGTTTTCACCATAGCTGACAATTTGTAGAAATATTCAACAGCTATAACTCGAGTTATAGCAGTTTTAATAAAATGTGTTTGTAAATAAATGTGATTAAAATTTTAAAAAATCGCCAAAAATTCAATTTCTAGTTTAATAATTTCAACTTGTATGTGGTGATTTACCAATATGTTTTTACTATAGCTGACAATTTGTAGCAATATTCTATAACTACAACTCGAGTTATAGCAGTTTTAATAAAATGTATGCAAATAAATGTGATTGAAATTTTAAAAATTCGCCAAAAATTCTATTTTTGGTTTAGCAATTTGAACCTGTATTTTATGATTTACCAACATGTTTTCACTATAGCTGACAAATTGTAGCAATATTGAACAGCTACAACTCGAGTTATAGCAGATTTAATAAAATGTGTTTGCAAATAAATGTGATTGAAATTTTAAAAATTCGCCAAAAATTCAATTTTTTGTTTAACAATTTGAACTTGTATTTTGTGATTTATCAACATGTTTTCACTATAGCTGAAAATTTGTAGCAATATTCAACAGCTGGAACTCGAGTTATAGCAGTCTTAATTAAATGTGTTTGCAAATAAATGTGATTGAAATTTTAAAAATTCGCCAAAAAATCAATTTTTTGTTTAACAATTTGAACTTGTATTTTGTGATTCACCAATATGTTTTTACTATAACTGCCAATTTATAGCAATATTCATCAGCTAGAACTCGAGTTATAGCAGTTTTAATAAAATGTGTGCAAATAAATGTGATTGAATTTTAAAAAATTCGCAAAAAATTAAATTTTTTGTTTAACAATTTCAACTTTTATTTTGTGATTCACCAATATGTTTTCACTATAGCTGCCAATTTGTAGCAATATTCATCAGCTACAACTCGAGTTATAGCAGTTTAAATAAAATGTGAGCAAATAAATGTGATTGAAATTTTAAAAATTCGCCAAAAATTTAATTTTTTGTTTAACAATTTAAACTTGTACTTGGTGATTCATCAACATGTTTTCACTATAGCTGACAAATTTGAGCAATATTCAGCAGCTACAACTCGAGTTATAGCAGTTTTAATAAAATGTGTTTGCAAATAAATATGATTGAAATTTTAAAAATTCGCCAAAAATTCAATTTTTTGTTTAACAATTTCAAATTGTATTTCGTAATTTATCAAAAATTTTTTACTACAGCGGACATTTTGTAGCAATATTCAATAGCTATAACTCGAGTTATAGCAGTTTTAATAAAATGTGTTTGCAAGTAAATGTAATTGAAATTTAAAAAATTTGCCAAAAATTCATTTCCTAGTTTAACAATTTCAACTTGTATTTGGTGTTTCACCAATATGTTTTCACCATAGTTGACAATTTGTAGCAATATTCTATAGCTACAACTCGAGTTATAGCAGTTTTAATAAAATGTGTTTGCAAATAAATGTGATTTAAATTTAAGAAATTCGCCAATAATTCAATTTTTTGTTTAACAATTTGAACTTATACTTGGTGATTCATCACCATGTTTTCACTATAGCTGACAATTTGTAGCAATATTCAACAGCTACAACTCGAGTTATAGCAGTTTTAATAAAATGTGTTTGCAAATAAATGTGATTGAAATCTTAAAAAATCGCAAAAAAATCAATTTTTTGTTTAACAATTTCAACTTTCATTTTGTGATTCACCAATATGTTTTCACTATAGCTGCCAATTTGTAGCAATATTCATCAGCTACAACTCGAGTTTTAGCAGTCTTAATAAAATGTGTTCGCAAATAAATGTGATTGAAATTTTAAAAATACGGCAAAAATTCAATTTGTTGTTTAACTATTTCAACTTTTACTTTGTGATTCACAAATATGTTTTCACTATAGCTGCCAATTTGTAGCAATATTCATCAGCTGCAACTCGAGTTATAGCTGTTTTAATAAAATGTGTTTGCAAATAAATGTGATTGAAATTTTAAAAATTCGCCAAAAATTCAATTTTTTGTTTAACAATTTGAACTTGTATTTTGTGATTTATCAACATGTTTTCACCACAGCTGACAATTTGTAGCAATATTCAATAGCTACAACTCGAGTTATAGCTGTTTTAACCGCCAACATATTTCCACAATAGCTGACAATTTTTAGCAAAATTGTAGCTACAACTCGTAAATGTAACGTTCGGGACGGTTAGTAACCATAAACGAAAGCAACTTGTTTTTCACATTGTAAATATATTTAAATTTATTATATTATTATTTTAAATTTGTATTTAATTCACAAAGGTTTTCACTAAGGTGGACAAGAACCATAATCCAAATTTGATTTATGATTATGATTTTATGATTATTTATTACAGTATTTGTATAAAACTAAAAACTAAAGAAATCTCCTTTTGCAAATTATTTCATAATTATTATATTATGAGTATTTATTTATATATGATTTTAAAAAGGAAATGGCTAACTACTAATCACGAAAGTGTGGAGCATGAAAAGGACAATTAAGAATAAATTGAAATAAAGTACAATGATTTCAATGGAATAGGAAATAATTACATTCCGCGATAGACGTCGGTGAAAAAGACACGAATTCATTTCCTTAGGATGAAGCAGGAAGTTAAAGGCGATTCATTTTATTTTCGCTATTTCCATCAAAATGTCGCTTTGTCATGTTCTACTGTAGAGTTTTCTGTATAAAGATGTTATTAATTCACCAAAATAAATAAAAATAGCTTAATTTTGAAGCTAAATAATTGCCAAATATAATTTCATTTCATTCAATTCTAAAAATTAAAACAAAGTGATTATAACTTTGTTTTAATTTTTTTAATTGAATTCATTATGATTTCTACTGAACAAGTTTTTATTGAAAATTTGTGTCTTGAATTTTCTTGCATTTAGTCGTTATTAATTGATCAAATACAAGAAATGACATTCTAAATGGAATAATTTTTTTTGAAGCTTTTCTCTTTAAACATATTATGTATAATAATATCTGAGTAATAGCGTAAGTAAATACTTCAATCAACGGTAATAGGCAATGTCTAAAAATAGAATAAAATAAAATAAATAAAAATAAAATAATAAATAACAGTGGGTTTATGCTGACATAAAATAATAAATAAAATAATAAAAAAGGAGTCAGTTTCAATGAATTATGTCCCATAATATAGTAATCATTATATATTTTTAATATTAAAAATTGAATTTATGGGTTGGACAAAATAAATCTTCCATCTTTGTATCAAACCGGACATAAACTAAATATATTTTCAACATATTACCCCGTAGCAAATGCGCTGTCATTTAGTGGATCCAAGTAATAACCATCAGTGAAAACTTCAGCTATGCTCTCGTCTGACAGTCTGCAGGTTACTAAGAGCGCAGCCACCAACGTCAATCCGCCCCTCATATTCTATGCGGTTTTCCGTCTGTTTCTTTAACGAGCCCGCTTGAGTTATATCCTTAATTAATCCTGAAACACGAAGGGTAGTCACACAGTTGCGGCCATTACAAACGCATTGTAATCATTATAAATCAAGCCGCCATTTGGAAGTGTTTGTTTTAATGAAAAATAAATCTAAAAATTTGAATTTGAATGTTTTTAGAGCGAGAGAATCAATCTTTATTAAAGTCATTGGCTAGCGGAACGATTTTTGAGTGATCGCTATGAGAAAATTTAGGGAAATACGGGAACATGTGAGAAAATGAGGGAAATTTTGAGAAAATGAGGGAACATTTGAGAAAATGAGAGAAAATTTGAGAAAATATGGAAAGAGGTGGGAAATCGTGGACGAATATGAGACGAGAACATGTAAGAAAATATAGGAAATTGTGTGAAAATGTGTCAAAATATAGCAAATCATGCCAAAATGTGCCAAAAAAATATGTCAATGTAATTTGGAAAGTCGTATTGTGTCCACACCAAATATTTTATAAATAAAAAATGGTACAGATATTATAGATGATATTGGCTTCTGTAATAAAGTATTGATGACTTAAAAAATATTCCAATTTCTTGTATTCAGGAATTGTAAATAAAATTTTCTTTTGATGTTTATCACTGCTGATTGATCGCGCCCGCTACTTACAATAAACTCCATTTCCCGCGAGGCCTAAATTCCTTTCACCAGAATTTATCGTGCACAGGGGAACTTTTGCCGCACGTAAATCACACAAATCGTTATTATTTATTAGTGGCGCGTACGTATTTCAGATTTACTCCGCGGTTGCCTTTGCGTTCGCACTGCCCGACGACTAAACATTTAATAATTAACGTTTTACCCGAGCTGTTTAGAATGAACTATGTAATGGCAGTTTTATTAAATACAAGAGAACCCAGACGCGCACCACTTGACTTGATGAATTAAAATGTCGAGGTCTTTATATGCTGGTTGAGTGGTGACGATGGACAGATGTTGGTTTATCCAATAAAATTAACTTGTCTGTATATGAACTAAAAATATTAAGGTATTTAAAAGCTTAATTATAGCTATATATTTGTGTAAAAAGTAAAAAAAAAACTTTTATCTTTATAGGGCTATTAGCCGTGAGGCGTTTTCGCCGGTCAAGGGAGAAGCTCTAAGCTCTAAGGAATTTAATCACCCGATATTTACCTTAACTTTACAGAAAATCTCTGAAAAACTGTAAAAGGTGATTGGCGAAAATTCGCTCGCCGCTGGGGATCGAACTCAGGCTCCCCAATGTTCAGTACGAAACGGACGACACCCCTAACTCGACCACTGAGCTGGGTTATTATGTTTCATATGAATTTTACAAATATATTTAACATACGAAGATAACAAAATTATTTTTTAATTTTACATATAATTTGAATTACTTACATATGTTAACTTGTTGTTAGGTATTGGTAGTGTAAGAGTTCTGTAAAAAGTATTTATGGTGTTTGTAGCAAATTTCATAAATTTACAATTGTGAATGAATGATATGTTCTCAATGTGTGTTGAAAACACTGACTTGACTTTAATTCTCAAGTATAGATAAGTGTCAGTCAGTCAGTCCCATGTCTCGTTTTGAAAACGTCACTGTATCGCGAAAACTACAAGAGATAGAGGGTTACGGTGTGTTGCATTCGCTTCAGTGGGAACGACAGAAGTAGAAGAAAAACCAGCTAGATTTTGCATGGTTTTAGGATAATAACAGCCACCACGTATGCCGTAGCCCTGATTTAAAACAACTTAACACAAAACGCTTCCTATTTCAGTCTATACTCTTACTTTTATATAACAAGAAAAAAATCGATATAAAATAAATCAATAAATAAATACATAAGATATGCAACATTTGTTGCAAATTGGTTTAAAACAAAATATTTATATTATTATACTACAATAACACAAGTAAAGCATTTAAGATTAATTAATTTCAAATAATATCAATTATAACTTTTTTTATACTTATTATTATATATTTTTGTGTTGTTGTCCATCCTGCCCATAATCAATACAACGTTTGAAAGTCAACCCACTACGATTTTCTGCATGCAATTGTTCACCTGCATGGTGACATCAAGGTGACCGATAACGATTTAATCGTGCACGTGTAAACTGAATTCATTGTAAAAACATTGTTCTTATTATGGAGCATTTTAGTGATAGCGAAGAAGAAGTGTGCTGGGGTCCTGTTAGTGTAAAAGAGGTACTACGACATTTCGAATGTAGTCTTCTCTATAGACGTACGAGAAGACGGAGGCCCATCAGGTATTTATATATAATTATTTAAGAAGAGTTATTGTTGAGAATCGGCATATGTGTAGTTCGAATATGATATCGTAGTACCCAACTGTTTCTCCTACTGACTAGTTCTTATCGAGAAAAAAAAACTACAGTGAAAAATCGGTCCGTTTTTCACTGTAGTTTTTTTTCTTTCTCGAACTAGTCAGTAGGAGAAAAAGTTGCCTCGCGATATACCCCTAAAAAGTATTTTATTTATTTTATTAATATTATTTTTATATTTTATTCCATTGTCTATTGCGACATGTTTCTATAAAATTTCCAAAACTTGATTATTTTTCGTTTCAAGTGACAGTATCTCAAAATCGATTAGCAATTAGATACCTTATTTCTTATAACACTTGAAGCAGCAGTGATTATTACAAAATACATATTTGTTTAGAGTTTCAGTTTCAGTTTCAGTTTATTGGAAATTGTCACAATTTCAAGTATATTGCAGTACTAAAGTTTAATAACTGGAGTTATCGCCCTACAATTGCTTGTTCTTATTTATATTTATCTATATATTGTTCTTATTTATGATAATTGTCATGTTTCAGACATAAATCACCAACTGAGTCCACGGAACAACAATTATCTGAAAGCCGAATTATAGCGGATCTCCATAAAATCATTCGTGATACGATAGTAAAAGAAATTGATGAAAAAGCACTCAACGCCGAGAGTTCTGATGGTGATCTTCTTAATGAATTCATACAAAATTGTAGCTATAGCCAGAAGAATTATTAATAAATCAACCTAACCTACCACTTTCTTTTAAATATTTAATATGTAAATAATATAATAAATAAATACTTTTAAATATATTATGTACAAAATGTTACTTTATTATTTCTAAAGCATTGTGATTGTATAAATATATTACTTTAGTGATAGCTTTAGTGATTAGATGTGTATGTTATAAAAAAAAAATATGTTAGTTAATTAATAAATATTTTAGGTATTGTTTTATATACCAAACATAACTTTTTATATAGCCCATCTGATCCAAAATTTCTTAAATTATGTAAAGAAGTCAAAATTATTTAATTTAAAATTATTAAATTATTGAAATATTGGATTATTAAGGCGTCTTTGTGATAATTAATTATAAAGGATAAAGATTTTTTACTTTGTTTCTTTATCACACTTCAGTTACACTTTGCAACTAGCCATATTTCGAGTTCGAAAATGGCTAGAGCTTAGCATATGGCTAGACCGTATGCCTTTTTGATTTAAAATTAAATTAAAAAGTTAGGATTTCATCCGCATACTGAATTTATCCCACAAAATAAATTCCACGTATTTATCACTAAGTAACTACTACTACAAAATGAATCATATAACCATTAACAAATCCAGTAAACAATTCCAATTATTAGCATTGTGTACTCAATTGCCGAATACAATCAGCGACACCTCATCATTTGTGTACACTATAATGAGCCCTCACTTACGCGATAGCGTCTTATCATTACAGATAGCAATTATAACCGATTTTAAAAATACAATCCACTCGGAGTCACAATGGAAACCCAACACAGCGGCGAATTAAGGGCTGAAGTCACGTGCTCGAAAGATGGAAACCTAATCAACTACCACATCAAAATAATCGGTGATAAACGTCTTGGTGTGATTGAAAATAATGACAAAAACACACCGATTGAAATCTCAATGGATGGGGCTATTTGTTTGGAGGCTGCCAAAAGTTTGTACTGCGACTTGAAACTAGAACCGATTGAAATCAACCACATCTACACCGAACCCATTAAAGTATGTGTTAGTTGCAGAAACTATTATGACTCAACTGGTGAGATTTGTGTGTACGGACATATAATTTGTGCGGCGTGCAAGAACAACTCGTGTGCCGCTTGTGAGAAAGTTGTTGCTGTTCAAACACGTGTAAGCTGTGCGAATCCGGGTTGCAACTGGATGGGGTCTAGTTTAAACAGTCGACAGCACGAAGACGAGTGTTTGTATGCAGAGCTGTTTTGTCCGTACGCGTCTTGCACGTGGAAAAGCCCGGAGAAGGACCTGCAATTACACGCGATTGAAGCCCATAATGTGCAAACAAGTGGGAGCGTTGTGAAACAACTTCTGTATGAAGACGATTTGTCGTTGATGGATTTTGCTGGGAGGCTTTTCGTGTGCAAGTGCTACGCGTACGAGGATGGGGTTGAGTTTGTGGTCGAACTGTGCTCGAATAATCCGGTGGCGAAAGAGTTTAGTTTTGTGGTAGAAATTGTCTGCGAGGATGGAAGGGTTTTATTTAAGAAGCATCGGGCGTGTCTTTTGTATCGTAAGTCCGTTTTGGAACCGGGTGTGGTGATAACGCATAAGGAGATTGGGGTTCGTTTGAGCAAAAATATTTCGTATCGAGTGTTAATTAAATCAACTTAAAAATTTAATATTTGTAATAAATTAAGAAAAAAACAGCACAAGAGCTTTTATGTCAGCTTTAATTTATCACCCGATAGTAGTATAGCTATGTAAGTTCTAAATTTTGAGAAATATCGTCAAATATTATCAAATATTGTCAAATATTATCAAATATTATGAAATATTGTCAAATATTATCAAATATTGTCAAATATTATCAAATATTATGAAATATTGTCAAATATTTTCAAATATTTTCAAACATTGTCAAATAATATCATTTATTGTCATATATTGTCATATATTGTCATATATTGTCATATATTGTCATATATTGTCATATATTGTCATATATTGTCATATATTGTCATATATTGTCATATATTGTCATATATTGTCATATATTGTCATATATTGTCATATATTGTCATTTTAACACCGCATTCAGATATCTTCAACTGGTTTTACATCCCTTCCAAGTCAAAATATGTATAATAATTTACTTTATTATACACATTTTGACTAAATAAATTAAATGCCGTTTTACATAATTTTTTCATATAAAAATTGATTAAAAACGAGACGATTTGTATTCAAAATTTACAGAAAAAGGCGAATTTAAAAAGCGCATTTAGATGCCTTCAAGTGTTTTTGATTTACAGCTCTTGGAAGTCAACATTTGAATAATCAAATGGAATGCAGCATATTAATTGCTGTTTTATATAATTTTTCATTTCAAAATTGATCAAAATCGAGATTATTTGCATTTAGAATTTACTGAAAAAGTCAAATTTGAAAACCGCATTTAGATGCCTTCAGCTGTTTTTGAATTACAGCCCTTCGAAGTGAAAATTTATATAATCAGAAGGAATAAAGAATATTAATTGCTGCTTTATATAATTTTTCGTTACAAAATTGATTAAAATCAAGTTGTTTTGCATTCAAAATTTACTGGAAAAGTCAAATTTTAAAACCGCATTTAGATTCCTTCGGCTGTTTTTGATTTACAGCTCTTCGAAGTGAAAATTTGTATAATCATAAGAAATGAAGAATATTAATTCCTGTTTTATATGATTTTTCGTTTCGAAACTGATGATTTGCATTCAGAATTTACTGAAAAAGTCAACTTTGAAAACCGCATTTAGATCCCTTCGGCTGTTTTTGATTTACACCCCTTCGAAGTCAAAATTTGAATAAACAGAAAGAATCGAGTATATTAATTGCCGTTCTATATAATTTTTCATTTCAAATTTGATCAAAATCGAGATTATTTGCATTCAGAATTTACTGAAAAAATCGAATTTGAAAATCACATTTAGATTCCTTCAGCTGTTTTTGATTTACAGGCCTTCGAATTCAAAATTTGTATAATCAGAAGGAATAAAAAATATTAATTGCTGTTTTGTATAATTTTTCATTTTAAATTTGATTAAAATCGATATGATTTGCATTCAGAATTTACTGAAAAAATCAAATTTGAAAATCACATTTAGATGCCATTAGCTGTTTTTGATTTACAGCCCTTCGAAGTGAAAATTTGTATAATCAGAAAGTATCAAGTATATTAATTGCCGTTCTATATAATTTTTCATTTCAAATTTGATTAAAATCGAAATGATTTGCATTCAGAATTTACTGAAAAAATCAAATTTGAAAATCGCATTTAGATGCCATCAGCTGTTTTTGATTTACAGCCCTTCGAAGTGCAAATTTGTATAATCAGACAAAATGAAGAATATTGATTGCTGTTTTATATAATATTTCATTTACAAATTGATTAAAATCAAGTTGATTTGCATTCAAAATTTACTGAAATAGTCAAATTTTAAAACCGCATTCAGATTCCTTCAACTGTTTCAAATTTACAGTCCTTCGAAATCAAAATTTGCATAATCAGAAGAAATGCAGCATATTAATTGCCGTTTTATATAATTTTTCATTTCAAAACTGATTAAAATTGAGATGATTTGCATTCAGAATTTATTGAAAAAGTCAAATTTGAAAACCGCATTTAGATGCCATCAGCTGTTTTTGATTTACACCCCTTCGAAATGAAAATTTGTATAATTAGAAGGAATGAAGAATATTAATTGCTGTTTTATATAATTTTTAGTTTCAAAATTGATTAAAATCAAGTTGATTTGCTGAAATTTACTGAAAAAGTCGAATTTTAAAACTACATTCAGATGACTACAACTATTTTTGACACACAGCCGCTCAAATTCAAAATTTGTATAATCAGAAGGAATTGTGTATATTAATTGTAATTTTAAATCATTTTTCATTCCAAAATTGATTCAAATCAAGATTTTTTGCATTTAAAATTTACTGATATAATAAAATTTTAAAACCGCATTCAGATGCCTTCCACTGTTTTTGATTTACAGCCCTTCGATGTCAAAATTTGTATAATTTGAAGAAATGCAGCATATTAATTGCCCATTTATGTAATTTTTCATCTGAAAATTGATTCAAATCGGGATGATTTGCATTCAGAATTTACTGAAAAAATTAAATTTGAAAATCGCATGATGCCATCTACATCAGCTGTTGTTGATGTACAGCCCTTCGAAGTGAAAATTTGTATAATCAGAAAGAATGAAGAATATTGATTGCTGTTTTATATAATTTTTCATTTCAAAATTGATTAAAATCAAGTTGATTTGCATTCAAAATTTACTGAAATAGTCAAATTTTAAAACCGCATTTAGATTCCTTCAACTGTTTTTTTTTTATAGCCCTTCGAAGTCAAAATTTGTATAATCAGAAAGAATCAAGTATATTAATTGCCGTTTTATATCATTTTTCATTTCAAAATTGAATCAAATCTAGATGATTTGTATTCAAAATTTATTGAAAATGTCAAATTTTGAAACCGCAATCAGATGCCTTCAACTGTTTTTCATTTACAGCCATTCAAATTCAAAGTTGTATAATTAGAAGGAATGGAGCATATTAATTGACGTTTTGTAACATTTTTCATTACAAAATTAATTAAAATCTAGACGATTTCTATTAAAAATTTACTTAAGAACTCGAATTTTAAAACCGTATATAGATACCTTCAATTGTTTTTGAGTTACAGCCCTTCGAAGTCAAAACTTGTATAGTCAGAAGATATAAGTATATTAATTACTTTTTATATCATTTTTCATTTCAATATTAAATTAAATCTACATGATTTGCATTCAAAATTTACTGAAAAATTTAGATTTTCAAATATATTTGTCAATATTTGACAATATAAGACAATATTTGACAATATAAGACAATATTTGAAAATATACGTTTTTAAAATTTAACATTTTCAGTAAATTTTCATCATCTTGATTTTAGTGAATTTTGAAATGAAAAATTATATAAAAAGTAATTAATATGCTTATATCTTCTGACTATACAAGTTTTGACTTCGAAGGGCTCGACAAACATCGCCAAATATTGACAAATATTGACAAATATTGACAAACATTGACAAATATTGACAAATATTGACAAATATTGACAAATATTGACAAATATTGACAAATATTGACAAATATTGACAAATATTGACAAATATTGACAAATATTGACAAATATTGACAAATATTGACAAATATTGACAAATATTGACAAATATTGACAAATATTGACAAATATTGACAAATATTGACAAATATTGACAAATATTGACAAATATTGACAAATATTGACAAATATTGACAAATATTGACAAATATTGACAAATATTGACAAATATTGACAAATATTGACAAATATTGACAAATATTGACAAATATTTACAAATATCGAGAAATACTAGCTAAACCAATTACACACTGTGATAGGTAATTCGTCCGCGATAGGGTTTGAACTCTTGCTCCTCAATCCTCAGTACGACATTGACTGCTCCTCAATATATTTAAATTATTATTATTATTATTATTTAGCTTTATAGCACTTCTATGTGAAATATAACATATTTTCTGTAATCTGAATAGTGTCTTAATTTATAGTTTCACCTTGCTCTCATTTTCTGCATTACGCCTGGTTTCCATGAAGCGATTTTTCTCTTAATTGTAAGGCATCGGTTATTATTTAAAGGACTTACATGAAAATTACAACAATTACAAGAAAATGAGGCGGAAAGAACCATGTATGGGTCGATAGACAAATAAGGATGGAATATATATATATATATATATATATATATATATATATATATATATATATATATATATATATATATATATATATATATATCTCCCTTGGTTCAGAGCTTCATCATAGTTTGGTGGTAAGTCTGACCCATTGTTTGAACCAAGAGCGAAATATCGATAATTAAAACAAGGAGTTTCTTTCCCTACGCCGCAATCCCAACAGTCCGGCGAAAAACTACCCTCAGTGTATATATATATATATATATATATATATATATATATATATATATATATATATATATTATCGTTTGCCTTCTAGCTTACGGTGTAGGCGTTTGGGAATTATTAATTATTTTTATTTCATATAATTTTATAATTATTTTTGCAGTTGTTTCCTTCTTCAAAGTATCGATTCAATTGAGATCATGCTTTTCAATATTTTCGAACCTGGGCCTCCCGTTCGTAAAGCGGAGGTGTTCACCACTGCAATACATACGTATATTACAATTTATGAAGCAGAAAAGAATTAAAAGTTATGTGGATTACTAATATAGTCCAAAACTAGATCTGATAAACCAAATCTGATAGCAATTTTGGGTTCCACACCCAAATATTATTAGAAACAGTTCATATTTCACACAAACACCAAAATGTGTCTTGAGTAGTGTTATCTATGCGCATTAACCTTTGTATATATAGCAACGACAAATATTATTATTTTATGTATTTACTAATACAGAGAGAGTAGCAATTTACACAATTTTTGGAATACCTTTTATTTCCACAACACACAGATAACGCATCTTATCATTTTACGCTAAACTCTTATCAGTGCGTTGATATGATAAACACATGGCCCCGCAATTTCTACTAGCAGACACAACTACGGACGTTCAACACATAGAACGGTAAGTTTTTTTTCTAAATTTATTATTCTGTTTGAAAACTTGTAACTATTTCTCCAATGATACATATTTTCATAATCAAACATATTTTTATTTTCCTAAAGCAGCACTGCTGTATAAGGCACATATTGTTATCGCGAACATAAGTAGAAAGAGTAGTTAGTGTTAATTTTGAATTTTCTCGTCGTTTCATCTCTATAATAATAAAAATGAAGACAATGTTTTGAAGACGACCGACCTGTCATTTATGACTTTTGTGCAGTCAGTGTCTCATTCCATGTCGTGACAAATATTTTTATTACCGCCAATTTTATTCGTTAAATAGGGAAATACAACGCTAAATTAGTTGCGTCTATTGGTATTTTAGCAGTTGGTGTTGGTGTTGGTGGGAAACATGTATAAATAATATACTACAGCCTGGAAAAAGACACCAGCATTTTTTGTCTTGCTTTACTTTATTCTGTTAGAAGGTTTTGTACGTCTTTTGGGTAGCTGCCTTTCATTTTAAAACAAAAATGAAAGGCAGCAACTACCCAAAAGACGTAAAAAACCTTCTAACAGAATAAATTAAGCAAGACAAAAATTGCTGGTATCTTTTCCCAGGCTGTTGTATATTATTGATACATGTTTCCCCTTCTGCGTCAAATTGTTCCTCAGTTTTGAATACTACGTTTAATATTATTTTTTCTTGTAGTGATTTTTTCAAACTCATCCAGTCTTTATGTAATATAATATATACTCGCCGTCATAAATAAATTAACACCTAGTAAACGCCAATGAATTTTGATGAAAATTTCAGAAAAAGTAGACTTTATTCCTCTTAACATACGATGAAAATATTAGCAAGATACAATAAAGATTAATCAAGTTAACATCATTAATGAAACACAAACTCTTTCTTTTTATTTATGCATTAGTTACTTAAGACTCAATGTAAAAGCATCTTTGTAAGCTTATTTACATTAAACACGTTAAAGTTGAAATAATGCCTACTCCTAATTCCATTAGTTAATTGAGTTTGAACGTAAAAGAATCATCGGTCTACAAGGAGCCGAATTATATCATTTTTTGAAATTTTTATGCTGGTAACAGTATTCTTATATGAACTTTTATCGACTGTAGCCTCAATAATTTAGCTAATTTAACAAATTATGTGTCTTTTAAACATATATAAACCTCTTTCACGCTACAGCAGGCGTATTGACTTCTCTACTTATAATGCCACCTGCAGTATCAGTTGCCTGATGCTGAGGGCGTATTGACTTCTTCTCTACTTATAATGCCATCTGCAGTATCAGTTGCCTGATACTGCAGGTAGACTTATAGTTTAACGTGGATTCCGGACCAACGGAGTACGTTCAAATAAAAATATTATCAAATTCCATGAAAAATAGAATAGTTAGAAACGTAAAATAAGGCAATATTAAGTAAATATCCTGTACTTTTGAAAATATAGATAGTTATAGTCGCTTACTTTAAACTGTCTTTCATTTCACCCACATCTTATAACAGCCTCTAGGTGATTTATACTAAAGTTTATAATGTATTTTTTTTTTGCAGAACAAGCGCCATCATGTCAATAAAATATCTCTGCCCGACACTTCCAGCTGGTTCATGCGACTGGCAAGGCGACAGCTCAACAATAGCCGAACATTTCGAATCAAACCACACCAGCCTCTTGCTAACCCAAAACAACTTCGCATTAGACATAACAACGCCAGCCGAGCGTAACGTCCTAATGTCCCACCGTCGCGAAATCTATCTGCTGCAAATAACCACAACCCCAACCCGCATCGAAATTAAACTACGCCTGTTAGGCAGCTACCTAACAGCCGCCAAAATGCGCTACTATTTGGAAATAATCGCCGGCGAAGTGTCTTTCTTTAGCAACGAATGCAGCCAAGAGTTCATCCCGGTGAAGCACTGTGAAGGTGGTATAGAGATCGACACGGCAGTCCTGCGGATGACCACCAGAACTATCCGTGAAATAATTTGCTGCGTTCATTTCGAATCGTCCACATCGCAACTGATGCGCTCCAAGCAGGTGAGCCGTGGCAGCAGCTTTACGCTCAAACAGATTTGTCCGAGGGACTCGTATTTTGAGGATTCAAAAATTGTGACGATGGAGGAACGATGTACGAACTGCAACCAGCTAGTAATAAGTCCTATTTACACATGTCTGCAAGAGCATAGTATTTGTATTGATTGTATTGAGGGTGTTTGTAGTAGTTGTAACTCGCATGTCTCTAATGTTCGGAATTATCAACTGGAGGCGATTACTAAGAAAATTAATTATAGTTGTTATTTTGCGGTGCAGGGTTGCAAACAGATTATTTCAGGTTTTTCGTTGGATGAGCATGAGAGCCGTTGCACGTTTTGTGTGTATAATTGTCCGCAGTGTTCGTGGGTTGGACGATATACAGAGGTTGTCAAACATTTTCGAATTGTACATCCTTCTGTGAGGATATTGTCTGCTATGACGAACCCGTTTATGCAGAATTGTAGGTTGTTGGTTGCTAATAATTTTGGGGTGTTTTTTTGTTCGGCGGCTACCACTAGTGAGGTGGTTGAGTGGAGTGTCACTGTGTGTGGAGTGACGCGACGAAAATTTATTTGTGAGGTTACAGTGAGGTCCAAAAAGAATTGGGAAAGAGTGTTTCGGTTGATGCGGGATGGGGACAATCGGTATGAGGGCTGTATGGGTCTGGGGGAGTTTAAGGCGGCGAAAATTAAGTTTGTGGAGTTAGCTATTAAGGCGTTTATTTAAATATAGATGTATATGTATGTAAATTTGAATTTGTAAGGTACTTTTATATGAAAACTCCCTAAAATACCCGTCATCCTACAAGGGATGAATTTGAATCACTAAAATTTAGTTTAGTCAAGTGAATTGATTGAATTGTAACAATAATGGAAAACAATGTAAAGTCATTAACAATCTCGATGTACTTGAATTCTGCACTAAAGTGTCAATTTTCTATGATCAAGCATTAATCATAAATAGTTGTGGAATATAGTTTAGTGTGGAGTTCAAGTCACTTGAAATAGTGAATGGACAGTTTGGTTGGTCTACAAATTAACGAATTATATTCTGTTATAAACATAGATAAACGAGTAACATACAAATATCTCAAAAATGTCCAAGCTCCAATCATTAAATATGCTGGTATTCTTATATGAACTTTTATCGACTGTATCCTCAATAGTTGAGGTAATTTAACAAATTATATGTCTTTCTAAACATAGATAAATTGGTAACATATAAATGTCTCAAAACTTTCTAAAATCCAATCATTTAATAATTTTTTGATTTTTTTATGCTGGTAACAGTATTCTTATATTAACTTTTATCGACTGTAGCCTTAATAGTTGAGGTAATTTAACAAATTATATGTCTTTATGAACATAGATAAATTGGCAATATATAAATGTCTCAAAAATTTCAAAAATCCAATCATTTAATAATTTTTTTATATTGTATGCTGGTGACAGTATTCTTATATGAACTTTATCGACTGTAGCCTCAATAGTTGAGGTAATTTAACATATTTTATGTCTTTATAAACATAGATAAATTGGTAATATATAAATGACTCAAAAAATTCCAAAATTCAATCAATTATAATTTTTTGAATTTTTTATGCTGGTAGCAATATTCTTATATGAACTTTTATCGATTATATCCTCAATAGTTGAGGTAATTTAACAAGTTATATGTCCTTCTATACATAGATAAATTGGTAACATATAAATGTCTCAAACATTTCTAAAATCCAATCATTTAATATTTTTTTGAATTTTTTATGCTGGTAACAGTATTCTTCTATGAAGTTTTATCAACTGTATCCTCAATAGTTGAGGTAATTTAACAAATTATATGTCTTTATGAACATAGATAAATTGGTAATATATAAATTTCAAAAATCCAATCAGTTAATAATTTTTTGTATTTTTTATGTTGGTAACAGTATTCTTATATTAACTTTTATCGACTGTAGCCTCAATAGTTGAGGTAATTTAACAAATTATATGTCTTTATGAACATAGATAAATTGGTAATATATAAATATCTCAAAAATTTAAAAAATCCAATCATTTAATAATTTTTTGAATTTTTTATGCTGGTAACAGTATTGTTCTATGAAGTTTTATCAACTGTAGCCTCAATGGTTGAGGTAATTTGACAAATTATATGTCCTTATGAACATAGATAAATTGGTAATATACAAATATCTCAAAAATTTAAAAAATCCAATCATTTAATAATTTTTTGAATTTTTTATGCTGGTAACAGTATTCTTATATGAACTTTTATTGACTGTAGCCTCAATAGTTGAGGTAATTTAACGAATTATATGTCTTTATGAACATAGATAAATTGGTAATATATAAATATCTCAAAAATTTCAAAAATCCAATCATTTAATGATTTTTTGAATTTGTTATGCTGGTAACAGTATTCTTATATGAACTTTTATTGACTGTAGCCTCAATAGATGAAGTAATTTAACAAATTATATATCTTTATGAACACAGATAAATTGGTAATATATAAATATCTCAAAAATTTAAAAAATCCAATCATTTAATAATGTTTTGAATTTTTTATGCTTGTAACAGTATTGTTCTATGAAGTTTTATCAACTGTAGCCTCAATAGTTGAGGTAATTTAACAAATTATATGTCTTTATGAACATAGATAAATCGGTAATATACAAATGTGTCAAAAATTTCAAAAACTCAATCATTTAATAATTTTTTGAATTTTTTATGCCGGTAACAGTATTCTTATATTAACTTTTATCGACCGTAGCCTCAATAGTTGAGGTAATTTAACAAATTATATGTCTTTATAAACATGGATAAATTGGTAATATATAAATAACTCAAAAAATTCCAAAATTCAATGAATTATAATTTTTTCAATTTTTTATGCTGGTAGCAATATTCTTATATGAACTTTTATCGATTGTATCCTCAATAGTTGAGGTAATTTAACAAATTATATGTCTTTCTAAACATAGATAAATTGGTAATATATAAATGACTCAAAACATTCCAAAATTCAATAAATTAAAATTTTTTGAATTTTTTATGCTGGTAGCAATATTCTTATATGAACTTTTATCGATTGTATCCTCAATAGTTGAGGTAATTTAACAAATTATATGTCTTTCTAAACATAGATAAATTGGTAATATATAAATCACTCTAAAAATTCCAAAATTCAATCAATTATAATTTTTTGAATTTTTTATGCTGGTAGCAATATTCTTCTATGAACTTTTATCAATTGTATCCTCAATAGTTGAGGTAATTTAACAAATTATATGTCTTTCTAAACATAGATAAATTGGTAACATATAAATGTCTCAAACATTTCTAAAATCCAATCATTTAATCATTTTTTGATTTTTTTATGCTGGTAACAGTATTGTTCTATGAAGTTTTATCAACTGTAGCCTCAATAGTTGAGGTAATTTAACAAATTGTATGTCTTTATGAACATAGATAAATTGGTAATATATAAATGTCTCAAACATTTCAAAAACCCAATCATTTAATAATTTTTTGAATTTTTTATGCTGGTAACAGTATTCTTATATTAACTTTTATCGACTGTAGCCTCAATAGTTGAGGTAATTTAACATGTTATATGTCTTTAAAAACATTGATAAATTGGTAATATACAAATGTCTCAAAATATTCAAAAATCAAATCATTTAATAACTTTTTGAATTTAATATTCTTTTAATAGTATTGTTATATGAACTTTTATCGACTGTAACCTCAATAGTTGAGGCAATTTAACAAATTATATGTCTTTGTAAACATATATTAATGGGTAACATGTAAATATCTCAAAAATTTCCAAAATTCAATCATTTAATAATTTTTTGATTTTTTTATGCTGGTAACAGTATTCTTAAATGAACTTTTATCGGCTGTAGCCTCAATAGTTGAGGTAATTTAACGAATTATTTGTTTTTATAAACATAGATAAATGGGTAATACATAAATGTCTCAAAAATTTCAAAAATCCAATCATTTAATAACTTTTTGAATTTAATAATTTTTTAATAGTATTGTTATATGAACTTTTATCGACTGTATCCTCAATAGTTCAGATAATTTAACAAATTATATGTCTTTATAAACATAGATTAATGGGTAACATAAAAATATCTCAAAAATTTCCAAAATTCAATCATATAATAATTTTTTGATTTTTTTATGCTGGTAACAGTATTCTTAAATGAACTTTTATCGGCTGTAGCCTCAATACTTGAGGTAATTTAACGAATTATTTGTTTTTATGAACATAGATAAATTGGAAATATATAAAAGTCTCAAAAATTTCAAAAATCCAATCATTTAATAATTTTTTGAATTTTATAGTCTGGTAATAGTATTGTTATATGAACTTTTATCGACTGTATCCTCAATAGTTGAGGTAATTTAACGAATTATATGTATTTATAATCATAGATAAATTGGTAACATATAAATGTCTCAACAATATCCAAAATCCAATCATTTAATACTTTCTTGAATTTTTTTATGCAGGTAATAGTAACACAAGCCCATCCTTTTCTAATAAAATAGTTTAATAATACTTTTTGGAGTACTTTAAAGAATGTAAAATCGTTGTATCCTTAGAATAAAACTATTCGAGCTAGGGTGGAATAGGCGGTTGGCCCATACCAATCAAACTATTTCAAATGACTTGAACTCATACACTGTCTTCAGGATTTTTCTATGAATCAAACATGAATTGATGAATAATATTGATTGTATCATAAAATCATCTGGCAAATCGGAATGAGCGTTTATTTCAAGACGAACGAAACTGTCCATTCACTATTTCAAGTGACTTGAACTAAATTAACATTTTCAAGTGGCTTGAACTCCACACTAAAAACTACTTTTCAATCAATGAAAATTAGTGAAATCATCCTCCACTACTAATAAGAATTTTCAGGTAAATATACCTGAAAATTCTTATTAGCGCTTTTATACATTTTATAATAATAAAATGTATAAAAGCGATTGAAATACGCAGCGAAGTTAAGAGTGATTACTTTTTTAACCATCCGATATTTTTCTGTTTTACAAAATATAGCATAGCATAAAATTGAGTGCTTAAAACATCCAGCAAAATTAATTGACTTAATTGAGCTGCGATTTCAATTATAATGTCTGTAGACACTTGAAATTAATTAAACTGCATTTAATATTTATTTCCTACCATCTTCCATCCGATAAGATTTATGGATTGTATCCGACTCCCGCAACTGAAGTATCTCAATTAATTTTGAACAACGACAGCGTGCAGCCCGGGGAGATTTTGCGCGTCGTCGGGTCGACGGTGAAAGTTTGTCATTTCCTCCGCTGCGCCTGTGAAAAACTTTATTTTTCCGGCAGCCTCCTCGTCTGCCCACTCCGCAAATATCGGAAAAGCTTTTCGCTGTTGCGGAACGTAGCATTAATCCGTCGAGACATCGCTCATGGACTTATATCAACTTTCTGGTAATAATAGTTCCATAACAATCTTCAACTGAGTTTCAAATTAATTTAATATTGATTAATTTATATTTTATTAACTTAATTAATTAATTATTATAGAGTACTGTTGTTAAAATAATTTATTTTATTTATTTACCAGTTTTTATGTTATACGCAGATTGTTAATTTTATTTTTTTATTAGTTATGTAATAGTAACTACTCTCTGCATGCAAGTTTTGAATTTGTTAATTTGAATAAATAAAAAAATTGCAATTGTATATATGCATGTGTGTTTGTCGTTGAGTTTTTTTTAGTCATCGTCGCTGAGCTGGTAGCAACCCTAATTCTGGATTTGTATTTTTTAAATATTTTTTTATATAATCAAAATTACAAAACAATAACACATTAATACTAAAACAAAATTAGCATAAAAAAAACTTCTATCTTTATAGGGCTATCAGCTGTGAGGCTTTTCCGCCGGTCAAGGAAGAATCTCACAGGAGTTTAATCACCCGGTATTTACCTTAAATTCACAGAAATTCTGAAAAACTGTGAAAGGTGATTCGCAAAAATTCTCCCCGCTGGGGATCGAACTCAGGCTCCCCAATGCTCAGTACGGACGACGCCTTTAACAACTCGGCCACAGGGATGGCATATAATAAGCATGAATTTATGAAGATATAAAATAAATATACATATATGTATATTTACGAGACTTTATTGTGTGTAAACGATTATTCTGGCGAATAACGTTAGCGAGGTCTTCTCATCCTTATGACTAAAGTGAAAGTGTAGGGTTTTAATAAAAATTCTTTCCAAAACTATTATACTATAATAATATTAAAATTAAATAAACTCCTAATATTATTATTATAATAACAGTCTACTATTTTCTAATTCCATAGATTCTTATTTCGTAGTTGATACCACCGTTAGGTTTGTTGAGCACCCCAATATGTATGTAAGAACAATCGATTCCACCCCCAATTATGCTCATAGTGCTTCCATCGTCAGGACTATTATCAATTATTTCGAATCCAGTCACAATGCAATGGTTTAGCAAGTCTGATAATTTTGGGTACCTCACATACTCCCATTTCAAGAATAGCATTGGGGTGCGTTGTATAATACCTCGATATAAAATTGTTTCTAAAACAATAAATACATAAACAATACAACTTTGAGGGAGTAATAATCATAAACCAGAAACATATAATTTTTCTAGTTAGCCGAAAAAATAATTCACCCTGATTTATAAAAAGCAATCTATTTTTATTCTTATATCATTTAATAACACAATTTTGAACGACTGCACCAAAAATTATTTGGCAAAAACTAATTCACATTGATTTATTAAAGAAATGCAAAATATATTTACCTTCCTTTATCCCTTTTTGTCTTCTAATGAAAGACGTGCCAAATACAGTTGTTATTAATAAAAGTAACACAAAACTTTGCATTTGGAACATATTATTCTGCTTTGTATAAATTATTTATAAACGTGTACACATTCTAGCTGCAAATATGTTGCTGTCTAAAGGAATTTACTTGGCATTACAATTTTTTATCAACTACCTGTTTAATTATTTAAACACGTACATTTCGAGAGACATGTACCAGTAACATAAAATTTCAAAACATATTTTATCTTTTGTAGAAAAAGCATGAAGCATTTATTTTAAACATTACGAGGTACAGGTTTTTCTTTTATAGAGAGCTAGTGCGATGCAGATATATATCACCATGCAGATTATTGCTTGGTGCTTTTGTATTTAGTTATTTTATTTATTTATTTAATCGAACGCATTTCTACCTTGTTATTGGTTTATGGCTTTACAATATATATATATATATATATATATATATATATATATATATATATATAATTATTTACTTATCTATTTTATATTTGTTATACGCTTTCTATCTTTCTATTTTGTGTCGTTCTTCTATTAATAATAATAATAAAAATATTTATTGTGATACATAACATTTACATTTAATTTCATTACATTACATTACATACGACAGTAGTATTTCTGCACTGAAAGGCACTGTAATATTTATAAACAAAAATTTAAAAAACTTTTTTTGACTATATTAGTAGTCACTGTATTTTTTATAATTCAGTAACTGGCTATAGACAGTTTCTTCTGATCTAAATAATTTATTAAAGCTTGATAATTTGCATTCATACATCCCTCTGCTGCTAATTCTCAAGTACCCGTCCGGTAATTTTGTGTGTTCATCCCGCGGATGGAAGAGCCGAGTGGCTCATCACTGCTCGGCGTGGGGGCGGCGGTTTGTCTACGCTCGTTAGCGTATCGCGGCCACTTCAGGCAAGTGCTGGCCGCGCTTTAAATACAGCACCCGGCCGCAATTTGGTGCGGATGGCCGATATTTGAACGACCATTCGGTTAAGATGAAAAAAAAATGAAATGAATTTTCTGAAAATTGCGATGCGCTTTCATACACATTTCAAAAGCATGCTCTACGGCCGCACGGATACTTACTTTTAACTCTTTCTGCATTAAGGCTTTTTTAATGAAGTTTAAAGCATCAATAGGGTTGTGTAAATATAGTTATGTTTGGGTGGGGAATTTTTTTTTGTTATTAGTAAAACATTCATATAAATAACTGGAGCATTCCACACTCATTTATGCCAAAATTATTTCTCATAAACTATATTTCTTTGAGTGCAAGTAGGATTAATTTCACATAGTTATACTATAAAATAATATCAGAAGTAGGTACCACACGACTTTCCGAATTACACTGATATCTTTCACTTTTTTCAATTTTTTTACATTTTCGTGATTTTTAAGACATGTTTTGACTAATTTCTGAAATGTTGATACATTTTCACACATCTTCCCACATTTTTCCACGCTTTCCCACATTTGCCTACATTTTCTCAAATTTTCTCATATTTTCTCATATTTTATCATATTTTCTCATATTTTCACATATTTTCCCACATTTTCCCATATTTTATATCTCACCTTTTATCACGTTTTCTCGCATATTCACAAATTTACTCACATGTTTCAACATTTTTAAAAATGTTCCCAAATTTTCTCACATTTTCATTTTCATTACTTCATTTAACATGCGACCATTTTGCTAATTCCCTGCATGATTTACGTATAGTGTATAGAGTGAAAGTAGGATAAATATGTTACAAGAAAAAAAGAGATAATGCTCGCGTTATCTCTGTATTTGTAGATAACGCGAGCATTATCTGTTTTATACGATTTAAATACTCCTAGAGATAGCTATATATTCAAACCAGAAAGCACGTTTAGATGCCTATGGATATTGCTAATTGTGTTTAGAAAATGTTATTAAAAGTTATTGTAAACTTTCAGGCTATAACTAAAATTGGACTATTGATGAATTTAAAAAACGGTCAGTCAATTGCACCTTTTTAGTATTTATACAGGGTAGGTATAAAATGGCATATATCTAGTATTAATTAAATTGAATAACTCTTATTATACATGTATCTATATTTTTCTTGTTTATACGTATTTTTATTGTGTAAATGTGTATTTTGTTCTCATATTGTATTGACTTGTGTAAACTGTAACAGTGATAACACCAATAAACGATTATGATTATGATTATGATTATAAAATGACGCATATCCTTTTTAGTAGGTTTTATGTAAAGAATAATTCGAAAAAAAAGAATAATATACTTTTTTAACGAATTATTTTTATAGCTCGAAGGAGTTGTGTTTAATGGACAACTTTTGTCGTGTTGATGTATGAATTAGCTGCTTCGTTGAAATTAAAGAAACAAGGGAGAAACCCATACCTCTCATGCCGTCTGTGGGCATTGTTTGGACTGCTATAAATGGGAAAATCATTTAGCCCTCTTTTCAGATCCATGGCAATGTTTGCAATGACGTTTGTTTTTGAGGTCTAATTCAATTATTATTTATTTTTTTACAATTGCTGTCCAGTCATATCATATATCATATTATATTGTACCGTTTTAAACTCATTTGATAATTTTTGTAACAATTGAAATAAATGATATGATACATTTTCACACATCTTCCCACATTTCCCTACATTTTCTCATATTTTCTGATATTTTCTCAAAGAAGAAGAAGATATATTTATTGTAACATACATACATACAAGATATACATACATGTATAAACCACAGTGAAGTTATCCATTTTCTATAATTCCGGCGGCCGCGCGGGGTCGCAACGCGGATTATAATTCTCCAGTAGTGGAGCATTAAAAAAAATTGATTTTTGGTACAATTGTTTACACATATCTTGGTAACCATAACATAAGAGTAAAAAAAAATTAAGTTGATTTAGTTAGTTGTTATTGAATAAAATTTGCAAGAAAACATTTTGTAATTTTTAGCAGCTTAGCCCACTGAGATTTTTTTCAAAATGTTCATGTTTTGTTTAGAATTTAATAGTAATCATTAAACATATTTTTTAAATATGCGCGGGCAATTTAATTTTGAACCTAAACTTGTTAGTATACGGCGTGCTAAAAAATCAATAAAATCGATTAGAACCTAAGGAATGTGTTTATATTTTCTGTAATGATTAACACTTACAAGGTCAGCATATGTTGGAATAAAAAATTAAAAAATTACGCCCTACTATTTTTTGGCGGCAGTGAAAGTCAAAATGATTCAATTTTCCATCCTAGCCCACGAAGAATTTTTTTTCAAATTTTCACCATTTGTTGCTAACCCGATAGTGATTACAAAAAGAATTTTTTTAGATATGTGCGGATACATATTTTTTTTTATATCGATTTTTAATTAATTAAACCATATAGCTTGATGGTTAATTACAGGTGCATTTGACTACAAACCTTTGTTTGAATCAACCCACATTATTGCTAAAACATGGCTTTAGTGATTTCTAAAAAGTCCTATTGTAAAATATTATAGCAATTATTTTTTAGAAGCTGTCAAAGTTGACCCGAAATCTATGGTTTCACTTTGTTGCTGAAGGAATTACGAATTATTTAGCAATATTATTTTTATTTAAATTATTGTATATTGTTTATATTACATTAGGTCAACATGGGATAAAATCAAAAATCCAAAAATGACGCACAATAAGTTTTTGACGGCGGTCAAAGTCAAAATTATTTTATTTTCCATCCTACCCCACCAAGAATTTTTTTCAAATTTTCACCATTTGTTGCTAACCCAATAGTGGTTACAAAAAGAATTTTTTTAGATATGCGCGGATACATATTTTTTTTTTATATCGATTTTTAATTAATTAAACCATATAGCTTGATGGTTAATTATAGGTGCATTTGAATACAAACCTTTGTTTGAATCACACCATATTGTTGCTAAAACATGGCTTTAGTGATTTCTAAAAAGTCCTATTGTAAAAAATGATGGCAAGTATTTTTTAGAAATAATTTTTTACAATAGGACTTTTTAAAATCACTAAAGCCATGTTTTAGCAACAATATGGGTTGATTCAAACAAAGGTTTGTAGTCAAATGCACCTGTAATTAACCATCAAGCTATATGGTTTAATTAATTAAAAATCGATATAAAAAAAAATATGTATCCGCACATATCTAAAAAAATTCTTTTTGTAATCACTATCGGGTTAGCAACAAATGGTGAAAATTTGAAAAAAATTCTTCGTGGGCTAGGATGGAAAATTGAATCATTTTGACTTTCACTGCCGCCAAAAAATAGTAGGGCGTAATTTTTTATTTTTTTATTCCAACATATGCTGACCTTGTAAGTGTTAATCATTACAGAAAATATAAACACATTCCTTAGGTTCTAATCGATTTTATTGATTTTTTTAGCACGCCGTATACTAACAAGTTTAGGTTCAAAATTAATTTAAAAAAAAACTAAGGCCCGCGCATATTTAAAAAATATGTTTAATGATTACTATTAAATTCTAAACAAAACATGAAAATTTTGAAAAAAATCTCAGTGGGCTAGGCTGCTAAAAATTACAAAATGTTTTCTTGCAAATTTTATTCAATAACAACTAACTAAATCAACTTAATTTTTTTTTACTCTTATATTATGGTTACCAAGACATGTGTAAACAATTGTACCAAAAATCAATTTTTTTTAATGCTCCACTACTGGAGAATCATAATCCGCGTTGCGACCCCGCACGGCCGCCGGATTTATAGAAAATGGATAACTTCACTGTGGTCATGTACAAGAGGCCATCGACCGTGGTCTCGCCTATTTTTTTCAAATTTTCTCATATTCTCAAATATTTTCCCTCAATTTCCCACATTTTCTCACATTTTATATCTCACCTTTACACACATAGTTCATATGTAACAAATATTAAAAAAAAAACGAAATCCATCATTTACTATTTCAATTGTTACAAAAATTACCAAATGAGATTAAAATGGTACAAATGGTTGGCACCGCACGTGCCAACATTTGTATCGCGTTTGTACGACGCCCAATAAATTATCAATTAAAAGGCAATAAAGGCGCGTGCCGTAAAAGCCCGCAATTTGGCGCAACGACCCATAAAACTGATCTTAATTTTTATGTGCAGCGTAAAACACCAATTACGGGGAGGGTGGTCCTTGCTGAATAAACCATTAAAAACAAACGGGCGCGCGTTCGCAAATTCGGGGGGCGGCTCATAATTAAAACGTTCCGCGCAGTCAGGCGATGATCGGAGAGATTTTCTGCAGTGCAAACACCAGAAAACTTAGCTGCTAATAATGAAGCAAACGCAAAAGATTGATTTTTATGTTGGATTAAATTTTACTTTCCGAATACATCACTGATGTAAAGGAAGGTATTGTTTTACCGAAAAAATGTTCACTTTTTCAAACTAAGATTGTGGAAATAAGATTGAAAAAAATTAGTTATATTCCAAATTTTAGTGTAGAATCGTCACGGGTTAGTTTTGCCGATTTTTTGATTTTACACTTACCGACATATCTATGGAATATTTTTAAGTTTTCTATATACCAAATTAATGACAATTTTATACTCTTTAAGATTGCATTGAAAAAAATTAGTTATATTTCAAATTTTTAGTGTAGAATCGTCACGGGTTGGTTTTGCCGATGTTTTGAATTTTTTCACTTACCGACATATCTATGGAACATTTTTAAGTTTTCTATATACCAAATTAAAGACAATTTTACACTCTTTAAGATAGCATTGAAAAAAATTTGTTATACTTCAAATTTTTGTGTAGTATCGTCACGGGTTTGTTTTCCCGATGTTTTGATTTTTTTCACTTACCGACATATCTAAGAAACATTTTTAAGTTTTCTATATAACAAATTAAACCGGAGTGAAGATATCCCCTATGATCCCAGCCTCTATACCGCGCGGCGCCGTGGGTCCGCGCGCACGGCAGATTGTTTGCGGGTCTGTACTGATCAATTGGGGTGACCAATAAAATCCAAATTTTGAGGAATTCTTTATTAATGTCTTGCCGATCATAATATATATATATATCTAATTTTTTTTAAATAATTTTTATAGGCGTTTTTGTATAATAAATGTTGTAACGTAAATTATAATTTTTGACCATGATGCACCAACTTCCTGGATTTGAAAAAAATTGCCTAATGTTTATAACAATATGATAAAGTGAAATGGAAAGTCTGTATACCACCGATTTTGTTTTTCTATTTTATTTTTAATTTGAAACTTTTTCGCTCATATCTCGATAATCCGATTAGTCGATAAAAAAATATTGCAACATATTCTGTTTAATTTTTTTACTGATTCTAACACAAAACATATCAGTGTACCAGATGGCCGAAGGAAAATGGAAAATTTTGATTCTAAGTATTTTTTTTTCGGCGACTAACTTGTATATCATTATTATTATTTTTGACCATCATGCACCATGTTCCTGGATTTGAAAAAAATTGCCTAATGTTTATAACAATATGGTAAAGTAAAATGGAAAGTCTGTATACCACCGATTTTGTTTTTCTATTTTATTTTTAATTTTAAACTTTTACGCTTATATCTGGATTTTCCAATTTTAGAGGCTGAGTCCATAAAAAAATAATGCAACATATTTTGTTAAATTTATTTTTGGATCTTGGTTCAGAACATATCAGTGCATCAGATGGCCGAAGGAAATTTGAAAATTTTGATTCTAAGTATTTTTTTTTTCGGCGACTACTTTGTATATCATTATTATTATTTTTGACCATGATGCACCATGTTCCTGGATTTGAAAAAAATTGCCTAATGTTTATAACAATATGATAAAGTAAAATGAAAAGTCTGTATACCACCGATTTTGTTTTTCTATTTCAATTTTTTTCAAATCCAGTAAAATTAAAAATAAAATAGAAAAACAAAATCGGTGGTATACAGACTTTTCATTTTACTTTATCATATTGTTATCAACATTAGGCAATTTTTTTCAAATCCAGGAACATGGTTCATCATGGTCAAAAATAATAATACAGACTTTCCATTTTACTTTAACATATTGTTATAAACATTATGCAATTTTTTTCAAATCCAGGAACATGGTGCATGATGGTCAAAAATAATAATAATGATATACAAGTTAGTCCCCGAAAAAAAAAATACTTAGAATCAAAATTTTCCATTTTCCTTCGGCCATCTGGTACACAGATATGTTTTGTGCTAGAATCAGTAAAATAATTAAACAAAATATGTTGCAATATTTTTTTATCGACTAATCGGATTATCGAGATATGAGCGAAAAAGTTTAAAATTAAAAATAAAATACAAAAACAAAATCGGTGGTATACAGACTTTCCATTTCACTTTATCATATTGTTATAAACATTAGGCAATTTTTTTCAAATCCAGGAACATGGTGCATCATGGTCAAAAATAATAATAATGATATACAAGTTAGTCGCCGAAAAAAAAATACTTAGAATCAAAATTTTCCAAATTTCTTCGGCCATCTGATGCACTGATATGTTCTGAACCAAGATCCAAAAATAAATTTAACAAAATATGTTGCATTATTTTTTTATGGACTCAGCCTCTAAAATTGGAAAATCCAGATATGAGCGTAAAAGTTTAAAATTAAAAATAAAATAGAAAAACAAAATCGGTGGTATACAGACTTTCCATTTCACTTTATCATACTGTTATAAACATTAGGCAATTTTTTCAAATCCAGGAACATGGTGCATCATGGTCAAAAATAATAATAATGATATACAAAGTAGTCGCCGAAAAAAAATATACTTAGAATCAAAATTTTCAAATTTCCTTCGGCCATCTGATGCACTGATATGTTCTGAACCAAGATCCAAAAATAAATTTAACAAAATATGTTGCATTATTTTTTTATGGACTCAGCCTCTAAAATTGGAAAATCCAGATCTGAGCGTAAAAGTTTAAAATTAAAAATAAAATAGAAAAACAAAATCGGTGGTATACAGACTTTCCATTTCACTTTATCATATTGTTATAAACATTAGGCATTTTTTTCAAATCCAGGAACATGGTGCATCATGGTCAAAAATTATAATTTACGTTACAACATATATTATACAAAAACGCCTATAAAAATTATTTAAAAAAAATTAGATATATATATTATGATCGGCAAGACATTAATAAAGAATTCCTCAAAATTTGGATTTTATTGGTCACCCCAATTGATCAGTACAGACCCGCAAACAATCTGCCGTGCGCGCGGACCCACGGCGCCGCGCGGTATAGAGGCTGGGATAAGACAATTTTACACTCTTTAAGATAGCTTTGAAAAAAATTAGTTATATTTCAAATTTTAGTGTCGAATCGTCACGGGTTGGTTTTGCCGATGTTTTGATTTTTTTCACTTACCGACATATCTATGAAACATTTTTAAGTTCTCTATATACCAAATTAAAGACAATTTTACACTCTTTAAGATTGCATTGAAAAAATTAATTATATTTCAAATTTTAGTGTAGAATCGTCACGGGTTGGTTTTGCCGATGTTTTGAATTTTTTCACTTACCGACATATCTATGCAACATTTTTAAGTTTTCTATATACCAAATTAAAGACAATTTTACACTCTTTAAGATAGCATTGAAAAAAAATAGTTTTATTTCAAAATTTAGTGTAAAATCACTCGCTCCCACATATATATTACAGAATACTTTGGGTGATTCAAGCTAACTCATAGATTATGGCAGGACAACAAGCTCCTATAAAAAAATGTTTTATGTGGGCACCACATGACTTTCCGAATATATAATATGTTTCATTCTTTTTTAAATTTTCAACATTTTCAACTTCTAATTATTATTAATAATTAATTTAATTCATTTTCAACTTCTAATTATTATTAATAATTAATTTAAATAATTAATCACTACTGAATACACAAAAGTACCCTTGAAACAAATATTTATAGACATTACTTGACCTAGAAATGACCTACAGTATAGAAATGCATTTTTTGTCGCTTTTTCATTAATCGATTTTGTAGATAACGTAGCCTTCATCCTATTGATTACTGATTGGATATTATACAAATAATATTGCACGTACTCATATCTTATCAGATTTAATATATTTTATTAGTGGAAATTATTGCATACGATACATTTTACTTTATGTAACGCAATTGCTATTATCAATTTGTGGAATTTCATTTACAATTTATTTATATTTTAATATATTATAAAATATTCGGTATTATGTTTGTACTCTAAAAAGATGTTTTAAGAGTACAAACATAAAAAAAAAGTTTAATATAAAAAAAATCCTGGGGGGTAACTTAATAAAAATTTGTTTTGTTGCAAATATTATTCAATGAAAGGCTTATAAAAATTAATTTCTGTCAACTGTTCTTTTTTGATACCACTGATGTGGTGTGAGTGATGTCTTATAAACAAAATTGTTAAATAAAAACATTGGTGTACAAATATTTTATATAAAACTTTTTTTCAAATCGAACTTCGTTTAGGATTTAGCATTTTTTCCTATAACTGAGTATGTTATAACATATGAACATTAAAATTCATTAACAAAAAAGTAAAAATCTGTCTCAATCATAACTAACAAAGTAAAAGCCTGAAACGTCTGAAACCTTCAATAATTCTCTATAATTACAGTCTAGTAAAAACATAGTTTCACGTATTTGTAAAGATTTCTCATATCACACTTATATGCTACCAAGATTAGCAGCCGTGACTATCATATAAAAATTATTTAATTAATTGAGGCTGCGTCATAAGTATTATGCACTGTAATTGTTGATAACATTTTTAATATATATATATATATATATATATATATATATATATATATATTATTTTTCTTTGATAAATGCAGTTTCACGATAATACTTAGATTTATAAATACATTTTATGAAAGATTATTAATCACTTGTGATTAAAAAAAATATATTTATATAATTTCTGTGAAGTTAAAGTAAATATCCGGTGATTAAACTCCTTTGAGATTCTCTCTTTGCCGGCAAAAACGTCTTTCGCATAATAACCCTATAAAGATACGGATTGGGTTACATAGTTTGCTAATTATTCTGATAAACTTTCCAACCAAGACAAATAACTTTATGATGTAGATTTTATCAGTAGGAAAAACCAGCTAAATTTTACGTGGTTGAAGAAAAATGGCATTCACCACTCATGACTGTACTGTACATACAGCAAGTGTAGATTTGATAGCAGCCAGATGCAACCTATATCCATTACGGAGGAGATGTGTATGTGTATCCGTATATGCATAATGGGGGGTAGCTCTGACACCAACCAAGTTCAACCCATGTCCATAACAAACTTATATATATTATATATTATATATTTGACTTTTACCTTTCGATGTAGGCTAGAAAATTAATTTATCTTTATTAGAGATTTAATCGATGCGTGTGCACACGTTGGTTTCAAAGCGCGTGCTCATTGATATTATCGCAGACTTTTCAAAAAATTCGATAGAGATAGATAATAAGCCTTATAAAAGGATTATGGCACGGTTCTAGATATGTTATATTCCATCCGAACGAACCAGCCGCCACAATGAACACCAAAGTAGTGATAGTATTTTTGATCGGATGCGTTTCTCTAGGTGAGTGTAATTTGAATGTAATTTAATATTTTATCGTATCATTATGCGCTTTAGATTATTTTTCAGGTAATATTTTATTTATTTACATATATACAAGTTATATAGATATATAATTTGCTTCAGTTAGGATATTAAATTAAGAAAAATTCACAGCGAAATGTATAATTTCACTTAATAATAGTAATTTACATTATTAGTGCAGAAAGGCATGTTTCCCGAATTCGACTCAAGCTGTATTAAGAACGAATTCTGGAAATAACATTTCCCGCACCCAAATCATTGCGGGAAATTACTTGCCCTGGGAGATGAGTACACAAAATAATTATTGATTTGTTTAGTTTATAATCACAATAATTATAAAAGTAATCATAAATATGTTTGTTCAATAGAACTAACTCTAATTATAGGACAACAACAAATTTGATGTCGCCAGAGTAGATTACTTTAGCCTCTTTCGTTTATTGTTCGGTAGCTGTTCATGGCTGCTCTAAACCAGCTAAGACCAGCCCAGAGTAGCTCCCGAACCATAAACGGAAGCGGCTTTTATCATACGCAACCTTTAGAGGCGCTAAACTTAGTTTAAAACGCCACGTGATTTAAACTCGTATTAAACTAGTTTGACCGACTATTGAACAACTGGCCCTTATTTATATACATTCTGCCTACATCATAAAACATGACAAACACTAATCTTTATATCCATTTATTTATTGTTATTAGGTTACGCTCTTGAGTGCTACACGTGCGTAGGTGGCGCAGAATGTGCTCTACTGAAAAAAACAGATGACAAGAAAAAAGATTGCAGCAAACAGAAAAACTACATGGAGAATGGATTACCAAGCGATCTCTTTGATTTTGTTAATAAAGAAACCACAACCACACCCGCACCTACACCCGCACCTACACCCGCACCTACACCCGCACCTACACCCGCACCTACACCCGCACCGGCACCCGAAGGCAAACTTGTACCTCTCCTTAGAGATGACACCCCCACTACCACTCAGAAACCACCAGAGCACGTGTGCATTCAATTAGGTAAACGTCGCTAAAATCCGACACAGTATTCATATAATTAATATTATTTTTTCATTTACAGATATGAAGGACAGTGCTGTAGTTCGCAGTTGTTTCCAATATTCCCAAATTCAGGTTCTTGAAAACAATCTAAAGAATTTAAAAGAAGCAGGAATTGTTGTGAATAAAAAAACCTGCACTGAAGACAATTGCAACACAGGGGACGTGGCCAAATCAGAACAAGGAAATAACAGCGCTGCTGCAACATCGTTGACATTATGTGCCATTCTGTTGCCCCTGTTTAACGTTTTAGTCCGTTAAATAATATACAAAATTGTTGTATCAAACTGTTCTTATATAAATTATTTAATATAAAAACATGTATACCAATACAAATTAAAATTGTATTTTATTATGCCTATTTGCAATCCTCATACATATTTTTGAAACCGAAATGTATGTATGGTAAAAACAAATTTGTTATTTGATTTTAAGTCAGTTCAGTTTGATATTAATTAAAAACGAGATGGATGATAAATAAAAAAGTGACAACAACAGCCATAACAGTAACAATCAAATTATAACACTTATTTACATATATACATTTCGATCTTATTAGATCTTAACAGTGCAGCTCCGTTATTGAGGATGAATTCACTTAATTATTTGGTTTGCCCAAGCCAGGCAGTGCTTAAATATCTTGTATAAGACGACTTCCTGCACAAATAAAAGGAAGGCAGCGTCAATTTCTTACTGACTATCATTAAGCACTTTAGATTATTTTTCAGGTAATATTTTATTTATTTACATATATACAAGTTATATAGATAAAAGTTATATAGATAACTTAAAACTTATAAAGTGAAACCATCAGAGGAGCTGGTATTTTCCTTAACCTCTGAAAAACTGTGAAAGATAAGTCGCGAAATTTCACTCCCCAATGCTCAGTACGAGACGGACTGGATTTTTGTATTTATATTGTAAATATTATATTCTTGGATTGTTAAGGCGTCTACTTTGTGATAATTCATTTTAAAGGATAAATAAAACGATTTTTTACTTTGTTTTTTATCACACTTCAGTTACACTTTGCAACTAGTTTCGGCTAAGCTCTAGCCATTTTCGAGCTCCTCCGATGTCATCGGAGGAGCTCGATAATGGTGAGCCATGGTGAGGTGGGAATTTTCCAGACCCCTCGTATACTTGAGAATTACACATTGCATTATGTATAATAATAATAATTATATAATTACTGGAATTTTCATAATTATAAATGAATCCATATATAACGTAAAGTTTCACAGTCAATATATTATAAATTTGATTTTTTATTAAATGATTTATTAACGAATTTTGTGATTATAACTATTTACTACTAAGTTAAGTTTTTAGTGTTATAACCAGACTAGGTGAAATGCCCGACGTTCGACTGGGAATGACTTTTAATTACAAAAAAGCAACGGCTGATAGCCCTATAGAAATAGAATTTTTTTAGTAAATACTTATAAAATTGACTGGTGGGACAAGTGAGCAGCCTTAACCTTCCGGCACTCGCGCCCAGTCTCATAGACCCGGAGCATATATATGCTCCGGGTCTATGAGACTGGGGGGCGAGTGCTGTAAGGTTAAAGGCAGGTTCTATAATGGGCCCATTTTGAGGCCTAAGCTATGCTACCCTCCAGCCAACTATCCAGAACTAACTATCCAAATACTTATAATCACAAAATTCGTTAGTAAATCTATTAATATAAAAACTATGTTATTTGATAAATTGTATTTTTGTTTATGTTATTTCAAAATAAAAACTGATTTTGTGCCTAAATAGGTTTTATTAACATCACTGTAACTCGAGCTGCACAACATTAAGGAGAATATAGTAAAACACATGGGCCCACAAAGTTTTGAAAAAGCCTAATATCTTTTCCTAAGTTGCTACTTCATAAACTGAATATTTCATATAATTTTCACAATGCAAATTGATGCTTTCTATATACTTCTAAAATTAATGTTATTCTATAAGTTTTTTAAATTTTAGGCAATGCTTTTAAATGTTTCGAGTGTAATGATTCAACATGTGTTGACCTTAAACCCGAACAAATACCGACCGATTGTGATACATTGGAGTATGACATTTATGGGTTTCCAAAAAAATTCGCATTAACATGGGATGATATGCTAAAAGATGAAAATGAACTAATAGTAAAACGTGCGAATTCAGAGTCTTATAAATACAACTGCGTTAATGCTGGTATGTCTGCACTGATAACAATAATTGTGATTTTATAACAAGAGCAATCGGTTTAAATGTTGATTATTAAACATATTTACAGCCTTGCCCGATGCCATATTACGTAGCTGCTATAGAGGCACACGGCTAGACTTTGAAATGCTACAGGGTATAATTACTGTATGTGCGGCATTCTGTGATGAAGATGGATGTAATAAGGAGAAATTCGATAAAAACATATGTAAAACTCAGGCTACAACCACTACGGAAAATCCAAAGTCTACTACAGAGGATTCAAAGGGTTCCACAGAAGATTCAAAGGGTTCCACGGAAGATTCAAAGGGTTCCACACAAGATTCAACGGGTTCCACAAAAGATTCAAATAACGCCGCTACATCTGTTATGACACTGGGAGTACTACTGACTATGCTTTTGCCCCTCGTAAACATTATGGTCCGTTAAAATGTTATATTGTTTTTTTAAGTACACCAATAAAGGCTGTTAAATTATTGTAAATGTGGTTAATTTATTTTAATATATATATATATATATATATATATATATATATATATATATATATATCTGCAACAGACGCTTATTCACTCTACCAGCTAAAAATGGGGCCAGTTTCCATATATTATGTGGTTTCCGTTATCCTAATCTATGGAGAAAAAATTGTTTAATCAACAACAATTTAGAAGTTTGTATTAGAGAGTTTTTTATGAATCTATATTTTCCTTGAAATATCGATTCATAAAAGGAGTTTCTTATATTTTTTGCTTATGCTGCATACCCAATAGTGAATCTATATATATATATATATATATATATATATATATATATATACCCCCTTTGCAATCTACATATTTAGATTTAGATGGATCACCGAGTTGGAATCATATTCCAAGATTCCAAGAGAGTGTTTAAGATATTAACACAAAGCCAATCTTATAAAATATATGTGCTGATATCTCAAACACTCTGTTGAAATATTATTCCAATAAAGGATCGGCGATCCTAATGGCATGACACACATTTTTGTAAAAAAAACATTAATGGTATCCAAGATGTTTTCGTAAAACGAAAATAATGAAAATATCTCTGTGCTGCTACGGGTTTAATATCTCTAGTTCTATTTGCCACTCTTATGACTGAATCTGTTAAAGTAACAGGACAGCCATACAGCACACCACGGGGCGACTAGTAATCCTAAACCATGCTAAACAAAAGCAACTCTAGTGACACATTTTTTGTAAAAAAAACATTAACGGTATCTAATAAAGTTATTGACTAAAGCATAATAAATGTTTATATCGAGTCATCCTTGAAGATGTGCCAATGGTAAAATACAAAATTAGTTAAATTCAAACACTCTGACAATTGTCAAACAAACCGTCTTGTCAGCAATGTCAGTTCTACACTAATAGTCATGATCGTCTATAAATTAGTTTTTGTGAAACAGTAACTGTTGCAATGCTCATCAAAACCATCATTGTGTTCTTGATCGGCATCAGTTCAATGGGTGAGTACAAAGCCATCTGTTAGATCTATCACATTATACATGACGTTATTTATCTATAAATCCATTTTTGAAAAAAAAAATAGTTAATGTAATTTTATGAAGACATCTCTATATGTTAATTTTTTAGCCAAAATTTTTTTGTTCGCCAATGATTGAAGTATTTTAGACGTTAGTTTGAACATCGGAGATGATTTTCAGACGATTCGTTTTAAACATTCTTTAGTTATTTACTCATTTAATCAGCTGCAAATAAAATGTCACTATTTTTCATTTAACTGTAAAAGTTGTTTCTCGTAAGATAAAAGCATATGCATTACATTTTTGGATAGCCCCATTAATTTAGTTTGAAATAATAATTAATTAATTAATTAATTAATATATATATATATATGTATGTATGTATATATATATATATATATATATATATGTATATATATATATATATATATATATATATATATATATATATATATATAAAATTATTATGTTAATACTGTATATTTTTTAAATACTGGATAAAAACCGAGGCTATGATTTTACAGTAAAATGAAATTTCACTCTTTTTCAGTAAGTTATAAAGTTAGTTCCTCATGAGATATAACTATGTTTAATACATTTTTGTATAGCCTGATTAATTTATTTTAACATTTGAAACAAAAAAATAATATTATTGGTATATTTGTTCAGATATTGGATAAAAATTGAGGGCACAAGTTTTTCAGTCATTACTAGAGAACTAATTATTTTTTTGAAACTGTCAAAATACATTCTTTTGTACTTATACAATACAAATATAAAGTTTGAAACCAATTTAATAATTTTCAAAATATCTTCCAAAATGCAAACTTTAAGGATATTTCAGAGAGCTGTAACTCTGATTTCATATGAAATAAAAAAACTACTAAAACTAACTAAAACTTACTAACTAAATAACTAAACTTTCATATGAAATAAAAGCTAACAGTTTTGAATATTCATATATATATTTACTCAAAATAATGAAAATATCTATGTCTTTAATGTATTTTTCGACATATCGGATGAAAACCGGGGACATAATTTCTGAAGTTTTTCATTTATAACTGAAAAAGTAAAGACCTGAATTAGCTAAAACTCTCCAAAATAATCCGTTTATCTAATCAGTTGTAATAAACTTGCAAAATATGACGCAACTCGAAAAAAAATCAGTTTTTGAGAAATAAACATAATTCCAATTTTTTGAGGCAATTTTTAAAACTATATACTAATGTGATAAAGCAATGTATTGCATATGATTAGAAAGCCTATTCCATCAGTTTTTAGTTTATAATAAAATCGGGTTTATTTCGACTATTTTGGGCATAAAACGTAACGAAAATTGAATATTTTGTTTGCTAAATGGTACACGGCAACAATACCTTCCTTCTGGTGTATTTTTTTTCCCGGAAAGTTATGGCATATTTCCACAATCTTAGTTTGAAAACGTGAACACGTTTTCGGTAAAAATATGTATGTTACTAGAATTAATTTTTGAGATATTGGATGAAAACAGAGATTTTAAATATTTTTCTGTCAAACAAATGTTCACTCTTTTTCAGTAAGTTATAAAGTTAGTTCCTCATGAGATATAACTATGTTTAATACATTTTTTCACTTATAAAGTTAGTTTTTTATGAGATAAAACTATGTTTTCTAGATTTTCAAATAGACTGATTAATCTGTTTTACTATAGTTATACAGAAAATAAAATCAGTTCAGAAATTTGTTCAGATATTGGATGAAAATTAAGTGCACAGATAATTGGTTAACATTTGAAGTTATTATCTGATTAGGAGATTTAATTCAAATATTGGAACGAGCAATAAAATTTTAATACTTAGTGTTATTTTTATTTCCATCTGAAAAAAATAAAAAGAATTACCCTGCATCTGCGTATATTATTATATATAATTCTTAGGCCAGGCTCTACAATGCTACTCATGTTTTGGTGGAAGGGAATGCCTAGAGCTCCGAGGCAGACACCTTTTGCAGTGCAACACGTCCGAGTATGAAATGTTTGGATTTACAACCGTTTTTAAATTGCCTTTTTTGTTACCGAAGATAAAATTGCCTTATACACTATCGTACCCCACATACAGCTGTGCGCATGTTGGTAAGTGTTTACTGTTATATTATTACTGTGTTATTACCGTAGAAGACATTTGTAAAAAAAAATCAGGGTTGTAATTATTTTATTCTAATGATCGCAATAATTTAGTGTGTGGTTTTTATATATGTTAGTGCCACCCGCGGCCCTATGCTGTATAAACTGCGTCCTCTCAAAGAACTAATGTGCCTTATACAACAACCATGGTATATTAGCCGGGTAAACTCTTTGTAGAAAAGATTCCCGACTAGTGTTAAACAAAATCTAGTAATGATGTTTCAAAATAATGACATTAAAAATATAAAACAAAATCAACAAAAAGAGAAAACATAAAAACAAAATCTACTAATGATGTTTCATGCTTATTCGTAAATTTTATTAAAAATTATTATATATATATATATATATATATATATATATATATATATATACATTTGAAGTTAAATAACTTTAAATTAATCTAAGTCGAATTAAATTAAATTAAATCAATTCATATTAAATCAAATAATAATAAAAATAATGACATTGAAAATATAAAACAAAGTCAACAAAAAGAGAAAACATAAAAACAGACAAAATCTACTAATGATGTTTCATGCTTATTCGTAAATTTTATTAAAAATTAAATAAAATTTACGAATAAGCGTAAATTTTATTTAATTTTTAATAAAATTTACGAATAAGCATGAAACATCATTAGTAGATTTTGTTTGTTTTTATGTTTTCTCTTTTTGTTGATTTTGTTTTATATTTTCAATGTCATTATTTTTATTATTATTTGATTTAATATAATTTAATTCGACTTAGATTAATTTAAAGTTATTTAATTATATATATATATATATATATATATATATATATATATTAACCATTTTTTTATTCTGTTTTGATTTAATATGAGTTGATGAACTGAAATTTAAAAAAAAAACCCAAAACATAATTTTGCGGGAAGCTGTAATTGAGTAAATGTGTTTTTTAAACTATGTTGACTATTTTCATCGCATTCATTTTATTATAACTCGAGTTATGGCGGTATTACAGAAATCAAAATTGAAAATAACGCCAGGGTCTGAACAAAAAAAGACTTAGTCAAAAAAGACTGATAGTTCAAGAAATTTAGGGGAATGATCTGTTCCAAAACTTATAGAAGAAGGAACCAGATCCAGCTAGGGTACCTCGGGAGTGCTAGTTCCCGTATTCACCAGATGTGAACCCCTGAGGGGGCTTAATATAAACGCTGTTTCAAATTTTGTTTGTGCATAAACGTATGTGTTTTGAACAATTTTGGTATTTTTTACCTCATTTGGTGGTAAAATACCAAAATTGTTTAAATAATATTGAAAATGGTATGGTACAATTTAATAAAAATATTTTTTTTCGCACATCACAATCAATTATCGGGAATTTCAGCTAATTTAATTAACTAGCTTCAAAGTACTCGCGAATAGTTGGGCATAATTGTGTCCTTCCTGTACATTTTACTTCATTGCGAAGTAGGTATTAAGCAACAGTAGCATTATTGTTTAAATTTAGACGATAATTGTATTTCACGGTAATATATATATATATATATATATATATATATATATATATATATATATAATTGTCTATAGTTTAAATCGGCCTTTAGTGTTCGCCGTCGGATGTTACCTGCATACAAGTGGAAGAAATGGCGGTGGTGGAAAATCTGGAGGTAGTACTGATAATAGCAGCGATGATGATGGCGGTGGCAAGACTCATAGTCCTAGAAACATCTTGGGTGCAATATACAACACAATGGTATTAGTTGGTTTTCTTCTCTCCCTCATTAGCCACTAACTATAAATAACAGTGTTCCAAATAAAAGTATTATTTTATATATAAGTGTGAACCCACCTCTTCGCAATCTACATATCTTGATTTCGATCTTATTAGATCTCGTCAGTGTAGCTCAGCTAGTGAGGATGAATTCACACAATATCTCTTCGAGGGTAAGTTGTACTAGTATTATTTTATTATTAGTTGTTTTTGAATATCTTAGAATACTCGAGTCTGAAAAAATTCCGGTCTCACAAAGATACAAAACATTTTCTCTCAAAATTTGTTTTTCAACATAAACGACTTTCGTTTGTATGTTGTGTTCTCGTGTAGCGTTGTGGGGGTAGCCTCTAAGGACGAATTTCATGATAACTCAATTTAACTATTATATATTGTGAGCGCAATCATTAAAAAGACTTACCTAATAATTCTTGCGTCCACTTCTAGAGCCGTTTTAACAGAAACATATTCTAAAAATAAAATGAAACTTACACAAGTGTTTTGGAGTAATGCGCATATTCAAAAGCATCTAAAATAAATACCAGAAAAATAAATAAAAATTCAAAACGAATGAAGACTACAAAAGTCACTTCTATCAAATTTAAATTACAAAACACAGTCACAACACCAGATAATTTTTGTTTATTCAATACCATCCAAATTTACAATCAGAATAAAACGGCGAGAAACCAAACAACATTTATCCAATGATAAAAACCCAAACCCGTTGATTAGCCTATCAAAGTGATACTGCCTAGTTTTGTTTGAAACAAAAGCGGTATTTACAAAAGTGTGAGTAAGTAATAATTTCCGAAACCATCCATTATTTGATATTTAATATCCATTAATTGTGACGTTTTGCAATTATTTTTTATTTTTATTTTTTGTTTAGAGTGCACACCTACTGTTTTATATTTACAAAATCACTTTATTTACATTGAACAGTTTTTCTTTTTGTATATGTACAACGCACTGTGTTCGTCGTGTGTTTTACAAAAAATACCCTGACACCCGTGCCACTCCCGGATATTACGTCGTTGCCGCCGCAATGAGGGCGGTTATTGTTAGTGCTGCTGCGGTCAGGTGGGGGCGGGCGACCGCGGATTTGGTCCGCGTGCCGTCGTCCGCCATCACGCTGCTCGCGATCACCACGGGGGAGCCGGCGGACACGCCGGACACCTCCGGGGGCGCGCATGCTGCTGGTGTTTGGGGGGCGGTGTAGTTGTCGAAACCCTTGCAGCGCAAACGGTGCTCGCCCAAGCAGGCGCTGTAGGCGATGGCGTGCGGGATGTAGCTCTGGTCGAAGGTGCCCGTGAAGAGGGTCGTTGCTAATGGGCCCAGAGCGTACACCGGCACGTCCTCACCTGAATTTCACAAACATCCATTTTTTTATTATTCAATATATCGTCGCCTAAGCAGTAACACCATACATCTAAAATTTAATTTGAGGTTGACCAGAGAGAAAAACTTATAATATAATGTTTATAGGGGTAGTTAATAAATCGTGGTTCAAGTAAATAAAAAATTAGCAATATATATATATATATATATATATATATATATATATAAAATAAAAAGTGTAAACTGGTCACAGTAAACTAACTCCAATAAACATATTATAATATGTTTCTTTTTCATGTCAACCTCTAATATAATTGTGTGGTGTTGCTGCTTAGACGATGAAATACGTTTTAAGAGGGAAAACAGAGGACGACCAAGAAATACATGACAAAAACAAATATTATATAAACATAAATCATGGCTTAATAAAATTTCATTATGACTACGTAAAATAGAAAAATAATAAAAATCCAAACGAACGCAGATATTTTAGTTCATTATATATTTATATATTCATCAAGGACGCAAAAATGTCATGAATTTCACGAAAATTTGACCAAAATTTAAGGATTTTTATGATTTATCGACCAGAATGGGGAGTACGGTGACCATAAATCTTAAAAATGCTTAAATTTTAGCCGATTTTCCGTGAAATTTCAACCCAGAATGTCAATATATTCATCGAATCGAATGTCACGAATTTCACGCACATTTTTCCTAGAAAAAAAGCACTTTAACTCGATAACCAAATGAGATACAAGGTTGCGGTTTGTGGCATTCGCTTCAGTTTGATGGTTTCTATATGAATAGTTAAGGAAAGGCAAGATCTCAAATGAGAAGCAGAAGTCAAACCGAAATGTAAGAAAATAGTCGAAGAAATGGGTAAATACAATAAAAATATATTAATAAACATGATTTTACCTCCATGTGTAGCCCATTGTCTAGGAACAGCCGATGCATGCACTTGATTCCTATCCTCAGACGCGGTCGTTGAATTAATCGGTATAATCCTCGGCGTACTAAACCCGGGTCCATTCCCGTAAAGGATCGTCGTATACGGCTGCCCGTCCACATCGGAAACCTTGCTATCCGGACCTGCAAGAACAAAACAAACACAACCGCCCACCACCGTTAAGCGGCTTATTTGTGATAATTACAAACTGAAACTGACCCAAAATAGGATGACCCCGCGGCGTTGCCTGCCCGCCCATGGTGATGACGTGCGAGTGGTCCGAGGTGAGCACTAGCAGCGTCTCCGTGGGATTAACCAGAGCTAGGGCGGCCAATAAAGCTGTTTCCATTGCCAGGGTCTCATCAAGAGCCCTATAAGCGTTGTTGTAGTGGTGCGCGTGATCAATCCGACCGCCTGCAACACGGGTGGTTTAATATAAATTGCTGATGCACGGGCTGAAAGGAGGAACGGTGTGAAATCAACCCCGGGGCCATCACTCCTCGTGCTGTATTAGTGGCTAATGGACGCTATTAGTCACCGTTAAGTGACCGAATGAATTTTAACGAGCCAATTAGTGATTGAAAGGATTTGATGAGGATGTAATTGGCCGAAGGAGAATTTGATTATTAAAGCTAGTGCTCGTATGGGACAATGAATGCAGTAAATTAACGTACACTCATATTGAAATATAAATGAATAGACACAATTTTTAGGGAAAAAAAGTTAATAATAGGCTTAACCCTCAGTTGGTATGGTGAGTACCTCAGCTGCTTAATGCGACTTATACCACTTTGATTCTCACAGTCTCATATATTGACTCATACTTAAGAATTTGGGGTGACTGGATATAGTCATCCGCGGGTCTACCTATTACCTATACTTGGCCTGAAAATGTATTTTTTTTTCTTACTAGTATGGACAAATTAATGGACTAGTAATTTTTTCATACTACAGAGACACGTATCTTTATATTGCTAGTAGTAAAAGTGCTCTTTTCTTGACTTGTGGGATAAGTGAGTTCTCATAACTCGATAAATGGCCTTCTCATAATTTATGGGAAACGTATTTTATTCATATGGTTACAATATGTTCACTATAGTGAAGATTTTGCACAAAATAAATAAAACAATGTAGAGCATACTTTAGTCCAAAAGTTATATTAGAGTGAAATTTTGTAATCAGGGATCAAACAAAGAAGGGCATAAACCTAGTACAGACTGTAGATAAAATATTCTGAATACATTATGATGAATACTTTTTTTCTTTTACGAAACCAGATGAAATAATGAATTTTACCACACATTAATATAATTCCATTTTAATATATTCCACTATATTTCGATACGCAGCTCCTACAAAAAAATTCATCGCACTGCGAAATATGCACAAAAGCCCCCGTTTGCAATTTGTGCAGAGGTCATGAAAAGAAAAAAAAACCTTCGCACACACACAGACACATACAAAAGTCATATGTGGCGAATTGATATGGGAGCTCGATGCAGTGTGAATGGGTAATATTTGTGACAGCGGGGCATTGTACGGTTCACTGGCGTGCGGCCAAATGCTGGCGGGGGCGAAATTGATAAAGCCAGGCCAGGCCATGCCAGCGAACGTTGATGATTGCACTCGGGGATGAATTTGAGGAGTGTGGATAAATAACCGCGACGGGGGCGGTTTTTATGTCGTAATGTTCGGACCTGTGGGTTGAATGAAATGCAAAAAATAACTTAAAATATAAATATACTGCTATTTATGAAAATATCTATGTGTGTGTGGATATGAATTTGTCTGTGAACAAAATTACGGGAAAACGGCTCAATGAATCACGATCCTATTTGAAAATCGGCTGGGAAATTGAGTTGGGGTGATCCCGTGAACATTTGAGCAAAATTGGTCTACAAACAAGGAACATAACTTGATAAAACTGTTTCTGTTTTCAATTGGTAGATTAAAGCCTCATACTATCAGACTATAGCCTCAACTTTATCTTGTATTTTTCTAGTTCTAGTTTCCTATATTCATTTAATTGGTAGATGAAAGCCTTATACTTTCAGAATACATAGTCTCACGCTGATCACAAAAAAAGGTATAACGAAATCTTCGACATATACAAAATGTAAAACCTTTCAGATGTGTAACACCCTCATAAATAACCCCCCTAGCGGGTTTCTCAATTCAGGTAAGTACGAACGCGGCCCATAAACAATCGCCCGCAATTCCGATGCTCGCTCGCGAGCTACGGCGACGGGTTTCATTAACTGCACCAAATAGCGAGCATAAATTCCGGGCTGCTTCCGGCGCATAGCGCAGCCAATACTCACCGTCGTCTGCCAAAACGCAAAATAAAACACGCGTGCATGATACCCGTAGACCGCCGCCACCCCCGCGGCAATTTATCTTAGAGACAGAACACACGGCGCGCTTTGAATGCGGGACAGGCACCACCACTCACCTTCGACGAACAGGAAGAAGCCCTTGGGGTTCTTGAGGAGGATCGAGAGCGCCGAGCGGGTCATGTCGGCTAGAGAGGGGTCGCCTGTTGGGCCCGGATCACGGTCCGCCTCGAAGTCCATGTGTGAGTAAGAAAACAAACCTGTAACAAATGTAATGAACAGAATCTAATTAGGAATTTAAAATGTGTTGAAGAGTTTTCTTTGATGGTATTTGATACGATTAACAGTTGTAAATAATCTTTTTTTTTTCATATTATTATCAATATTTATTTACACTTTTACACCTTTACATGTACAATACATATACACATACATACAAACAAGTACTAAAAGGGGAATAAATGAATTTAAAAAAAACATGGTATCCTTCCCCCTGTCTTAACCTCAGGATTTGTGGGTCTGTGGCCCATCCCGGGCTATCGGCATCGAGGGATGTATGTTGTTTGTCCATTTGTTTAAGCTATTTTACTTTATGTTATCGTTTATTAGTATGTTTTTGATTTTTACCTTAAAAGGGATGTATTTTTATTTTAATGTCTTTATGTGTTCGTTTAAGGTGTTGTATTATTGTTGTTTCTGTAGTTAGAGTTTGTGTGTACTGTGCTTTTGTAAACTTTTCGGTTCATAGTTATTAATTAAATTACCAATTTACGACACACACTTATAAATTGAATATTAAATATATAGATATATATATATATATATATATATATATATATATATAAAAATATCTATAATACTGACATAAAATACATAAACTAGAAAAGGCATACATCCCTCAATGTTAAAACTAGACAAATGCCCACAAGTTCCAAAGTGACGATACAAGGAATAATAAATAATACAATTTTAATATAATTTTGTCTATGTAATTAATTGTAATGTAATAATAGAGAAAGAATGTTTCATTCATTAATATAAAAATTGTGCGAAATTAAAATATGGTGAATGCGCCGGGTAGTTATGACTATCTAGCTAATTCGATTAAATTAATAATGGTCCTATATTTTCATTTTGATTTTAAATTTTAAATTTTAAACAAAATATACAGCACATTTTGAAATGTAGGTAATATAATTCAAACATATAATTCTAATCGTAGGTAATCTAATCTAATCAAGGAACATAGTTCAAACCGGGCGCCAGCTCTCTTTATTAAATAAATTTTTTATATATATATATATATATATATATATATATATATATATATATATATTTAATTTATCCGGTTTTTACCGGTTTTTTATCATACATAATAATATTAAATAATTATTATTATGTATGATAAAAAAACGGTAAAATCCGACTAAATTAAAAAAAAAAAATGATTAAAATTATTTAATAAAGAGAGCTGAAGCCTGGTAAGCTATAATTATAAAAAAAAATTTGATCCTGTTGAAAATAAAGAAGCAAAAGTATATATAAAATTGAAGTAAATTTAATACTCTTCAACTTTGTCTTTGACATTTTTTCTGAGAAACGATCGTGAAAGGCAATAGAAGCAAATATTTGACAAATAGTGAGGTAAAAAATATTATTTTTTCTCCGAAAATTATTGATATTCGTATATAATTTCGGATATAACGTATATCTCGAAAAACGTTGGATGTTCGACAAATATATATAGAAACAATTTAATTAGCTTTAATTTATATTTAGAACATATTTTTATTTTTAGTCCATCGTTTCTGAGATATAATCTAAAAACACAAAAATTGGATTTTCTCTTCCCACTGCAACTCGAGTTATCATAGTCCAAACAGCGGATTTAGTGTCTAAAAAAAATTGTAAATTATTTATAAAATTCGTCAAAAATTCAATTTTTGTGTTATAAGTTTTATATATAAATATATGTTTTCCAAACACTTTGTTCAACAAAACAAGTTAGTTTGGTTGAATTAGCCCGACTGTAATTCGAGCACAGTCCAAACAATGAATTTAGATTCTAAAAAAATTGTAAGGTGTTTATAAAATTCGTCAAAAATTCAATTTTTGTGTTATAAGATTTATATATAAAAATATGTTTTGAAAATACTTTTTTCAACAAAACAAGTTAGTTTGGTTGAATTAGCCCAACTGCAACTCGAGTTATTACAGTACAAAGAGCGAATTTAGTTTCTAAAAAAAATGTAAATTGTTAATAAAATTCGTCAAAAATTGAATTTTTGTGTTATAAGTTTTATATATAAAAATATGTTTTCCAAACACTTTGTTCAGCATAACAAGTTAGTTTGGTTGAATTAGCCCGACTGTAACTCGAGTTATCATAGTCCAAACAGTGAATTTAGTTTCTAAAAAAATTGTAAGTTGTTTATAAAATTCGTCAAAAATTCAATTTTTGCGTTATAAGTTTTACATATAAAAATATGTTTTCTAAACACTTTGTTCAACATATCAAGTTAGCTTGGTTGAATTAGCCCGACTGTAACTCGAGTTATCACTGTCCAAACAGCAAATTTAGTTTCTAAAAAAATTATAAATTGTTTATAAACTTAGTCAAAAATTTAATTTTTGTGTTATAAGTTTTATATATAAAAATATGTTTTCCAAATACTTTGCTCAACATATCAAGTTAGTTTGGTTGAATTAGCCCGACTGTAACTCGAGTTATCATAGTCTAAACAGCGAATTTAGTTTCTAAAAAAATTGTAAATTGTTTATATAATTCGTCAAAAATTAAATTTTTATGTTATAAGTTTTATATATGAAAATATGTTTTCCAAACACTTTGTTCAACATAAAAAGTTAGATTGGTTGAATTAGCCCGACTGTAACTCGAGTTATCACAGTCAAAATAGCGAATGCAACTCGAGTTATAACAGTCCAAACAGCAAATTTAGTTTCTAACAAAATTATAAATTGTTTATGAAATTCGTCAAAAATTCAATTTTTGTGTTATAAGTTTTATATATATATATATATATATATATATATATATAAATATGTTTTCCAAACAATTTTTTCAACATAACAAGTTAGTTTGGTTGAATTAGCCCGACTGTAACTCGAGTTATCACAGTCCAAACAATGAATTTAGTTTATAAAAAAAAAATGTAAGTTATTTATAAAATTCTTTATAAAAGTTTTTATGTTACAAGTTTTATATATAAAAATATGTTTTTTAAACACTTTGGTCAATATAACAAGTTAGTTTGGTTGAATTAGCCCGACTGCAACTCGAGTTATAACAGTCCAAACAGCAAATTTAGTTTCTAAAAAAATTATAAATTGTTTATAAAATTAGTCAAAAATTTAATGTTTGTGTTATAAGTTTTATATATAAAAATATGTTTTCCAAATACTTTGTCCAACATATCAAGTTAGATTGGTTGAATTAGCCCGACTGTAACTCGAGTTATCATAGTCCAAACAGCGAATTTAGTTTCTAAAAAAATTATAAATTGTTTATAAAATTCCTCAAAAATTCAATTTTTGTGTTATAAGTTTTATATATAAAAATATGTTTTATAAATACTTTTTTCAATATAACAAGTTAGTTTAGTTGAATTAGCCCGACTGTAACTCGAGTTATCATAGACCAAACAGCGAATTTAGTTTCTAAAAAAATTATAAATTGTTTATAAAATTCGTCAAAAATTAAATTTTTGTGTTACAAGTTTTTTATATAAAAATATGTTTTCTAAACACTTTTTTCAACATAACAAGTTAGTTTGGTTGAATTCGCCCGACTGCAACTCGAGTTATCACAGTCAAAATAGCGAATTTAGTTTCTCAAAAAAATTATAAATTGTTTATAAAATTCGTCAAACATTCAATTTTTGTGTTATAAGTTCTACATATAAAAATATGTTTTCCAAAGACTTTTTTCAACAAAACAAGTTAGTTTGGTTGAATTAGTCAGACTGTAATTCGAGTTATCATAGTCCAAACAGTGAATTCAGTTTCTAAAAAAAATGTAAGTTGTTTATAAAATTCGTCAAAAATTCAATGTTTGTGTTACAAGTTTTATATATAAAAATATGTTTTCTAAACACTTTTTTCAACATAACAAGTTAGTTTGGTTGAATCAGCCCGACTGCAACTCGAGTTATCACAGCCCAAATACTGAATTTAGTTTATAAAAAAATGTAAATTGTTAATAAAATTCGTCAAAAAGTGAATTTTTGTGTAATAAGTTTTATATATAAAAATATGTTTTCCAAACACTTTTTTCAACATAACAAATTAGTTTGGTTGAATTAGCCCGACTGTAACTCGAGTTATCATAGTCCAAATAGGGAATTTAGTTTCTAAAAAAATTGTAAGTTGTTAAAATTCGTCAAAAATTCAATCTTTGTGTTATGACGGGATTTATTTCACGTCACTGTTGATGTCAAAAATTAAAACAAAATGACAAAGAAATACAGAATTTCTTTGTGTAAAGTTTTTTAATTGATACAGTAGATTCGCGTTGTCTTTGGCATTATTTGCTGTGATTACACTAAAAACGATATTCTTTTAAATATTTGTGTCTTCAGTTTTTAGGCGACATTCGTCCTATATCACAAACGTTGTGCTATTTTTAAATATTAGTGATTACCTGCGCAGGGTGTAGCTACAAAAAACCAGTAAAGGATTAAATCAGATTTAAAGACGTTCGCTATTATTGAAAATGGTGTCAAATTTTGACCCTTCGCTTTGTGAAAGATAATGCTCATATTTGACAGAACTGAAAGCTTGACAGTAGATAGATTTTGACATTAATTATTGAGTAAATTCTATCGATTCAGCGCTATGAAACTTGTATGTTTATAGCGCATGATAATAGCGTTCGATCAAAAATCGTACCCCAGGAGTATTAGTTGGACACAAGTAAAAATTAAATATAGTATGCACCCCATATTTATATATATATATATATATATATATATATATATATATCTATATATATCTATATATATATATATATATATATATATATATATATATGTATATATAGATATATATATATATATATATATATATATATTAGTATATGCCGGATGATATGTTTTAGAGTGTTATTATAAATTCAAAATGCAATTTCAGTTAATTTTCTACCTTTTAAAATTAAAAAAGTTGTGTGTAAAAAAACCGCTATAATTATAAAATCATTTCCTTTCAAAACCCCGTTAACCGACATTACAATTAATTAATTTTAAAAGCAATCCCATCTAGGCTATCAAAACGAAGTAATTCAGGAAGGTAGCGGAAAATTACCATTTTAGCGCCGTACATTTTCAATTTTATTATTCATAAGCTGAACTTTTACCGGGAACGATGTAAAATTTGTCACTTTCATCGATATTCCGTCGCTTTGAAGCGCGCAAGAAAATGACACAAAGGCGAGCTATACAAATGACTGCAGGGAAATTCGCCTCTGTCGATAAATCAAACGCTCACTACTATTGACTCGGGAGAGTGTCGTCGTGGGGTGGGCTGTAAATGGCTGGCGGGGATTATTGCGCGCTCGCAGAGGCGGCAGCCGCCGCCCAGGCCCCCGAAGAAATTGGCTGCTGATTGTGTGACATCGATAAACAGCAATTACTGATACGTGCGATCGTCACGGTCGAGCTCGTTTTGGTGATTATAATTAATTTGGAACGCGAACGGCGGGAGATAGAGAGCGAGTGCGGGCGGCCGGAAATAATGGATTGAATAAATTGCATCCGCGCTGTTGTTATTGAAGTGTGATTTAATCGGCCAATGCGTAATGTTTGGATGTTGATGGGTGACGAGCGCGAATTATTATTTATCAACAATACAATTATGTTACCAAAGAATTTATCGAACATTCAAATATGCTCTAAAAGATATTTATATGATAGTACTCAGAGTTTTATAGAAAAAAAAAAGCATTCATTGACTGTCTGTGATTAATATTTCATTTACATTTTCAAAAAACTACTGCATATGAAGTTGTACTCTTCATATGCAGTAGTTTTTTGAAAATGTAAATGAAAGAAGGAATTTCACTGGAAACTGAAAACCAAATTTCATGTTTCGAGCACATTTGTATAAACAAACCCTCATTTATATTTAATTAATTTAAAACATTAATTTAAAAAAGTAATTTTGCTTAATTTTGACAGTAAATTTGCGTGCAAAATATAAACTTCACCGACAATATTGCTACGTTTGATAACTCATTAACCCCCTTTATATTTAACTTTAATTTGTATGTTTTTTTTACATTCCCCTTTTTGGACAAAAGGACAAAATGTATGTTATTTTGTCCTTGTCATTTATATTTAATTAATTTAAAACACTAATTTAAAAAAGTAATTTAGAATAATTTTGACAGTAAATTTGCGTGCAAAAAATAAAATTCACCGACAATATTGCACCGTTTGATAACTCTTTAACCCCCTTTAACTTTAACTTTAATTTGTATGTTTTTTTTTTACATTTCCCTTTTTGGACAAAAGGACAAAATGTATGTTATTTTGTCCTTTTGTCCAAAAAGGGAAATGTAAAAAAAACATACAAATTAAAGTTAAAGGGGGTTAAAGAGCTTGTTGTGAACTCTTTACCCCCCAATATTAGCTGCTTATTAATCTAACATGTATGTATATAATATTTTAATAACAAGTAGGATAGTATTTTTATTTAATTTAATTGTTTAATCTTGCAACGCATACTTACTAATCAGGTTTAAATCATTTCATTGTGTAGACTACAAAAGAAAACATGTTTCTGTGTAAAATAAAATAATCATTGTGTATAGCAAGCTCGATACAATTACAGCACCCATATAAAGGCCGCTCGAACTTCTGGTGGTGATTAATTCGCCTGCCAGGAACCAATTAATCCGTGCGCACGATTCTCCTGATTAATTCGCGTGATAAATATTTTGCCGACACAAACCGCCCATTGCTCGGATTGATTCCTGACGCGGTTTATTTATTAGACGTAGCTTGATTGGCAACGTTGTTAGGACTAAATTTATTGTTCCAATGCCACGGTAATGTATAATAATAATATTTATTTCCTACCATCAAACTATATATATATATATATATATATATATATATATATATATATATATATATATATATATTTAAAATACATTTATGGAAGAAAGAAAAATTGAAAAAAAGAAAAAACGGTGAAAATTATCAAAAATGGCTTATTTTGTGCCCAATTAAATATAGAATGTAACATAATGTCATAAATTAAAATTTCATAAATGTCTGATTTTTTTTATAATTTTTTATAACTTAGTCGATTAGCTAAAAACAGCTTGTACAATAAAAAGCTTCCTGCAGACTTTATTTTCGGTTGAAAGTTATCCAAAAATGACTTATTTTGAGCCAAATTAAATATAAAATGTAATATAATATTAAAAATTTAAATTTCTTTAATCTTTGATTTTGTACCATAGTTTATAACTCAGTCGGTTAATTTATAACAGCTCGTATGATAAAAACCTTTCAGCAGACTTTATTTTTGGGTGAAAATTATCAAAAATCGACTTATTTTGAGCCAAATTAAATATAGAATGCAAAGTAATAATAAAAACATTAAATTTCTTAAATCTTTGATTTTTTATATTTTTTTAAAACTCAGTCGATTAATTTAAAACAACTCGTACAATAACAACTTTCCTGCAAACTTTATTTTTGGGTAAAAAATATGAAAAACTGGCTTATATTTAGCCCAATTAAATGTGAAATATAACATAATATCATAAATTGAAATTTCACAAACCCTTGATTTTTTATCATTTTTTATAACTTTCGATTAGTTAAAAACAGCTCGTACAATAAAAACCTTCCTGCAGACTTTAGTTTTGGGTGGAGGTGATCAAATAATGACTTATTCTGAGCCTAATTAAATATAGAATGCAAAGTAATATTAAAAAATTTAAATTTCTTAAATCTTTGATTTTTTATCATTTTTTATAACTTAGTCGATTAGTTAAAAACAGCTGGTACAATAAAAACCTTGCTGCAGACTTTATTTTTGTGTGGAAGTTATCAATAAATGACTTATTCTGAGCATAATTAAATATAGAATGCCAAGTAATATTAAAAAAATTAAATTTCATAAATCTTTGATTTTTTATTATTTTTTTAAAACTCAGTCGATTAATGTATAAAAGCTCGTACAATAAACACCTTTCTGCAGACTTTATTTTTGGTTAGAAGTTATCAAAAAATAACTTATTCTGAGCCTAATTAAATATAGAATGCAAAGTAATATTAATAAAATAAAATTTCTTAAATCTTTGATTTTTTATAATTTTTTAAAACTTAGTTAAAAAAATCTGGTGCAATAAAAACTTGTCTGCAGACTTTATTTTTGTGTGGAATTTATCAAAAAATTACTTATTCTAAGCTTAATTAAATATAGAATGCCAAGTAATATTAAAAATAATAAAATTTCTTAAATCTTTGACTTTTTATTGTTTTTTAAAACTCAGTCGATTAATTTAAAACAATAACAACTTTCCTGCAAACTTTATTTTTGGGTAAAAAATATGAAAAAACAGCTTATATTAAGCCCAATTAAATGTAGAATGTAACATAATATCATAAATTGAAATTTCTTAGACCTTTCATTTTTTATCATTTTTTATAACACAGTCGATTAATTTATAACAGCTTGTAACATAAAAACCTTCCTGCAGACTTTATTTTTCGGTGGAAGTTACCAAAAAACGACTTATTTTGAACCAAATTAAATACAGAATGCAAAGTAATATTAAAAAATTAAAATTTCTTAAATCTTTGATTTTTTATAATTTTTTATAACTCAGTCGATTAATTTATGACATCCCGTAACATAAAAACCTTTCTGCAGACTTTATTTTTGGGTGGAAGTTATCAAAAAATAACTTATTCTGAACCTAATTAAATATAGAATGCAAAATAATATTAAAAAATGTAAATTTCTTAAATCTTTCATTTTTTATTCCTTTTTAAAACTCAGTCGATTAATTTAAAACAACTCGTACAATAAAAACTTTCCTGCAAACTTTATTTTTGGGTATAAATTATGAAAAAATGGTTTATATTAAGCCCAATTAAATGTAGAATATAACATAATATCATATATTTAAATTTATTAAATCTTTGATTTTTTATCATTTTTTATAACTTAGTCGATTAGTTAAAAACAGCTTGTACAATAAAAACCTTCTTACAGACTTTATTTTTGGGTGGAAGTTATCAAAAAATTACTTGTTCTGAGCCTTATTAAATATAAAATGAAAAGTAATATTAAAAAATTTAAATTTCTTAAATCTTTAATTTTTTATTTATTTTTTAAACTCAGTCGATTAATTTAAAACAACTCGTATGATAACAACTTTCCTGCAAACGTTAATTTTGGGTAAAAAATATGGAAAAACGGCTTATATTAAGCCCAATTAAATGTAGAATGTAACATAGTATCATAAATTAAAATTTCTTAAATCTCTGATTATTTATCATTTTTTATAACTCAGGCGATTAATTTATAACAGCTCGTAACATAAAAACCTTCCTGCAGACTTTATTTTTGGCTGGAAGATATCAAAAAATTATTTATTCTGAGCCTAATTAAATATAGAATGCAAATTAATAATAAAAAATTTAAATTTCTTAAATCTTTCATTTTTTATAATTTTTTATATCTCACTTGATTAATTTATAACATCTCGTACAATAAAAACCTTCCTGCAGACTTTATTTTTGGGTGGAAGTTATCAAAAAATTACTTGTTCTAAGCCTTATTAAATATTCAATGAAAATTAATATTAAAAAATTTAAATTTCTTAAATCTTTCATTTTTTATAATTTTTTATAACTCACTTGATTAATTTATAACATCTCGTACAATAATAACCTTCCTGCAGACTTTATTTTTGGGTGGAAGTTATCAAAAAATTACTTGTTCTAAGCCTTATTAAATATTCAATGAAAATTAATATTAAAAAATTTAAATTTCTTAAATCTTTCATTTTTTATAATTTTTTATAACTCACTTGATTAATTTATAACATCTCGTACAATAAAAACCTTCCTGCAGACTTTATTTTTCGGTGGAAGTTATCAAAAAAATGACTTATTCTGAGCCTAATTAAATACAGAATGCAAAATAATATTAAAAAATTAAAATTTCTAAAATCTTGATTTGATTCATTTGATGTGCAAATGAGGTCAAAACAAGCCGTTTTTAAGCGACTGCTCTCCGAGAAAACCAGGGTGAATCAGAATTTGGGAAATTTCAAAGGTGTTTGAACTGTGGCCTCCCAATGATCAGTAAGAGACCAGCTCAGTGACCTAGAGGTTAGAGACACCAACCGCTAGGTCACTGAGCTGTTGTAGAAATGCATTCTCAATAATCCCACACCCTCTTGTGTCTGCTCATCTTTGTCAGATTTATTTATTTAATTTAGAATAGTCTCCCTCATATTCCTGTATTATTTTCTTCCACTCCTTTTTTTTCTATGTATTGAGGCGATTTTATATTACTTCCTCTGGAGGTACCATATCCTAATTGGACATGGAAATTACCATGACCCATCTAGTCCTATTCTTGGTTGTGTTTTTAATAGGATACTTGTTTTTCTGCTTCCGTCGTTATTATTATCCCTCAAAACCGTCTTTCTTCGGTCTTTCTATAGCCGCCCAATCTAGGACAGACGCTCCTGTGCCATATTTATTTCGCCTCGTGTATTTTATTTCCCCAACATCTTTTATGCCTAGATGGTGTTATCCGCCACCTGGTGACATTATATTTCTTATATTATGTTCTAATTGGAACGAGTTTACCTCAATGGCGTTCTATTTTGCTTCTTTTGGAGGTACCATATCCCCACTGGAGGTTTGGCAATTACCATGGCCCATATAATCAAATTCTTAATTGTATTTTGAATAGATTAATTCCCTATAGAGGTACCATAGCCTCTTTACCATATCATCTTTACCATTGTGTTTTCTATAGATTAATTTCCTCTGGAGGTACCATATCCTCATTACCATTGTGTTTTGAATAGATAAATTTCCTCTGGAGGTACCATATCCTCATTACCATGGCCCATATAATCCAATTCTTAATTGTAATTTGAATAGATTAATTTCCTCTGGAGGTACAATATTCTCATTGGACGTGGGAATTACCATGACCCATCTAATCCAATTCTTAGTTGAATAGGTTGGTTGTTTTTCTGCTTCTGTCGTTATTGTTATCTCACAATACTGTCTTCCTCAGAGATCAGATTGGAGGACTTAATACTTCGGAAAATGTATCTTGAAATTAGCCATTTCTATGGTAGATTTACTAAGGAAACTTACTATAATGAATTTGTTGATTCCTCTGCTGTTAAATGCGATTGATCGCCCTATGGGCTACAGGGTGGTGCCCTTTCTCTTGCTAGCTGGTTCGCCCATGGCTGTTTGTTAGCAAAAATGAAATGTTTATTCCTACAGTTGTTCGGGCTTTCTACAACCGCCTAATCTGAGACAGACGTTCCAGTGCGCCTCAGGTATTTTATTTCCCCGAAAACTTCTATATCTAGAAGGTGTTATCCACCACGTAATGACTAATATCAGCATTATATATCTTCTATTATGTTCTAATTGGAACCAATCCATTTCAACGTCCCATCTATTTCTTTATCAAACAGTGCAATTGGTGTTTCCGTTCCGCTATGCCGGCGTGTTATTACGCGAGCACACCACAGGCGAGATTAATGCGAGAAACTTTCGGAATACATTTAGGAAATTCCATTACGCCGCATCGCCGCCGCCTACTCTCGCGGAAAAGGCTGTGGAAATTCTCGCAGATTAATCGACCTTATTGGGGACGTTGAAAAACAGCCGCTTTGAACGATTCAAAGCGACTTTTCCGCATCACCGCGGACTTTTCACCATCTTATACTTGTCACAAACTGTTTTCCATATTTTCATCAAATGTAAATGAGAACCCAGCTTAGTGGCCGAGTGGTTAGAGGCGTCGTCCGTCTCGTACTGAGCCTGAGTTCGATTCCCAGCGGGGAGCGAATTTTCGCGAATTACCTTTCAAAGTTTTTCAGAGGTTTTCTGTGAAGTTAAGGTAAACACCGGATGTACAAGTAGTAACTCCTCTGTACTTCTCCCTTTACCGGCGGAAAAGGCTCACAGCCTTATAAAGATAGAAATTTTTGTAAATTACTCTCATATACAAAAATCTATATTTATAGGGCTATCAGCCGTGAGGCTTTCCCGCCGGTAATGGGAGAAGCACAGACTACTTATACATCCGGTGTTTATCTTAACTTCACAGATAACCTCTGAAAAACGGTGAAAGGTGTTTCGCGAAAATTCGCTCCCCGGTCCCATACAAAATCAGTATCCAGCATACCGGTATCGTATACTAATGTCTTCGTGTGAAAGTATACTAAGTTTTCCTATATTTCCATTTTGGGCAATATTGGTATGCTGGGAATATTGCAAGCTATTTTACGAAGATCGTGAGTTCAAATCTCACAAAGCGAAATACTTTTCAGCTTACATGCGCGCCCCACTCCCCAACTCGCTTGACCAGCGTGGGGTTTCATGCCTAGCACCTTTCTCTGGTCCGGAGTAGATGATATTCTCACCTAAACGTACTCTAGTGGTTCAGAATCCACGCTAAACTATAGGTCCACCTGTAGCCAGCACTATAGGCAGAGAAAGAGACCCATACGCCAGGAGTAGCGTGAAAGTGGTCATACTGGAATTCCTTTGTTGTAGTTTAGTTAAATGAATTCCATTGGCAATAAATTTCTATACTAATATCATTTATAAACCCACATACAATTTGGACTTGTGACTAATTAAGCAATTATGATGTTAATTAAACTCCTACTAAATCGTATAATCATTTGCTATACATTTTCTATACCCCGAATTTCGCAACAAAATTGTTTGCAGTGTTAATCGACTGCCTTTCCGGCATAATTTAAACTTGATGTTGCAATCAATCATCGATGCAATTAAATAATAATTATTGCGTGCAGCAACGATGGTATAGAACGTTGTAATTATTGCTAAATTCTACAATTTAATTACATGTAACGGCCGAGTAAACATACTGGCGCATCGATTCGTAATTCGAATGAAATTTGCTACAGCAAACATGCAGACACCACAGTTGGTGACTGATGCTTCTGTTTTACACTAAATTAATAATTAATGGAATAAATTTTACAATTTACAATTTTTTATAATCATTATATAGTTGTTTCTGTAGTAGTTATATATATATATATATATATATATATATATATATATATATATAAATATATATATATATATATATATATATATATATATATATATATATAGAAAATCCACATTTTAAATTGTATTATTTTCGAGTAGATATCAATAACATTTAGTATGATAATAATCACTTGAAAATGTACGTGATTAATCATATGTGTTGATCCATTAAAATATCTTTATAAAATACTCTATCTACCAATACATATTAATAGATAATATATAATTGACACGCTGATAACACTCGTGCTGTGTGCATTATCGCATAATTTGGAAATTTCAAACAGCTTTGTTGTTTATTATTGATTCCATAGGGGGAATTAAAACGCGCCCTCCCCTGCTGCCATACCGGGGGCACTGTTAATATTTAACCTTTAACCGTAACGCTGCGGCAGGAATTCCCGCACGTGCCTGGACGAGCATTAAACGAAATCCATTCGAGTATTTTCAATGACACAATCATCACATATGAACGGCGATCCATATTTGTGGAGCCCCACACAAGCATTGTTTGTAAATAAATATTCTGACACGCCCATGTATGTCCAAAGCCCCCGGCCAAAAAATATACGAAATAGTTTACGTTTCCATCCCTCACGGGGTCGATGGTCCTCAATATTAGGTGGATCTCCATCTAAAGTAGTATATCATCTATACCCAAATTTCGTATTTTTGGCCGGGCGTGGGGTTAATTATATAAATTTCATATTTTTTAATATAGTAAATGAAATAAAAATCACGAACAAAATATTATATATATATATTTATATATTTATATATATATATATATATATATATATATATATATATATATATATATATATATAAATATGCCCAAAATTACCTCCCCCTACTTTCTCAGGTTTTTATTTCAGAAACACAAGTTTGTGGGCTGTATCACTTTAGAAATACTAATGTGATATGTGAAATATTATATATTTCCTAAACCCTATTTATATCTAACAAATAACGCGTTGTAACAATTATTTTTTTAATTGTCCAATATGGTGGTTAACGTAATGCACCCTTCAATTCAAATTAACGCTCTCCCGTTCTTGCTAATAACCCCCCCGAAAGTCGCGAAAAATAAACAACGCGGCCGCCGTCATAAATTCAGTCGGTAATGAAGACACGGCCGAGAGTTTTGATTGATGGTGTCGTTTATCAAAAGCCGAGCAGCGGCGAAACTTTTGAGGAGACGAGCCTATAGACGTCCTCTCGGGACTATTTTGGGCATGTTGATACGTCAATATTTCTGCGTTGGCTTTGATATAAATGGGCCCCCCCTTCAAAGGCCAGTGAGCGGACGAATTGAATAAAACAAGAGCAGAGTAAATTTGTACGAGGGCGAGTGTGTCTATTTGTCAAATATCTGCTTGAATGCGACTGACAGGTTTGAAATGACGTGAACACAGTAATAAAATCGGGTGCGGGTTGGTGGATGGTTATTAATGATCTAGTAAGTATTTGGGTGGATGGGGACTGCAAGACGGACTATGGTGAAATTTTATGTTCTCTTAAGATCGTTTTAGACAAGACAATAGCTTAGCTCAAAAGTTGTTGAAATAAATGCATATATCCTCCTCCTCCCATACAAATTTTGATTGAATTATAGAATTTTGTAAGTCTTTACATGGCATGTAATATATGAGCCTGTATGAATGATAGTGGTGTAAGTCACATTTTAATTATTTTGAAAAGTAGAATATTTTGGGTTTATTTAAATCAACGTGCGCAGTTACAGACTTGAAATCAATTAATTCATAAATAAAAATGTAACTGCGTATTTCGATTTACATAAATACCAAAAAAAAGACCTTTATTTGGAATGACAACTAAAAAAAATACAAAAACCCTCCAATATACAAGCTTAACAAGAACAACCAAAAAATTATATACATAAAAAAATAAAAATAAAAGTAACAAAATCAGCAATATACACATTAACAGCATAAATACATAAATACCATACACAAAATCTTCTGCTTTTCAAAACAATGCAAATGTAACTTACATCACTTTCATTCTCACAGGCTCAATTATTGAATTTTTTTTATATAACTCTGTTTATGTAGTTAGAAATAAAATGAATACATTTTCATTCTGACAGGCTCATATAACATAAGAACATTTTTAATTTTACTAACTAAATATCGCATGCAAATCAATGCAAGCGCACTGCAGCTCATAATCTGCCCTTGTTGCTTACTCCAGCTAATAGTGAGCGTAGAATGTAAATGTTTTAACAGGCAACGGATAATTAACTGCTTACTGGCACTAGTCAATTAGGGCCATGCTGTTTTTTTTTATTACCAACCAAGCTGCGAGCGTTGGTTTACCGGGATTATGGGATTAATTGGCTGCTGTTGATTTTAAACGGGGTTGAAATTGAGCGCTCGTCACACCCATGAGAAAAATAACATTCACTCGTGTATAAGCCTCTGTTCATATGACCATCAAACGCATTTAATACCACTGATTACTTTTATAATACAAAGTACGGAAGATTTTTATAGGAAGGATTCTAGTTATAAAAATAAATAATTAGTCTTGATGTATTTAATTTAGTTAACGACCTATTTTTATACCTTAATATTTTTTTGATTACCTAATAGCATGAGTTGCGATCTTCACAAGGACATAAGCAAATGTTAGTAATAAATAAATAAAACGAATTTTTCTTTGTTTTTTATCACTTGTTTATTACTGTTTGAGTAGCCGAAAATATTCGTAAACAGTAGTAAACAAGTGATAAAAAACAGGGAGTTGCAGGGAGTTATGGTGTTACTATTGCAAAATAAAATAATTATTTTATTTTGCTATAGTAACACCCTAATCTTGCAAAATAAAATAATTTCTTCCGATTCCCAAGAGCTATTTGTCCCTGAACTAATTAGACAGCCACAACTTTTAAGGAATATAAGAGCTCTAAACGTTACACCCTTAATAGCACAATGAAAAGTATTAAAAGAACTTCATATTACTTGTTTCAACTATATATTAAAGCATTGTGAGTGCTAGAAAATTAATTATTCTTTGCCTCTTTAATCTTTCAACGTCCAAACTTACGCTGCGCTAATAAAAGGGCCGTTTTTTTTGTGTCTCCAATGCGACCTGTTTCATTTTTATTCAAGCGTCACTTGTTAATGCATTTCTTTGCGGTGCCTATTCATAAATTTTCAATAAAGGCCTTCGCAAACTATGCTTGCAGTATTGTTCTTTGGTTACCGAGGATAGGCGACTAGAGAGAAGCGGGTGGCTAGCACAATATTTTTTTTATAGCATACACTGTTATATGCGTATATAGCAAGGGCATAGCTATATGGAGAAGAGTACAAGCATAGTTATATAGGGTTTTTAAATAAGGACGGGTTGATTGTAGAATGCAATAAAACAAGCTGTGTGTGAAGTATTAACTAAAAACTTTTCTTATTTGAAAAATTATTGAATTCTCACAGGCTCATATGGGCACCTGTAAGAATTCAATAATTGAGCCTGTGAGAATGAATGTGGTGTAAGTCACTTTTGAATTTTTGTGAAAAGATTTTATTGTGTATTTATGAAAATCGACATACGCAATTACATTTATACTTATGAATATATTGATTTGAAGTCTGTAACTGCGTACGTCGATTTACATAAATACCAAACCAAAAATCTTCTCCTCTTCAAAGCAATTCAAATATGACTTACATCACTTTCATTCTCACAGGCTCAATTATTGAATTCTTTTATATAACCCATATGGGCGCCTGTGAGAATTCAATAATGGAGCCTATGTCAATGAAAGTGGTGTCAGAATTTTTGTAAAAAGATTTTGCGTTTGGTATTTATGTAAATCGACGTACGCAGTTACATTTTTATTTATGAATAAATTGATTTTAAGTCTGTAACTGCGCACATCGATTTACATAAATACCAAACCAAAAATCTTCTCCTTTTCAACACAATTCAAATATACACTATATAACTCTGTTTATGTAGTTAGAAATGAAATGAATTGTTGAAATCACATTTAAAACACTACAACTACATTAACAGAGTTGTAGTGTTTTGAATGTGATTTCAACAATTTTTTTAAAGATTTATTCAAGTTATTTCTAACTACATAAACAAGTTATATATAAGAATTCAATAATTGAGCCTGTGTGAATGAAAGTGGTGTACTTTCATTCTCACAGGCTCAATTATTGAATTCTTTTATATAACTCTGTTTATAAGTTTATTATATATCATGAATAAATCTTATCAAAAATGGTTGAAATCACATTCAAAACACTACAACTCTGTACACGTAGTTGTAATATTTTGAATGTGATTTCAACAATTTTTCGTTTTATTCATTTTATTTCTAACTACATAAACAGAGTTATATAAAAGAATTCAATAACTGAGCCTGTGAGAATGATAGTTGTGTAAAAACATTTATTCATTTTATTTCTTGCATTATCTGCTTATTTCGGTAGTTTACAGACCACCTTATATGCGCCACATTCCATACTTTACTTCACAAAAGTGAGTGACTGGAAATAAAAATAACTTTATATGTATATTAATAACTAACGCAGTATTCATTAGTTTTTCGTGTAGCTCTGCCCAAAAGTCATGTATTATATAAATTGTACAACCTCATTTATTTAATTTGAATTTAAGTCATTTAAATTGATTTAATCCAACCATACCAATTCAATCCAATCCATATGGTTTAATCTGAACTCTTAAGTATTTAGAATTTCAACGAGCACATCGATTCTGGTTGTGGATAAACCGGGGGAAGGTGCGATGATCACATCATATCCACTTTACGAACACTACCTGTGTTGTGGTCCGCTTGAATTAATAATGGTCTGTTCATTTCGAGTCAGCTAGTGGTGTGGCGCCTAGTTGTTATAATTAAATAAACAAGACAAAGGTAAATGAGATTCGTGTAATATGCAAAGGCTGGTTATAATCACAAATGCTCTATGAGTATGCATTGTCATTAACAATAATATATTGTACAGGCATAAAAAAAATTTAACAAAATTAAATTGTTTTAACTACATTAGGTCAGTGAAATGTATTCATAAATAGTATACGTTTTTTTTATTGTCCGTAGTAAATTAAATAGTCTATTGAATATTTTTATAAAACTAACATCGTCTAATTACATTAGCTCAGTGAAATGTATTCATAAATAGTACACTTTTTTTTATTGTCAGTTAGTAAATTAAATATTCTATTGAATATTTTTATATAAACTAACATCGTCTAATTACATTAGGTCAGTGAAATGTATTTATAAATAGTACACGTTTTTTTATCGTCAGTAGTAAATTATATATTCTATTGAATATTTTTATATAAACTAGCATCGTCTAATTACATTAGGTCAGTGAAATATATTCGTAAATAGTACACGTTTTTTTTTTATCGTCAGTAGTAAATTATATATTCTATTGAATATTTTTATATAAACTAACATCGTCTAATTACATTAGGTCAGTGAAATGTATTCACAAATAGTACACGTTTTTTTTTATCGTCAGTGGTAAATTAAATATTCTATTGAATATTTAATACTAATATATTTTAAGGTCAGCGTTTTTTATTAATAATTGTCGATTAAATTAATTATCTTATGTCGATGTATTTGTGGAACGTGCAAATACGCTGACCCCTGCTCTAGAAAATCCTGAATCGCTCCAATTATAAACCATTAAATTGAATAGGGCTATTTAATGTAACAAAAGAGTAATCCGATAGTAACCAGGGATGGGCACATAACGAACTTAACGAGGTAAAAGCCCCCTGCAGCGTATTATGCAATATCTTGACGAGGAGCTTATAGCAGCACTCGATGCCTGAATTATAATCGAACGCATAAAGCACTAGGTAATACTTGAAGATTAAAGTATAATAAGAGATAATACGTCGTTAATTATACAATTAAATCGAGATATTTTAAAATTATTATATTAGATTTGAAGTCCATCTACTACAAGCTACTTATGCACTAGGGTTTTTAATTTACTACCATGAAATATAACTGAATATTGTTATATAAAACATACAAACTTTATATCAGAAACCCATCAGGATTATTAATTTTGTTTGCAGGATTCTATAGCCAATAAATGCACCTATGAGGTCCTGAAGGATTTAGATAGATATCTCAATCCGATCATGAAGGACATCAGGATAAGCTTGAAATTACATTAAAAGTTATCATTTCAGTTGTGTTTAACTCGATTTTTCATTTCTAGCGTAATTTATAACAGAAACATATTAGGATTATTAATTTTGTTTACAGGATTCAATAGCCAATAGATGAAACTATGAGGACCTGAAGGATTTAGATAGATATCTCGATCCCTTCATGAAGGACATCAGGATAAACTTGAAATTACATAAAAGTTCTCATTTCAGTTATGTTTAATTCGATTTTTTATTTCTAGCGTAATTTATATCACAAACATATTAGAACTATTAATTTTGTGTACAGGATTCTATAGCCAATAGATGTACATATGATGTCCTAAAGGATTTAGATAGATATCTCAATCCATCCATGAAGGACATGAGGATAAACTTGAAATTACATCAAAGGTTCTCATTTCAGTTATGTTTAACTCGAGTTTTCATTTCTAGCGTAATTTATATGAGAAACATATCAGGATTATTAATTTTGTTTACAGGATTCAATAGCCAATATATGCAACTATGAGGACCTGAAGGATTTAGATAGATATCTCGATCCCTTCATGAAGGACATCAGGATAAACTTGAAATTGCATCAAAAGTTCTCATTTCAGTTGTGTTTAACTCGATTTTTCATTTTAAGCGTAATTTATATCAGAAACATATCAGGATTATTAATTTTGTTTACAGGATTCTATAGCCAATAGATGCACCTATGAGGCCCTGAAGGATATAGATAGATATCTCAATCTGTTCATGAAGGACATGAGGATAAACTTGAAATTATATCAAAGGTTCTCATTTCAGTTATGTTTAACTCGAGTTTTCATTTCTAGCGTAATTTATATCAGAAATACATCAGGATTATTAATTTTGTTTACAGGATTCAATAGCCAGTAGATGCAACTATGAGGACCTGAAGGATTTAGATAGGTATCTCAATCCCTTCATGAGGCACATCAGGATAAACATGAAATTGCATCAAAAGTTCTCATTTCAGTTGTGTTGAACTCGATTTTTCATTTTAAGCGTAATTTATATCAGAAACATATCAGGATTATTAAATTTGTTTACAGCATTCTATAGCCAATAGATGCACCTATGAGGTCCTAAAGGATTTAGATAGATATCTCAATCCATCCATGAAGGACATGAGGATAAACTTGAAATTACATCAAAAGTTCTCATTTCAGTTGTGTTTAACTCGATTTTTCATTTCTAGCGTAATTTATATCAGAAACATATCAGGATTATTAATTTTGTTCACAGAATTCAATAGCCAGTAGATGCAACTATGAGGACCTGAAGGATTTAGATAGATATCTCGATCCCTTCACGAAGGACATCAGGATAAACTTGAAATTGCATCAAAAGTTCTCATTTCAGTTGTCTTTAACTCGATTATTCATTTTAAGTGTAATTTATATCAGAAACATATCAAGATTATTATTTTGTTTACAGCATTATATAGCCAATAGATGTATCTATGAGGTCCTGGAGGATATAGATAGATATCTCACTCCGTTCAAGAAGGACATGAAGATAAACTTGAAATTACATCAAAAGTTCTCATTTCAGTTGTGTTTAACTCGATTTTTCATTTCTAGCGTAATTTATATTAGAAACATATTAGGATTATTAATTTTGTTTACAGGATTCAATGGTCAATAGATGCAACCATGAGGACCTGAAGAATTTAGATAGGTATCTCCATCCCTTCATGAAGGACATCAGGATAAACTTGAAATTGCATCAAAAGTTATCATTTCAGTTGTGTTTAACTCGGTTTTTCATTTCTAGCGTAATTTATATCAGAAACATATCAGGATTATTAATTTTGTGTACAGGATTCTATAGCCAAAAGATGGGCATATGAGGTCCTAAAGGATTTAGATAGATATCTCAATCCATCCATGAAGAACATGAGGTTAAACTTGAAATTATATCAAAAGTTCCAATTTCAGTTGTATTGAACTCGATTTTTCATTTCTAGCGTAATTTATATCAGAAACATATCAGGATTATTAATTTTGTTTACAGGATTCAATAGCCAGTAGATGCAACTATGAGTACCTGTAGGATTTAGATAGATATCTCGATCCCTTCATGAAGGACATCAGGATAAACTTGAATTTGCATCAAAAGTTCTCATTTCAGTTGTCTTTAACTCGATTATTCATTTTAAGTGTAATTTATATCAGAATCATATCAGGACTATTATTTTGTTTACAGCATTATATAGCCAATAGATGTACCTATGAGGTCCTGGAGGATATAGATAGATATCTCACTCCGTTCATGAAGGACATGAAGATAAACTTGAAATTACATCAAAAGTTCTCATTTCAGTTGTGTTTAACTCGATTTTTCATTTCTAGCGTAATTTATATCAGAAACACATCAGGATTATTAATTCTGTTTACAGGATTTTATAGCCAATAGATGCACCTATGAGGTCCTGAAGGATTTAGATAGATATCTCAATACGTTCATGAGGGGCATCAGGATAAACTTGAAATTACATCAAAAGTTCTCATTTCAGTTATGTTTAACTTGATTTTCATTTCTAGCGTAATTTATATAAGAAACATATCAGGATTATTAAATTTGTTTACAGGATTCTATAGCCAATAGATGCACCTATGAGGTCCTGAAAGATTTAGATAGATATCTCAATCCGTTCATGAAGGACATCAGGATAAACTTCCTTTTTAATTTTATATTTTTGATTGTAATTAAAGTGTATTTGAAAATTTGTATATATTTCAATTTGTAAATTTTTATTATCAAAAACGACTTAATAAATTATAAATTATGAATTAGATTAGAGAATTTGTGTGAATGAATTAACCGCTTTCCCGCTTATTTTTTATGATTTTAGATTAAAAGCAGGTTTTTTTTCATATTATATACAAAGAAATTAAAATATTACTATACTAGAAACGGTGAGTGCGACTTAATAAATTATGAATTATGAATTAGATTATATAACTTGTGTGAATGAATTAACCACTTTCCCAACTGTTATTTTTTAAGATTTTTGATTGAAAATAGGACTAGGGCGTTTTTTTTTCATATTATATACAAACAAATCCCAATATTACTAAACTAGAAACGGTGGGTGCGACTTAATAAATTATGAATTATGAATTATGATTCAGATTATAGAACTTGTGTGAATGAATTAACCGCTTTCCCGCCGGTTATTTTTTAAGATTTTAGATTAAAAACAGGACTTGGGCGTTTTTTCTTTCATATTATATACAAACATTATTATTATATACAAACAAATCTCAATACTACTAAACTAGAAATGATTGGTGCAAAATAAGTTGATTTATATTTACTTACTAAACAGATACAGTTCAGATTTTACATACAACAATACGGAAACTCCACTCATACAAATATAATCTTTCCCAACTCGACTGATTTTATTTTTCGTATTTCAACTGCAGAACTTTCGCTGTAGCCCGTGTACGTACATACAAAGTCGACGTGAAACTAATTACATAATTCCGATGTTAGAAAGACGTCAGGCTGCATACACGTACCATCCAAGTAAGTTTTTAAGCGTCCCGACACACTGTAATGTCTGTCGCCGTTCGCAGGCTCGCATAAGTCCGTGTCGTGTCAACTAAAACTCTCGAAACTGCGCTCGAGTTCATAAATCCGGGGGAGTATTTGGTGCTGACGTTTAATGCCTGCTCAAAACAAACTAATAATACTTCATGCAGAATTGAAAATGGACACTGCTCTGTTTTCAATTTTGTTTGCAATCATCAAGGGTAATTTTTAAACAGACACAAACAAGAATTGGAAAAACTATAGGATTTTGCTCCCGTAAATAACAGTTTCAGCCTTTCTTTAAAATTGTTGCTTTGTTTTTTGGAAAAAATTAAAAGTGTTTAGGATTTTCCTCCCGTAAATACACACACACACAAGTTTCTAAAACTACGCATGAATTTTCTTTAAAATACCTTGTTGGTTTTTTTTGTGGAAAATCCTATATACTTTTAAATTTTTCCGTATTTAGCATATTTTTTTCCCGTAAATACACACACTCAAGTTTCTAAAAATACGCATGCATTTTCTTTAAAATACCTTGTTGGTTTTTTTTGTGGAAAATTTTAAAAGTATTTAGGATTTTCCTCCCGTAAATAATGTAATTGTTATTTACGGAAGGAAAATCTTATATAGTTTTAAATTTTTCCCCAAAAAAAAACCAAAACGGTATTTTAAAGAAAATTCACCTCTACTTACTGTGCCTAACTATATGTTTGCTTTTAATCACTAGAAATTATATCTAATGATTAAAAGCAAACATATAGATAGGCACAGTAAGTAGAGGTGAATTTTCTTTTAAAATACCTTGTTTGTTTATGTATATAGGATTTTCCTCCCGTAAATAACAATTACATTATTTACGGGAGGAAAATCCTAAAAACTTTTAAATTATTCCATAAGAAAAACCAACAAGGTATTTTAAAAAAAATTCATGTGTAGTTTTAGAAATTTGCGTGTGTGTATTTACGGGAGAAAAATCCTAAATACTTTTAAATTTTTCTAAAAAACAAACCAACAAGGTATTTTAAAGAAAATTCATGCACAGTTTTAGAAACTTGCGTCTGTATGAATAATAATAATAGAAAATAATTTTCAAATTTAAAAATCAGAGAGTGAGAGACAGTTTTTTTGGATTGTATTTAGAAAAATTCAAAACTATAGGAATTTACTCGCGTAAATAACAATTACAGCCCTCCACTTATCTAAATGTTTGCTTTTAATCACTAGAAATTATATCTAGTGATTAAAAGCACACATATAGATAGTAGAGGTATAATTATTGCCAAATGGCTGTATATAGGTAAATGTGAATACTCTAGGCACAGTAAGTAGAGGTGAATTTTCTTTAAAATACCTTGTTGGTTTTTTTTTTTGATAAAAAATTAAAACTATATAGGATTTTCCTCCCGTAAATAACAATTACATTATTTACGGGGGGAAAGTCCTAAATACTTTTAAATTATTCCATAAAAAAAAACCAGCAAGGTATTTTAAAGAAAATTCATGCGTAGTTTTAGAAACTTGAGTGTGTGTATTTACGGAAGGAAAATCCTAAATACTTTTAAATGTTTCCAAAAAACAAACCAACAAGGTATTTTAAAGAAAATTCATGCGCACTTTTAGAAACTTGCGTGTGTGTGAAAAAGAGTACTAATAATAGAAAACAATTTTAAAATTTAAAAATCCAGGACTGAAAGGGTTTTAAAGTAGCCCCTCTTTAATTTGTGCCGTGTATTTATTTTATACAAAATAACTCTCGTCCACATTCCAATTTAACTCTGTAATCCCCGGCAAATTTACCTCAAAAGATTGTACCTTTCGTGTTGGTAGTAGACTGTATAAAAGCAAAAATGCAATTTGTCTGCTGTGGCATCACAAAAATCCACCCTCGCTCCACTAAACCCGCCCGAATAGACGAAAAACTCTCTACCCCCGTAATTGACATTCCGTTAGCGTCTCAACTAACGCGGGAATTCCGGCACGCCCCGGGCGTATTCCATAAATCGTTGCGTATTATTTCACCAAATGATGATGGTTTCCCTGCCGCACACAACACACAATCCCAGTCATTACGCTACGCTTTTTGTGTGCCGCGGGCGTAGTAAGCATAGTGCCGAGGGCAAAACATGGTGGAGGCGCCGGGCAAAGATGAGCCCGGATTTTAGTGACGGGGATTTTATACGGTTCTGAGGGGGTAGGACTAAAGGGCCTTGCATATTCGAGCAGCTCGCATTCCACGGGAGACAACTGTGCAACGTTTTAGCTGAAAGTTTTTCTTGACGGCGTGGGGGAGGGTTGAAAAGTATTCGTACGATTTTGTTGTCAGAATGGTATTTATAGAAACGAAATTTTAATGGATTTTACTAAAATGTTATTAGTTATAAATTTAGGTAAATAATTAATGTAAGTTAATGATAATATTGTGAAATATTGTGAAAATTCAGAATTTTTCACAATATTTCACAATATTATTATATACCTTATATTATTTATTACATTGTGAAATATTGTGAAGTATTATCAAATATTGTTAATTTAACATTACTGTATAAAGTCAAAATGTACAAAAGTCAAAATGTACAAAAGTCAAAATTTCAATAATGTCAAAAATATTAAAAATATTAAAAATGTTAAAAAAAGTGTCAAAACTATCAAAAATTTCAAAAATGTTAATGTAATTCGAAAAGTCGTGTGTGCCTACAAATATTTTATATGGTATTTGTAGAATCGAAATATTAATGCTATTACATTTACATTGCTTCACATTATACTTTACAATTATTGTTTTTGTTTATGCATAATGATGTGGCGCCGCCAGATAGTGTCTCTTTTCTCCTAGGGGGTTAGTTGTATAATTTTAGTATATAACATTTAACCACTCGAGATATTGTGTGAATTCATCCTCACTAGCTGAGCTACACTGATGAGATCTAATAAGATCGAAATCTAGATATGTAGATTGCTAAGATATATATATATATTTATATATATATACATATATATATATATATATATATATATATATATATATATACATATATATATATATATATATATATATATATATTACTTGACACAGTTTTTTGTTAATCGAAGTGGCATTATTGACGTTTTTTTTATAGTTCATTATATTTATAGGCAAACTTATATGATCATAATTTTTTTTATATCCCCCGTAATTACATCCATCAATGTGGGTCAATACTAGCAAATGACATTACAGACTACTCAACTCACCCAGTAGATAGTCGATTTGATTAGGGTTGGCCTTGTCGAGTTGTCCCTTGTTCCAGACGTATTCCGCCTTCAATCCGCGCTTTTTCTTATCGCGCACCCAGTCATCGATGAGATTGCGTCCATCCAGTCGCCGACCCTCTTCTTTCGTTAGCTCGGGGTCGTGCGCCACTTTCGGCAGCCAGTGCCTACGGCCACCACCCAGAATAACCTGGAAAAAGAAATAATTGCATGATGTAACAATCCAACAAGAGTGAAACATGTTTGAAATGAAAATAATAAAACTGATTATTATTATTATCAAACATGATACAACTAATAGAGTTTAACTTTCGTCCTAGGGGGAGGAAAGTTAAACGCCTTCTGGCGGCACCACATCAAAATCGAAATCTAGATATGTAGATTGCTAAGGGGTGGATTCACACATATATATGTATTATTATTATCATTTCAAAACTGCTACAATTTAGTGCCCGGCAATATTTTTTAAGCAGCACTTCCTGCCATATCAACATTTACATTCGCGTGTAAATCACCCCCGTAACCATCGCCCCCCGAAATGTGTTCGGCCTAACAGCCGCAGCGCAATTAAACATTCGCGCAAACAGGCCACTATAAAAATAACACTTTACAGCCGTTTTTCACCGAAATCACCGCACCGAAAAAAAATTACACTCACAGTTACAGTTACAGTTACAGTTACAGCCCGTACTAAATAAACGTGATTACAACCGTCACTCGAATAAACACGAGCAGCGGAACATGCCTCAAACCCAAACTCGTTATCAGGGAATATTATTGAGAGATGAACGACAGGTAGGCACGCGAGGAATTACCATTCGCTGCAAAACTCGGTTTCGGTATGTAAATGCCAGTTTCGTATACGTGGCAGGTATCGGCGGGGATCTTTTCCGGGTTATGATTATGTAACGTATGTCACCGGCAATTTTCTAGGATATTGCTAGACGCGAACAAAAACATAGGCACTTTTTTCATGATATAATATCCGTGTAGTAACAAACCTGTAAAGCCTTAGTTCCCTCGAAAGCAGTCGCATAATAAAATTGTTTTACGAATATATGTTTCTATAAAGAGTAATATCTTAACGTAATGGAAAAAGGCAATGAATTACAGTGGTTTATGGTTAGTTATTTAATTACATATACTTGAAACGATTTTTTTGATGCGTAAATGACGTCATAATCGGTCGCTCTACGAGAAAACGAGATAGCCATGGATGTCTCGTTTTCTCGTAGAGCGGCCTATTATGACGTCATTTACACATCATTACTGATTCGTTTATTTCCAGTTATGATATAATAGGTAGTATAGATTTTGTTTTAAATTATAGTAGAAATTAGAACATCTATAACGCAGACATGACTACTACTCGTATTCACACACATTCCTTTAAACTTATTACGACCCATAAGCTATTGAATGGATGAATTGAAATCGTCATTGTGACAGAAATTGACTAATGACAAACATCTTGAATAGCGTTTGTGATTGGAGCTTTGATGACACCTTTTGTTATATTATTCAGTGTTTCCATAGATATAATCAAAAAGGCACCTTACACGGTCAATAATACTGTCAATATTTTATAATAACGACCGTATTATTGTAGGATAACATGTTTAAAATCTTGATTATTGGTAGTATTACTGATCGTGTAAAGTACAGTAATGATGTAATGAAGAGAGTACTAATCTTTATCCGGATAATTGATTACTTCATAAATATAAACGGAGGATTGAAGCAAATATTGACAGTACTAGGATTGACAATATTATTGACCGTGTAAGGTGCATTTATGGTGTAATGTATAGTTCAAGTCGTTTGAAATAGTGGACGGGTATAGGCAGGTTGGTAGGGGACCCCCACCCACCCCACCTTTGTTCGCATAGTTTTTCCATAGGAAACACTCTTCTTGGCATAGTTTAAACAATATTAAACGTCTGTATCCAATGAAAAAACTGTGCGAGCAAAGGTGGGGTGGGCGGGCGGCACCCACCAACCAAACTATGCCCGTCCACTATTTCAAACGACTTGAACTCTGCACTATACTGTTATCCATTAATTTCTATTCTATTCAATTAATTCCATTTGTTAATTTACGCCTAATTCGTAAAAAAAAAGTGAGAAATAATGTAGTGCATAGTTCAAGTCGTTTGAAATAGTGGACGGGTATAGTCAGGTTGGTAGGGGCCGCCCACCCACCCCACCTTTGTTCGCATAGTACTTCCATAGGATAACACTCTTCTTGGCATAGTTTAAACAATATAAAACGTTTGTATCCATTGAAAAAACTATGCGGGCAAAGGTGGGGTGGGCGGGCGGCCCCCACCAACCAAACTATGCCCGTCCACTATTTCAAACAACTTGAACTCTGCACTATACTGTTATCCATTAATTTATATTCTATTCAATTAATTCCATTTGTTAATTTATTCCTAATTCGCAAAAAAAAGTGAGAAATAATGTAGTGCATAGTTCAAGTCGTTTGAAATAGTGGACGGGTATAGTCAGGTTGGTAGGGACCGCCCACCCACCCCACCTTTGTTCGCATAGTATTTCCATAGGATAACACTCTTCTTGGAATAGTTTATACAATATAAAACGTTTGTATCCAGTGAAAAAACTATGCGAGCACAGGTGGGGTGGGCGGGCGGCCCCCACCAACCAAACTATGACCGTCCACTATTTCAAACGACTTGAACTCTGCATTATACTGTTATCCATTAATTTATATTCTATTCAATTAATTCCATTTGTTAATTTACGCCTAATTAGTAAAAAAAAGTAAGAAATAATGTAGTGCATAGTTCAAGTCGTTTGAAATAGTGGACGGGTATAGTCAGGTTGGTAGGGGCCGCCCACCCGCCCCACCTTTGTTCGAATAGTTTATCCATAGGCTAACACTCTTCCTGGCATAGTTTAACCAATATAAAACGTCTGTATCCATTGAAAAAACTATGCGAGCAAAGGTGGGGTGGGCGGGCGGCCCCCACCAACCAAACTATGCCCGTCCACTATTTCAAACGACTTGAACTCTGCACTATACTGTTATCCATTAATTTATATTCTATTCAATTAATTCCATTTGTTAATTTACGCCTAATTCGTAAACAAGTGAGAAATAATGTAGTGCATAGTTCAAGTCGTTTGAAATAGTGGACCGGTATAGTCAGGTTGGTAGGGGACGCCCACCCACCCCACCTTTGTTCGCATAGTTTTTTAATAGGATAACACTCTTCTTGGCATAGTTTAAACAATATAAAACGTCTGTATCTATTGAAAAAACTATGCGAGCAAAGGTGGTGTGGGCGGGTGGTCCCCATCAACCAAACAATCCCCGTCCACTATTTCAAATGACTTGAACTCTGCACTATACTGTAATCCATTGATTTACATTCTATTCAATTAATTCTATATGTTAATTTTTGCCCAATTCGTAAAAAAAAGTGAGAAATAATGTAGTGCATAGTTCAAGTCGTTTGAAATAGTGGACGGGTATAGTCAGGTTGGTAGGCAATCACGTGTTCTTTTTACTTGTTCTACCAAATATTAAAATATAGACCTCTGGGAGGAGCACCAATTAATGCATGTTATAGGCAATTGAATTACCCACAATTTAAACTTAATAACGTTAAATTTAGATTAAATGTTTATGAGAAAATAAATGAAAAATTCGAAAAAGTACATTTTCGAAAATTTGTTGCTATAACAACGATTATTTATGGGTTCAATAGCTATTGATACATTTATGGAATGTTGGTGAATATGGGGGTTAATCTATTTTTATGATTTAACCCTTAATTATATGCACTGGGGTACAGCATCAGAATATTTTCTGGTATTAGTTCATAAACCCTGTTAGGCTGGCATGTGATGTCTCTTCTAACTGTTTATTGTCATGTTTACTTGTATAATTTATCTACTTTGGTCATTCTCTATTATCAAATATGAACAGATTATCGAAAATCTAACAACTTTTGCAACTTGGGGTATAGGGATAACCCCCCAACCGCATATGTATTTCAAAAAAGCAGTTGTGGTTTTATTAATCATGCATGACCAGGAGAAGATTGATGAATTATATGTATAAACTTTACCCGTAATTGCATTAAGAACAACAAAATATGATCTAATTTTAATTTGTTAACTAACAATCGGGTAATAATTTGCATGCTCTTGACGCGCTGAAACTTTAGAATCCAACCACCGCCCCGCTAAAATTCCGTTGTTATCGCAATCCCGTCTCCAGCGACGGAAATCACTTACATTTATGAATATTAAACTGTTTGCGCAAGTTTGGCGTCAAGGTCGTAAATATGGGGGAGTCCATAAATATGCACGAGGCCTTTCCCCTGGAGGGCGGCCGGCCCGCACGCGAAATTATTATCCGCCGTTAGAAAGGGCTCCGGAAAAGCCGCGCCTCAAACTTCGGGGCATAAAGTGCGGAGATATACGCGGGCGCACGTTGCCGGAACTTATTAATTGTTTTGCTGATAAAGTGCTCGCTCCCACGAAGGTTACACACCAAAAACACCCATAAAGATGTGGCAGAAATTGTTACGCGAAAAGTGGTCATTGAATTATATTTCATGTTTTCACTTTGATAATATAAACGTAAACTGTACCCAAATTCTATCAGACGGCCCTGAAAGTTTCAATTTTGTTTGCTAATATAATAAATAAATAATGATTATTTATTCAAGTAAATTGGAAACTAACACAAAATTAATAATAGCAAAGTTGTAATTGAATTATATTTCATGTTTTCACTTTAATAATATAAACATAAACTGTACGTAAATTCTATCGGACGACCTTGAAAGTTTCAGATTTTTTTGCCAATATAATAAATAAATAATGATTATTAATTCAAGTAAATTGGAAACTAACACAAAATTAATAATGAGGAACATATGCTCAGTTATCGCCCCATGTCGAGACATGGGGCGAAAACTGTACGTAAATTCTATCGGACGGACCTGAAAGTTTCAAATTTTTTTTGTCAATATAATGAATAAATAATGATTATTAATTCAAGTAAATTGGAAACTAACACAAAATTAATAATAAGGAACATATTCTCAGTTATCACCCCATGTCGGGACATGCTGAATATTAGATGATCGATGTGTTCACCTCATATTAACTTGCTGTCTATGTTCGTCTAAAGTGTTTGGGGAATGTTGTAGACATTGTAATATTTCGCACATGTTTTATGGGGGGTAAATCGGGGATCTGGCACCTCAAGGCAAAATGTTTATATTATCCGTTTAAATGATACTATTGCAGTATGTGGACGAGTTGAAAAATCCTTTAAGGTGGATCCACCCGTGCCGCTTGCGTATGAAATTTATTTTGTTGTAAAAAAAAACTTCAATCTTTATTGGGCTATCAACCGTGAGGCTTTTCCGCCGGTCAAGGGAGAAGCTCAGAGGAGTTTAATCACCCGGTATTTACCTTAACTTCACAGGAAACCTCTGAAAAACTGTGAAAGGTGATTCGCGAAAATTCGCCCCGCTGGGGTTCGAACTCAGGCTCCCCAATGCTCAGTACGAGACGGACGACGCCTCTAACCACTCGGCCACTGAGCTGGGTTATTTTGTTGTATTTTATGAAGTTATCAAAAATAAATTTCAGTATATTTTTTTGGAAATGGTAGAGTACTATGATAGGAATGAATAGACTAAATCTAAAATAATATATTATTAATAAATTGTTCATAAAAATAATATTAAAATTAACATTTTAGACAATTTCTTAGCTCAAATGTCATATATCCTCCCCCCATACAATTTGTCCTTGACAAATAGAACGCGTTATATTTTTCCATTCGATCTACCATCCAATTCAATATTTCAAATAATTTGCTGTATGATACAAGACAATTTAGATTGTCTCCCATCTTGACTAACCTTTGAGTCAAGAAATTGTCTTGTCTAAAACAACTTAACACATATTTCAGCATTAATTTTAACGACGATACAATAGTATAATTGATTGTGGTGAAGATATGGTAATACAACAGATTCCAGAATTATTTTTGTCTCTCCGTTATTAGCTAATTCACGCTTAATTTATTATATATTTGTTGTTATTGTTATTTGTATGATATATTGTTGTCCTCTAATTGGAGTCATCTGTTGGGCAATAAACGTTATTATTATTATTATTAATTCGCACAGTATCACGATAACTAAAGAGATTGAGGCAAGCGGTTTGTTGCATACACTTGAGCTCGGTGTTTTCTATGCTATATTTTGCTTGATTGAAGAAACATTATTTACAGGGCGTCAGGGCATAGATTACTTATTATAAAATGTAACACAAAAATATACAATTGCACAATTAATACCTTTGTTAACCAATTAATCTGGGATGCGCAACCATCAAACAGTTGCTAGCAATTGATCACAAATCACGTAACGGAACATCCCTAGAGCCTGCAATAATTACATAGCAATATTCCGTGTGGTCGCAGGGGGATGATTCGCGCTTTGATGGCTTACTGGGCGACCGCGGCTGCCCGATGAGAGCGAATTATATCGAATCATGCGCCTTAACTGACCCGTAAAATTAAGTTGTAATCGTCTTTGGGGAAGGCCCGCGCCGTTCGCATGAAATTGATTAAATTCTAACTTTTGCGAACTTGCGATTAAGTTATGTTCTTTGGAAGATAAAGACACACACACATACATATATACATACAATAAGAAGCTTAGGGATGGAGAGAGATTTATGGAAAGTTGCTATTAATTCGGCGTGAGGCTAAGTTCGGTAGTCAAATAACAGTCTATAACTTTATCATGGAATATGAAATTTGGAGAGAACAGAATATAAATATTTATTAATTTCTAATCTCTTTCACCCTTGGGATGTTTTTCTACACATACCCAGTCTCCAGGGGCCCCTTAAAAGTGCAGAGGGGGGTTGCAGACCAAATAGTTTAAGAAGCTCTACTCTTTACTGTGTTATGCAAGTTTCTATAATTTAAACTAAAACATACGTTCGGCTTGCACTCTACTATGCGATTTTTCGTCTCTTATTTGATATCAGTATACGCAAGGGACGCAAAAATTACTTTTTGTAGCATGTGACATTCTGCACTTTTTCACAACTTTTTAATGGATCGCGTGTGACAACTGAAATGTACAAATGTTCTATACAAGTGACTAAAGCCCGTATGACATTATCTAGTTTCCTGTATCCTTTTATATATAAGCATTGATATATTATATATATATATATATATATATATATATATATATATATATATATATATTAAACTGTATAACTATTTCTAAACGAAAAATTAACATTGTTTGTTACGGTATTGTTATTGTTAAGTGAATTTATTATTATTCCACCGCTATATCATACGGGCTTAAGTGTAGTCTGCATAAACTCCTGTAATTTAAAATTATTCAAATTCACATGTATATACACGTAAGTATGTAATAAACAAGAAATGAGTCACTAAACCAGTTAAACTAGTTTTACCAGCCACTTTGCTATATTTACTTTTCAATTTTGCTAGCGATTGCTATCTAAAAAAAACGTTAAACTCTTAATTTTCCGAAGAACTACGGAATTTATTGCCCCGGCACATAAAACGCAACTGAAATGTCGTGTTTTAATGCTATTGTACAATTGTTTTGAGCGGCTGTAAATTTCCACTGCGCGGCGTTTGATACGTTTGTCCGCGCTATAACTTTTATTTCGACTGTAAAACGAGCGCATTGGGGGAAAACCGCTGCTGGGTTCTGATTAATTCAGCACGCTGCAGTAGAGGTTTAGAAATGCAATAGGCAATGATCATGTAAGCACTGTCACATGTTTACACGAGATGGAATGGAATAGATACATGATATCGGCTTGCGTATAGAGTAGGCATAAAGTCCATAAATTTAGATGTAAGACAATTGTTGTGTCCCAACACACAAATACACATAATAATTAATTCTGTCTCGATTAAGACCTTTATTATTTTATTTCAGTTATAACGCACACATGCGTTACGCCCGGCACAAAGTAAAGGTCGTTTTAGACAAGACAATTTCTTAGCTCAAAAGTTCTTCAAGAAATAAATTCATATATCCTCCTCCCATACAATTTGTGCCTGACAAATAGAACGCGTTATATTTTTCCATTCGATCTACCATCCAATTCAATATTTCAAATAATTTGCTGTATGATACGAGACAATTTAAATTGTCTTGCATCTTGACTAACTTTTGAGTCAAGAAATTGTCTTGTCTAAAACGACCTTAAGAGAATGAGGAACATAGCGACCACACCAGAGCGCGAGGGCGTGTTTTTACTTTAAAATATTGTGCACATATTAGGAGTACTACACTTAAGTGATCTGAGAGCGGGATGGTGACATAATTTGTATGAAATATAAGCGCCAGAATCCCACAGTGCGATATATAGTTTAGTGATATTTTATTAGTTATAAAACATATATACAAGTTCACAAATCTTGTTTCATGCCAGACATACATAAATGTTCCTTTGTCTCTTACAACTTTCCCAGAAAAATCGAAAAATAAACACACAAATACAAATAATAATTAATTCTGTTTCGATTTAGACCTTTATTATTTTATTTCAGTTATAACGCACACATGCGTTACGCCCGGCACAAAGTAAAGGTCGTTTTAGACAAGACAATTTCTTAGCTCAAAAGTTGTTCAAGAAATAGAGCAATGTGCTTTGAGCTATTTAAAGTTACATAATTAATAATTATTATATATTATATAATTAATAATTAGACAAATTGCATAGTTATAGTGAATTTCAAGCCCGATAAACAATAATTTAGATGTATACTGCTGCCTTTAGATTTTTTTTACAGAAAAATACCAAAAACAGTGGGAAAAAATTGATGAATATGAAGATTTTGTTAAACAAATCGAATAAAAAGCATACATTTTGTTCTATTTATATAAATTAGTATCATACCAGTAAATTTATTAATGCTCCTCATGAACTCGCCCCACATTCTTTATTGCATTTTAACTTTCAACGCATTCATATTTTTTTTTTCATTATAACTAGTTTGTCCTTTATACTTAATTAATTATTTCGCACATCTCGCAGCGCTCCGCGTCGCGCATATTAATGAACCGTCGTTTTATTTAATAATCATCCACCTGATTATAATTTCGAAAGTTTCCCAAGTTTGCGTTGGTTGCGGTGGCGACCGCCGGCCGTGCCTGCGTTGCCGCCGTGACTTAAAAGAGTTATTGCTGAACTTTTAAAACTTGCGAAATAAAAAATTAGGCTGCACTGCGCTGCACAGAACTTATTGGATGGATTCAGTGGGGTTTGACATGAAAAATGCAGTGCGGTTTCCTTTTAATGGACTGCGGTGTGTTTAGTCTGGTAAATTAAGGGGTTTTAATTAAAAAGTAGGTGGTTGAATTTGAATTTAAAACAATCCCAAGCTAGAGTGAAATAAGCTTGGGGTTGTTTTAAATCCAGTGCTATTGGGTTTGACTAGTATGATCCTTATTTTTAATTATTTTCTTTAGGTGCGATCTCCTACCCATAGATTAGTAATCAAATTATTTTTTATTAGGAGTATCAAAAATAGTTATAAATATATATTTTTGATACTGCAGCTCTAAATAGATCTTTAGACGTTCAATTCAACCACTTTCTGAGGTTTTTCAATCAGGATGCGTTAATTGTGTCTATAACCTCCATTCTTATTTTGTATAGAAGGATTCTAAAAATTGACATTAAAATCTTGAATTTATCTGGCCATGATATTTTTAGAATCCTTCTATAAAATATAATAATAATAAAATATCATAGACAAAAAAAATAAAATTAAAAAAAATAAAATAATATCTCGAATTTATCTATGATATTTTTAAAATCCTTCTATAGAATAAAATAATAATAAAATATCATGAACAGATAAAATCTCGAATTTATATGTCAATGATATTTTTAGAATCCTTGTATAAAATAAAATAATAATAAAATATCATGGAGAGAGAAAATCTCGAATTTATCTGTCCATGATATTTTTAGAATCCTTCCATAAAATATAATAATAATAAAATATAATGGACACATAAAATCTCGAATTTATCTGTCCATGATATTTTTAGAATCCTTCTATAAAATATAATAATAATAAAATATCATGAACAGAAAAAATCTCGAATTTATCTGTCCATGATATTTTTAGAATCCTTCTATAAAATATAATAATAATAAAATATCATGGACACAGAAAATCTCGAATTTATCTGTCCATGATATTTTTAGAATCCTTCTATAAAATATAATAATAATAAAATATCATGGACACATAAAATCTCGAATTTATCTGTCCATGATATTTTTAGAATCCTTCTATAAAATATAATAATAATAAAATATCATGAACAGATAAAATCTCGAATTTGTCTGTCCATGATATTTTTAGAATCCTTCTATAGAATATAATAATAATAAAATATCATGAACAGAAAAAATCTCGAACTTATCTGTCCATGATATTTTTAGAATCCTTCTATAAAATATAATAATAATAAAATATCATGAACAGATAAAATCTCGAATTTATCTGTCCATGATATTTTTAGAATCCTTCTATAAAATATAATAATAATAAAATATCATGAACAGATAAAATCTCGAATTTGTCTGTCCATGATATTTTTAGAATCCTTCTATAGAATATAATAATAATAAAATATCATGAACAGAAAAAATCTCGAACTTATCTGTCCATGATATTTTTAGAATCCTTCTATAAAATATAATAATAATAAAATATCATGAACAGATAAAATCTCGAATTTATCTGTCCATGATATTTTTAGAATCCTTCTATAAAATATAATAATAATAAAATATCATGAACAGATAAAATCTCGAATTTGTCTGTCCATGATATTTTTAGAATCCTTCTATAGAATATAATAATAATAAAATATCATGAACAGAAAAAATCTCGAACTTATCTGTCCATGATATTTTTAGAATCCTTCTATAAAATATAATAATAATAAAATATCATGAACAGATAAAATCTCGAATTTATCTGTCCATGATATTTTTAGAATCCTTCTATAAAATATAATAATAATAAAATATCATGGACAGATACAATCTCGAATTTACCTGTCCATGATATTTTTAGAATCCTTCTATAAAATATAATATAATAATAATAAAATATCATGGACAGATACAATCTCGAATTTATCTGTCCATGATATTTTTAGAATCCTTCTATAAAATATAATAATAATTAAATATAATGGACAGATAAAATCTCGAATTTATCTGTCCATGATATTTTTAGAATCCTTCTATAAAATATAATAATCATAAAATATCATGAACAGATAAAATCTCGAATTTATCTGTCCGTAAAATTTTAGAAACCTTCTATAAAATAAAATAATAATAAAATATCATGGACAGAGAAATCTCGAATTTATCTGTCCATGATATTTTTAGAATCCTTCTATACACTCACACGTTGAACGCTTGAAGCATCCTCAGTCAGTTGCTGATTCAATATCAATGTCCCGCTTATCTCACAACTAAGAATTATATCTAATGGTTGCCCCAACCTTTGGACGCGACTGTTAGCTTATAGCTCACCCCCATTTTCATTATTCGTGTGAATTATGCGTTGTACCGTTGATTGAAGATATAAATACTTCAATCAACGGTTGTACTGTTTTATATTGTAGGTTAAAATAAATCAGTATATTTGTGAATTCAGGTCGCCTCCTAATTATAATTTATATAGCTAACAATGCTACTCTCCCAGTGTTTTCAATGTTTATATAAATGCGCAAAAGTTAAATTTAATATCGACGACTCAATACGAACTGATATATTTAATCAACAATTTTAATTAATTTTATATTATATACGGTGTGCATCAATTAAATAATACTGGCAAAATGCAATTAAATGTAATTGCAAACGAATGCGTGCAATGGGAATTAATAAATTGAAAACTAGCGCTGCGGCTAGTAATATTGCCCACAAATGAATTCATTAGCGCACGTTGACGGCGTAAAAGTAAATGAAACAAATTCAGCGTATAACGAATTGGTTTTATATCGCGTTTAGCGGCGGGCGGCAACAAGTGCGAATTTGATTAATTAATGAAACCACAAATCAGTGGCTTGGTGACACCAAATTGACTCGGCAACGATTTTAATTTATTTATTTGTAGAAGCTACCGAATAAACATATTTAGTACGCACTGATGGATGCAATTATCTATGTTTACAACATTCATCTCATTATTTATATATGCTCCCTATTTAAATTGTAAAGATCACTACTTTTTATTGCTTTTTATTGTTGACTCACGTGGTATGTGTCCGCTGAGGTCGAAGGCTCTAGCAATTTACGTAAACTTGTTCTTGCAAGTATTGTGTGGCTTACCTGAGCAGCACACCAACTTGATGGAATTAACTTTAATATTATTAACTATTATCAACATTTTACTTTAACATTTAACTTTTTTATTTTTCACACATTTATACATACATATATATATATATATATATATATATATATATATTATCATGGATTTGTACACAATTGTAACTGTCTGGTTTTTAGTAAATTCCTGATGAAACTCTGGATTCAAAGCGAAATATCAATGTACAGAGAAGAGGTTTCTTTTAGCCGCATACCCAATAGTATCTCCCTAATCTGTTTTTCGGAGAAAAACCACCCTCAATAACATTATTTATATAGTTATATATTGTAATCATTTTAATTCTAAATACAAACAATATTTCATATAAATAATAAATAAATATATATATATATATATATATATATATATATATATATATTATCTATTGCCTTTTACCTTTCGGTGTAGGCTATTAAATAATAAATACAAGAAGAAAAAACGGGGAAAACTGCTATGTTCCTAATAACTTTGTTGCTTGACAGTATATGTCTATCCTCCAGTTAATTATGCAGGGAAAAATACAAGGAAAATTATCACCAGGAAGACGTCGAACGTCTTGACTGAATAGCTTTCGACAATAGACCAACAAGACTTCAATAGAGCTATTGAAAACCGCCGTAGACCGAATTATATGAGATATTGTTGGTCGCCAACGACCACTGAGAAAAAAGCACGTGATAGATATGATAAATATGATAGGTATGATTGAAATAATTGAATGTATAAACCAGATAACTCTTGAGAAGAACCTATGCAACAAAATATCATACAAGTTCTACAAGTTGATTAAAACACATTTTTGTTGGCCATGCAACTTATTTTGTAAAAAATTATGATCATAATGCTTATTTATAAAACGTAGGGCTAATTAAATCTTACAAAATAAGTTTCAGAGCCTACGATAAAGTAATTGAATCAACTAGAATGCAATTATAATATCCTGCTGCATTAGATTTAGTTAAAAGCTCAATAAAATTTCACAATTCGCACCATAAGAAAAGTATAGACGTGATCCTACCCTTAGCCTAGGCTAGGGAGGTTTCACAATGGGCCCATTTTGAGGCCTAAGTGTCTGTAGCTATGCTACCCTCCAGCCAACTATCCAGAACTATCCAGCTGAATACAATTACATAATTTGTGGCATAATAATTTTATTTACTATGTTACTACTATGTAACTCTGTCCTGTACACCGTTAATAAGATCTTCAGATTTTTGCCCCCCATTGTGAAAACTAATTAGTTTCCACCAGATGCAGACAGCAGGCAAAAAAAGAAATTCTCGCGATTCTTCCAGCAACAAACACCCTCACAATTGATTGCCACCATCCGCTAATGGAACGCGCCCCATTGTTGTTTACCGGGCGGATATAAATGGAGCGGAATTTCAATTTACAACCGCGTTACTACTAGGCAGGAGGGCGAACCAGTGCAAGAAACAAAAATCGAATGCACCTAATTTATCGGTGGCAATCGCAATCGCTCGCACCTCTACGGTTAAAATTGAATCCAATATAGACGGGGGTTCATATAACTGCGAATTTAACAGAATTATATTTAGCACCATGAGTTCTCTAACAAATTTGTATTCAGATATTTTATATTTTTTTTGGCACAAAGAAGGATTGTTTTATTTTGAGAAAATTTTAATCCATTAATATATAAAAAAAATTATACAAGTAACCCCCCAGGAGGAAAGTTAAACGCCATATGTCGGCACCATATCAATTAGCAATGCACACCCATGTGGTAATAACCTTCAACATGCTCATGCCATCAGGATCACCGGGTAGTGGGTAGGTTTAAAAACTATACTTATATAATTCAGCTATAACTTATTTTGGCAAGGCTGGAGGGATAGATTTAGTTTTGTTTCCTATGCTATTTATTCTAGATTCTCTCTTTGGAAACCCACACAAAAATTCAAAAATATTGAACATGCTATACTATTCAAAAGTAAGGATATCCTGGGCAAAAAGTAACCAGCAAGAAATTGTATATACTTTTCAACCTTAGGAAAATAGGTCACATAATGACCTATTTTCCTAAGGTTGAAAAGTATATGCAAATTCTTGATGGCTACTTATTGCCCAGGATGTCCTACTTTTGAATAGTGCAGTATGCTCAATATTTTTGAATTTTTTTGTGGGTTTCCAAAGAGAGAATCTGGAATAAATAGCATAGGAAATAAAACTAAATCTATCACTCCAGCCTTGCCAAAATAAGTTATAGCTGAATTATATAAGTATAGTTTGTAAACCTTTCTTATATTTCCATTTAAGAAGCAAACTATAGGTGATACCTTGTACTATTTTTTTTCAATCCGCCTTTTAAATGTGGAAGATATTTCAGCCGCAGTAAGTATTATTTGACATTGATAAATATCCTGTTTTCAACAGTAATAAATATTCTGCTAACTAACTTTCATCAATAACATTTACGAATGAACGGTTTTATTATTTTTTATTATTTTTTTATTTTTCTTATTCATTTTAAAAATATATTTTTATAAAATCTGTATATGGATAGAAATGTAACAAGAGAAATACGGGTATGAATATAGAAAAATATATATACCAAAAATACAAGTGATTTTCTTTGTTTGCGTTATTTTTTTTCTACCATCCTTAAAACCAATATTTATTCGATGAAACGCACACGGTTCCCATGCGGAAACTATTCACGAGTACATGTCGTTGGGCTTTCAGGCTGGAAAAGCGGAAAGTGCTGAAAGTTTCCAACAGAGCGACCATAAATTCCGATCGGTAGGCCTAAGCGTAAAGTGGGCGCGAAGGGAAACGTGCGGAAATGACGCCCGGATGCCTCATTGTGGTGCAGACAATTTAAATTGTATCCTATGGGAAAGAATTTCAAGCCCTGACCTAATTTTATATTTCGAGATATATTTTAAACTCATTAAAAAATTGTTTGTGGTGGTTATATAGAAAATTATATTTATATTAATAGCCAATCAAGGCTTTTTGCATTTTTAGTTTCCCGTGCAAAGATCATGATAGGAAACATCAACATGAGTGAATAATATATGAATATGTTATAATTATATAACATATGTATAATAGGTGTAAGGTGCCTTTATAATAATAAAGGCACCTTACACCGTCAATAATAATGTCAATCCTAGAAGGCACCTTACACGGTCAATAATAGTGTCAGTCCTAGTATTGTCAGTATTTTCTTCAATCCTTCTTTTATATTTATCAAGTAATCAATTTTCAGGATAAACATCAGTATTCTCTTCATTCCATCGTTACTATACGTTACACGCTAAGTAATACTGTCAATATTTTAGAATAATGAATATTTTAAACATATTATAGTACAGTAATACTGTTATTATTCTAAAATATTGACAATATTATTGATCGTGCACACGATTTAGCACTGTCAGTATTAGCTTGAATTCTCCTTCAATATTTATGAAGTAATCAATTATCCGGATAAACATCAGTATTATCTTCTTTCCGTCATTTCTATACCTTACAGGATCAGTAATACTGTCAATATTTTAGAATAGTGAACATTTTAAACATATTATCGTACAGTAATACTATCATTATTCTAAAATATTGACAGTATTATTGACCCTTACACGGTGCTTTATAGCCTCGTCAACACATGCCTTCATTAATTCTGTTATAAATCGACATGTCCATATATAATTGTGTATGTCTCCATAGTATTTGATACACGTCCAATTTTACTTACAATAAAATTGTAATAGGGGCTCGTTATTCCTATAATGCCTGCATTCGTTTGAAAAACATTCCATTTACCGTTGTAATTCACGTTATTACATCAGCCCAGTTACAGCGCACTATTTTCTTTCAGAAAAGATGCGAGAGTCAAATATAAAAATATTTAAGAAATCTGACTGTAGATAAATTGGCGGCGTACGCTCGCGAAATTTTTAATAAACAGCGCATTCATAAATGGACGCCTTTCTGCAGAAACTAACCCACAAAATTCAAATTCAAATTTCATATAATTTATAATTATTATATTATATTTATGTTTTTATTATTATTATTTATAAATTAAAAATGGATCACGTCCCAAAATGTATAATATGCGTACACCACTTGTAACACGCGTGCCATAGGTTGGCCATCCCTGTCCCATGGCACTAAGTATTTAAAAAAAACTCCTATCTTTTATAGGGCTATCAGCCGTGAGGCTTTTCCGTCGGTCAAGGGAAAAGCTCAGAGGAGTTTAATCACCCGGTATTTACCTTAACTTCACAGAAAACCTCTGAAAAACTGTGAAAGGTGATTCGCGAAAATTCTCTCCCCACTGGGGATTGAACTCATGCTCCCCAATGCTCAGTACGAGGCGGACGACGCTTCTAACCACTCGACCACTGAGCTGGGTTAAGTATTTTATTTAATTAATATAAATAATTTTTTTGTATACGTGTATCTAGTTTGTTTCACCTATAGTTAATGATGAAATATAAATTTATTTATATAGCAGTTTGAATATTTTCGTGATAACAAAACTTTCCTCCGGTATTCGGAAAATAAAAACTAAACTAATAAAATAAAATGTTGAATTTAGTATTTTTTAAATTAAATAGTTCAAGCCACTTACATTAATATTCCTCCCTGGGTCGTTCTCAATGAGTTGCCTGGCGAGATCCTTGCAGGACTTCCTCGCAGCCGGCGGCACCTTCGAGTCGTCCTCCCAGTACCGCGACGGCGAATGTCCATACAACGCCGCAGGCGTCGCATGTGTTATCCTTGTATTTGTGACGATCCCGGTGGATTTACCTGTGCGCAAAACATAGCTACCATTAGACACCAATAAATCCCCAGCCGTCGCTCGCCTGCGTTTTATAAACCGTATGTCTGACGCGCAAACATAAACCGCCCCTCACAAAAAAACAAAAGTACAAATAAATCCCTATTAACACCCCAGAAAAATATAAACCGCAATAATAAGAGATTTTTTTTTTTTTGGTTGGCCTTGCTTTGTTATTGGATTGCGGGTTTTATTGTGAGAGTGAAAGCAATTGCGAGAGTTGTTTGTGACCAAGGGAGGTATTAAATTAAAATTGAGTGCGCTGGCGAGGGTTAATATTTGGCGAGACTAAACTTTTTCGAATTTTTTTGCATCAATAAAAAAAAGTTTAGAGTGATTCACGACATACTTTAGGGCAAACAAATACCAAAATATTTTTCAACGAGGGTGGAAAATGTGTAAAAATTTGCTAATTATAAATTACTGTCGCAATTTACATTTATGTCTATATAAAGCCACATTTTAAAATATTTACATTGCGTATTGCGTTGCATTTTGGCTGAATAAGAGAAAATTAATAGACATTGAATGGTTTTGGCGTCTACTACGTGGTAATTTATTTTCAATTTTTTGTTGACGTGGCTATAATATATTTGATCAGTGCATCATATTCATATATTCTCCACTCATGTTGAAGTTTCCAAAGTCATGCGCGGGAATCTAAAAAAGCATAGTATGCCCGGTGGGGTGAACGGAAGCGCAGTTGCTACATACGGCAAATATACTTATTTGCGACAATATTTTAATTTTCGTGTCTCTTATTATTTTTTGCTTATGAATTTGTTGTTCATAGCATGATAAATCTTTCTCTACACTGTTGTTGATCACTATATGTTATTTTTACGTCGTCTCTATAGATATTTCAAACTATTTAAATAAACAGTTGTTCTATAATTTGCCTCTCAATGTCTATATTAATTTTCTAATAAAGGAGATGAATAAAACTACCATGTCATCGATGAAATGAAAAACTTGATAATGCCTAGAGCCTAGGTGAAACTGGTTGTTTTAAACAATTAAAGAAGTGTTAAAAAACATAGTAGTTTTATTCATCTCCTTTATTAGAAAATTAATATAGAAATTGAGAGGCAAATTATAGAACAACTGTTTATTTAAATAGTTATAAATAATATATAAATATTTATAGAGACGACGTAAAAATAACATATAGTGATCAAAAACAGTGTAAAGAAAGCAATGAAGATTGATCATGCTATGAACAACAAATTCATAAGCAAAAAAATAATAAGAAAGACGAAAATAAAAATATTATCGCAAATAAGTATAGCAACTCCCGTTCAGTCCGGTGGGGTGAACGGAAGTTCATGCTTTTTTAGATTCCCCGCACAAAAATCATAATAGGGAAACTTAAACATGAGTGGAGAATATATGAATATGATGCACAGATCAAATATATTATAGCCACATCAACACATGTCTCCATTCATTCTTTTATAAATCGACATGTCCGAGATAGATAAACCGGGCATACCATGCTCGAGTTACGCATAAATACTTAGCTCCAGGGTATTTATGCGTAACTCGAGCATGGTATGCCCGGTGGGGTGAAACCGGGCATACTATGCTCGAGTTACCCAAAATACCCAACTCCAGGCAGAAATTCTCTCTTACTTTTTCGTTTGCCTGCCTAAGTATAGTAACTCGAACATGTCGATGCCCAAGTGAGTCTAGTTTAAGTTATTGTAATAGTAATGAAGTAACTCAAACTAGACTCACTCGGGCATCGACATGTTCGAGTTACTATACTCGGGCAGGCAAACGAAAAAGTAAGAGAGAATTTCTGCCTGAAGTTGGGTATTTATGGGTAACTCGAGCGTAGTATGTCCGGCTTTCACCCCACCGGGCATACCATGCTCGAGTTACGCATAAATTCACCGGTACCACAAGCTCTTAGAGTGTACAATATTAGTACCTATTTTAACCACCATGTAAATCTACCATTCATTAGTATAAATCAGTTAATGAATTGGAATGTGCAGAAATTCTTTCACTCAAACATTATCGACATCCACCACCCACCGTTCTTACACATTATAGCCCCATTCGAATCGAATTACATCTCCCAAGGGACGTTTTTTTTTGTGTGTGTTGCTTCACCCCGATTTCTATTTTTCGGATCCGTTCCATTGATTGCGCGCACACAATCATATCGACGGAAGACGCACCGCTCCATCATCCGCTCCCTCCACGTCTTATTTAATTATATCCTCTATTTATTGTACGAAGAACTAGGCTCCCTTGCGCCCGGTCCAGTTAATTCCGATACATTGTTCACAAGCTCCCCGCCCCCCACAGCGGCGCACTGGTTTCGTTTCACAAATCATTTGTCGGCCGAATTGGGTCATCCCGTGTTTTCACCGGAACTCACAGAGTGGTTTCGCTTCAGAGTTAAAACTAAAAGAGTCCTTTGTGGGGGGGCGCAATAAACGGCTAAACGGATCGCTCCAGCCGAGTTGTAACTAACTAACAATGCAAGCACAAACGTGATTGTTGATGTAATCATAATTTAACATGAAAGGTTTTTTGGGATTACATTAGCAGTCATATTTGTGCTAACATTTGTAATTAGCTGGATTTTTTAAATTGTTTTACGCGTGCCATAAACATCGATTATTTACAGTTTGGTTGATAGGGGACACCCACCTAGCAAAGGTGGGGTGGGCGGGTGTCCCCTACCAACCAAACTATGCCAGTCCATTATTTCAAACGACTTGAAATCTGCACTACATGGTTATCCATTACTTTCTACGATTCAATTAATTTCATTTATTAATTTACGCCTAATGTATAAAAAAAATGTGAGAAACAATGTAGTACATAGTTCAAGTAATTTGAAATAGTGGACGGGCATAGATTGGTTGGTAGGGGCCACCCGCCCACCACACCTTTGCTCCTATAGTTTTTCCATAGGATAACACTCTTCTTGGAATAGTTTACCAATATAAAACGTCTGTATCCATTGAAAAAAGTACCCACCTTCGTTTGCATACTTTTTTCAATGGATACAGATGTTTTATATTGTGTAAACTATTCGAATAAGAGTGTTATCCTATGAAAAAACTATGCGAGCAAAGGTGGGGGGTGGGCGGGTGCCCCCTACCAACCAAACTATGCCAGTCCATTATTTCAAACGACTTGAACTCTGCACTACATGGTTATCCATTACTTTCTATGATTCAATTAATATCATTTATTAATTTACGCCTAATGTATAAAAAAAAATGAGAAACAATGTAGTACATAGTTCAAGTAATTTGAAATAGTGGACGGGCATAGTTTGGTTGGTAGGGACCACCCGCCCACCCCACCTTTACTTGCATAGTTTTCCCATAGGATAACACTCTTTTTCGAATAGTTTATACAATATAAAAAGTCTGTATCCATTGAAAAAAGTACCCACCTTCGCTCGCATACTTTTTTCAATGGATACAGATGTTTTATATTGTGTGAACTATTCGAATAAGAGTGTTATCCTATGGAAAAACTATGCGAGCGAAGGTAGGGTTGGCGGGTGGCCCGTACCAACCAAACTATGCCAGTCCACTATTTCAAACGACTTAAACTCTTCACTACATGGTTATCCATTATTTTCTATGATTCAATTAATTTCATTTATTAATTTACGCCTAATGTATAAAAAAAAGTGAGAAACAATGTAGTACATAGTTCAAGTAATTTGAAATAGTGAACGGGCATAGTTTGGTTGGTAGGGGCCACCCGCCCACCCTACCTTTGCTCGCATAGTTTTTCCATAGGATAACATTCTTCTTGGAATAGTTTACACAATATAAAACGTCTGTATCCATTGAAAAAAGTATGCGAGCGAAGGAGGGTACTTTTTTCAATGGATACAGACTTTTTATATTGTGTAAACTATTCCAAGAAGAGTGTAATCCTATGGAAATACTATGCAAGCAAAGGTGGGGTGGGCGGGTGGCCCCTACCAACCAAACTATGCCCGTCCACTATTTCAAACGACTTGAACTCTGCACTACATGGTTATCCATTACTTTCTATGATTCAATTAATATCATTTATTAATTTACGCCTAATATATAAAAAAATATGTGAGAAACAATGTAGTACATAGTTCAAGTAATTTGAAATAGTGGACGGGCATAGTTTGGATGGTAGGGACCACCCGCCCACCCCACCTTTGCTCGCATAGTTTTTCCATAGGATAACATTGTTCTTCGAATAGTTTACACAATATAAAACGTCTGTATCCATTGAAAAAAGTACCCACCTTCGCTCACATACTTTTTTCAATGGATACAGACGTTTTATATTGTGTAAACTATTCGAAGAACAATGTTATACTATGGAAAAACTATGCAAGCAAAGGTGGGGTGGGCGGGTGGCCCCTACTAACCAAACTATGCCCGTCCACTATTTCAAACGACTTGAACTCTGCACTACATTGTTATCCAGTACTTTGATTGAATTAATTTCATTTATTAATTTACGCCTAATGTATAAAAAAATGTGAGAAACAATGTAGCAAATAGTTCAAGTAATTTGAAATAGTGAACGGGCATAGTTTGGTTGGTAGGGGCCACCCGCCCACCCCACCTTCGCTCGCATAGTTTTTTCATAGGATAACACTCTTCTTCGAATAGTTTACACAATATAAAACGTCTGTATCCATTGAAAAAAGTATGCGAGCGAAGGTGGGTACGTTTTTCAATGGATATCTATTGTTTCTCGTTCTCTATGAAGATATTTCTTTTGTCATGTAATTAGAAAATACTTTTAATTTATGGTTGTACACATTTCAATAAAAAACAAATTTAAAAACTTAAAAACATCAATGTTATCGAGATAGAATGTTAAGATCTAGGTAAGAAGGGTTGTTGAGCTGGGGAAATGTGCCGATCGAATTCTGCTGGAGTTGGCGAGCTGGTGGTGACAAGATGAGATTGGTGCGGGTGAATAGCTTCAACATTTTCATTGATGAAAACCTGACTATGGAGATCTAGAAGAAGCTCAAAGAAAGGGAAAACGCGGAAAGACTTAAATGAGTGGAAGCAAGAGTGGGCTATTGAGAATTATTGCGGACCAATCGTGGGAATGGCAGGGATATTGGATGACCAAAAAAGGCTGAAGGGGTCGAGGATAGCGATAGTGATATTAAATTTGTATTAGTAGTGAGACTGATTTCAAACCTCCACTTTTTTTAACTATGTACCTTCAAGGCATTCCAGAAAGTGATATTACTCAACTTACATATATATATATATATATATATATATATATATATATATATATATGACCAGCATTTTATTTCATTGAAAATTCCAATTCATATGTTTTATTTCACAAGCATTATAATTGTTTTTTTTTATATATTTACTAAAATACGATTCAATTTGGTTAATTTATTTGAATAAAAAATGGTTTTCGTTGCTAAATCTTTAAATATATTACATAAATCTCATGTGGCTTACTAGCCAACATCAATCAGTCTGTGCTGTAAACCTAATCTCAACTGAATGCGTAATAATAAACGATACAGCCAAAAAGATAATTCATATAATCCGTAAGCCTAGCGGAAAATTGAAAAGGAGAACTCTTATCAGCGCGCGCCGTGGGCGGCGGCGGGGGCATAACCAACGAGGCAATTATTTATTAGAATTGAGCCGTGACGCGCTGCAGGGTTTGAAACATGGGCAGGCGGCAGGATAATTTACAAAATGTGAAGATTCCGCACACGTTTCGCCTCCTTTGGCCGTGTGCTTTTAATTAAAATTTGATCCGGAAGTGCGTCGTGGGCTTATTAAAAACGTAGGCCGCGCTCGTGTTTGACGGCGGCGGAGTGAATATTTTATGGAGATTGTGGGTCCTCACAAAAGCAAAAAAAAGGGCCGGAGTGATTACTAATAATGCACGAGGCGGGGGCTGTTTTTATTTTAAGGAGACATAATATAATTAAATTTTGAAGAAGGTTCCGACGTTGATGTATTGCACGTGATGAGGTTTTTATTTTATTATATCATAAAATTTGCAATATGAAAAATTGATTATTCAACCACTTCTGGTTATTTAAAGGATAATTGACATGTTTTTTGGAAATTTCATTTCAAGTATACTTCCGCTATCTATATAATTGACATGTTTTTTGGAAATTTCATTTCAAGTATACTTCCGCTATCTATATAATTGACATGTTTTTTGGAAATTTCATTTCAAGTATACTTCCGCTATCTATATAATTGACATGTTTTTTGGAAATTTCATTTCAAGTATACTTCCGCTATCTATATAATTGACATGTTTTTTGGAAATTTCATTTCAAGTATACTTCCGCTATCTGGACTGAGTAGGGTAACGGTCTACTCGCTCTAGATTAAGTGAAGTGTGGACACTCAAAAATATTGGTTGGAGAAATAAAAATAATAAATGGATAAATAGTTCAAATACTTATTAGTACAAACATATATTAAAACTATTCTAAAATAAAGTAAACGATTTAAGAGTAATGGTAAGAGGGTAGAAATAGATGTAGTAATAATTGTAATTAGAAAATACTTTTAATTTATGGTTGTACACATTTCAATAAAAAAAATAATGTAAAAACATCAATGTTATAGAGATAGAATGTTAAGATCTAGGTGAGAAGGGCTGTTGAGCTGGGGAAATGTGGCGATCGAGTTTTTGTAATTTTTTTGGAGTGTTACTTTTATTTCTATTTGTATTTTTATGTATTTTTATGTGGTTGATGATATTGAAGAGGAGTTTTCTTTGTGAGCAAAATTAAAATAAAGGTCTTTTTTGCGATCGAGTTCTGCTAGAGTTGGTGAGCTGGCGATGACAAGATGAGCTTGATGTGGGCGAAAAGCTCCAACATTTTCATTTATAATGACCTGACCATGGAGGTCTAGAGGAAGCTCAAAGAAAGGGAAAACGCGGAAAGACTTAAATGAGTGGAAGCTAGAGTGGGCTATTGGGAATTTTTGTGGACGAATGGTGGGCATGGCAGGGATATTGCATGACCAAAAAAGGGCTGAAGGAGTCGAGGACAGCGAGTGATATAAAAATGTGTATTACTAGTGATTTAATAGTAATGGTAAGAGGGTAGAAATAGGTAGTGATAATTAATTACATGATAGTTAAAAACTCATTTAATTAATTGGTGTAAGTATGGAGATACACCAATTAAATCAATTTAAAATTTAAAAAATCATCATTCTCGATAGAAACTCGAACCCACTCTTGCAAAGACAGTATAAAACATATAAATAACAGTTTGATGTGCATAAAAAACATTGATTTTGATTTTGTATATAAAGATAAAATATGTAATACAAAATAGTTATATAGTACTAAATATAGTTTTGAAATCAATTTTCTCTTTAGAAAGTTCGATTACCACGCAATAGAGTTGAATACAATTATTATTTGAATACAAATTGTTTGAATATTACATTAGTGCCCGTAGCCGTAAAGTTATTTATAGGCAGACCGTTCGGGAAATTAATACCCCCCATAAGTTATGCGAATGATAGGCCGAAATGCATTGAGCGTGTTTGAATGGAAACATCAATGAACCCATCAAACTTCGCCCTATGAAATAGTTATTCATCCCGATATTATTACAAATTCCAATTTACACCCACTCGGGTGGCCCCTTTCATTTCAACCCGATCCGATCGGATCGGTGTAAAAAGAAGACCACCGTACGTACGCCAGCGTCTCCAACTACAGCATTTGATCATAACGGCGCGCCGTAAAACACAAACGCCCTCAATAAATATCACCTCAACGCGCAGCCCTCGTCGTTATGATAAAAATAGTGATGCTTAAGCTACGTGAGCTCGTTTACGAGTTCCATTTGGCATATCCATGGCGATGAGATAAGAGTCTGGGCTCGCAACCCCCCCGCGGCAAGCGAAACAGCGTCCGCAGATTTATCCATGCAAATTTTGCCCGGTTTACTGTCGCGGATTTACGACCGGACATATAACTTTCGGGACAAATATAAAACTGAGGAGGCTACAAAGGCAATGTGTAACATGCATGGATTCATTTAGGGATAAATCTTTACTCCGCGCGGAAGGAAATTGCCCGCCAGTTTACAGCGTAGAAAATTATACAATTTCATACATTAAAAATATTGTGCGCTTGTGTCACATTTTTTTTAATTGTAATAGTAAACGAACTATTTTAATTTTTAATAAAAGTTATGTCTGTATATTGTTTGACTGTTTTATAAGATATATATTTTATAGAGCAAGGTGAATAAATGGTTAAGAAAGGATGGAAAGGGCATGGCGTGGGAAAGGAAATGCGTGAAGGAAGAAAGGCATGAGGGAGATATTTATTTTTATTGTGGTTTGATTTTTGTGTAAGGGTTATACCAAATAATAGCTGTTTTTTTGCTATGGAAATAAGATTCCGTAGAAAATAGAAAAATAAACAAAGAAAGATAGAATGAGCAAACAGACAACACCCACCCCACCTTTGCTCGCATAGTTTTTTCAATGGATGCAGACGTTTTATATTATTTAAACTATTCCAAGAAGAGTGTTATCCAATGGAAAAACTATGCGAACAAAGGTGGGGCGGGTGGGCGGCCCCTACCAACCTGACTATACCCGTCCACAATTTCAAATGGCTTGAACTATGCACTACATTATTTCTCACTTTTATTTTACGAATTAGGCGTAAATTAACAAATGGAATTAATTGAATAGAATATAAATTAATGGATAACCGTATAGTGCAGAGTTAAAGTTATTTGAAATAGTGTACGGGTATAGTCAGGTTGGTAGGGGCCGCCCATCCACCCCACCTTTGTTCGCATAGTTTTTCCATTGGATAACACTCTTCTTGGAATAGTTTAAATAATATAAAACGTCTGCATCCATTGAAAAAACTATGCGAGCAAAGGTGGGGTGGGTGGGTGTCCCCCACCAACCAAACAATCCCTGTCCACTATTTCAAATGACTTGAACTCTGCACTATACGGTTATCCATTAATTTATATTCTATTCAATTAATTCCATTTGTTAATTTACGCCTAATTCGTAAAAAAGTGAGAAATAGTGTAGTGCATAGTTCAAGTCGTTTGTAATAGTGTACGGGTATAGTCAGGTTGGTAGGGGCCGCCCACCCACCCCACCTTTGTTCGCATAGTTTTTCCATAGGATAACACTCTTCTTGGAATAGTTTAAACTATATAAAACGTCTGCATCCATTGAAAAAAACTATGCGAACAAAGGTGGGGTGGGTGGGTGGCCCCTACCAACCTGACTATACCCGTACACTATTCCAAACGACTTGAACTATGCACTACACTATTTCTCACTTTTTTTACGAATTAGGCGTAAATTAACAAATGGAATTAATTGAATAGAATATAAATTAATGGATAACGGTATAGTGCAGAGTTCAAGTCATTTGAAATAATGGACGGGGATTGTTTGGTTGGTGGGGGCCACCCGCCCACCCCCCCTTTGCTCGCATAGTTTTTTCAATGCATGCAGACGTTTTATATTATTTAAACTATTCCAAGAAGAGTGTTATCCAATAGAAAAACTATGCGAACAAAGGTGGGGGCGGGTGGGCGGCCCCTACCAACCTGACTATACCCGTCCACTATTTCAAACGACTCGAACTATGAACTACATTATTTCTCACTTTTTTTTACGAACTAGGAGTAAATTAACAAATGGAATTAATTGAATAGAATATAAATTAATGGATAACCGTATAGTGCAGAGTTCAAGTCATTTGAAATAGTGGACAGGGATTGTTTGGTTGGTGGGGGACACCCACCCACCCCACCTTTGCTCGCATAGTTTTTTCAATGGATGCAGACGTTTTATATTGTTTAAACTATTCCAAGAAGAATGTTATCCTATGGAAAAACTATGCGAACAAAGGTGGGGTGGGCGGGCAACCCTTACCAACCTGACTATACCCGTCCACTATTTCAAACGACTCGAACTATGAACTACATTATTTCTCACTTTTTTTACGAATTAGGCGTAAATTAACAAATGGAATTAATTGAATAGAATATAAATTAATGGATAACCGTATAGTGCACAGTTCAAGAACCTGAAGACATAACCAGTTATAAAAAAATGGCGATGGGACAAATAAGACTAGTTTGGACATGTGTGTAGATTGAAATATCATAGATATACGAAAAGGATATTCTAGATGAGAATAGAAAAAACTAAGAAGAGGTGGAGGCAAGGATGGATAAACGATGTTAGAGAATAGCCAAAACAGATGAGACAAGATAGTAAAATTAGAATCAAAATAAAATAATGTACATAATGTATAAAATTAGTCCACCTCAGTGGCAGTCAGAATGAGGCCCCATCCGTCTCGTACTGATCATTGAAGAGCGAGAATTCACACCCCGTTGTAGCTGAAATTTCGCGAATCGTTTCGTAATGTGAAGAATTTTTAAGAATTCTACAATACAACTCATGATATGTAAATAAATGAGTTGTTTGGTAGAATTCTTAAAAATTCTACAATACAACTCATGATATATGTAGAAGATATACTCAATAAAAGTACGATCATAAAAGAAAAAGTCTTGAAGGCGTTCATAAAATTTACTTTCCCCCTGGTGAATATTCATCAGTGTCATCAACTCAGGTGGCACATTTTGGCAATCTGCGCGCTTAATTTTTGTTGGCGGCTGTCGGTGCTTAATGGGCGATCGTTATCTTATCCCCGGGTGCGGCTGAGAAGCAGTTAGGGCGCCGATTACTCGCCGCTTAAACGTTCCGGCGATGGTTTGTTTTATTTTGCAATTAGAGCGCATTTTGGGTTGGAAAAGTTTCGCCTGCAGTTCCTTCGTGCTTGCGTCGAATTGCAGTTGAGGTAGTTTTTAAATCGGGCTCGTGTAGCGCAACGTAAAAACCTGGAGCTTTACAAATATCCAGTTGCGTAATTCATCTGGAGACTATCAAAAGTTAATCGAAACTCCATACATTTTTCTTCTCTCTAATTTTATAGAAAGTATAATATAGGTACCTTTACACCACACCATGGTAGAAAAGGCCAGCGGATATATATATATATATATATATATATATATATATATATATATATATAATAAATAAAATAAGTTATTTTTGGGAAACAACGAGGGCAGTGAAACTTCTTTTATAATATATCAATATTTCGCTCGTTTAATTTCGAGCATCATCAGGATAATTATGCAGAGTTAATGAACATAGAAACTGGCAATTAACATAATTTACAAAATTTTCAATTCAGATTTGGCGCTTCGTTGACAAGATCATAACAAATTCGTGGTTAACAAGGATATGATGTTATGATCTTGTCAACGAAGCGCCAAATCTGAATTGAAAATTTTGTAAATTATGTTAATTGCCAGTTATTATTATTATAATTCACTTGCAATTGTTGATTTAACTTCAATCATTATTTGTAACAAACCCGCCGGTTTTAATTAATGTCTCCACACATCACACCTTGATTGAGGCTTTCTCTCTCAAGCTAAAGTGATTAGTGCACTACCGGCGAACCAAAACATGCAGTTTACACCTCAAAACTATTAAACTTGGATTCAGTAGAACTATTAAAATATTAAAGTTTCAACCTTAATCACGGGCCACGGGGGGCCGGAGACACGTAATTAAGGCGCAAGTTTACAAACTTACAGCGCTTACCACGAGCGCACGAACCGGCGGGGTCAAGTATGTAAGTTTTAATTTACAGTTAGTTAATTCATCACTGAAGTTTTGCTGAGTAAATTGAAACATATAACACGGAAAGTATGGAATTTAATTCCATAATTTTGCTGTATTTGATGAAAGTGCGCTAAGTTTACAGTTTGTGAAGTTTTAACGGAAAGCTTATGTTTAATTAAAAAAATGTTTAGAATCTCGATGAATAATTTTAATTTTTAATCTAAATAGTAATATATATTTTAATCTCGTATCACATTTGCAAATAGTATGGTTGGAGTACGTCTGAAATCTACGTTTGTGTCAATTTACAGATTTTGCCATTTGCGAAACCTGGCCCTGCTGCACTTTGGGGATATGTTACAGTTATATAAAGTATTATTTCCACCCCTAATCCATGCAATTCCCAGATTCTGGATTTTTGAGCGATCGCTATGAATATAGTGATCGAGACGCGTTCGCTATTATTGAAAATGGTGTCGATTTTTGACCCCTCGCTTCGTGAAAGATAATGCTCATATTTAACAGAACTGAAAGCTTGACACTAGTTACATTTTGACATTAATTATTTAGTTAATTCTACCGATTCAGCGCTAAACTTGTACACTTATAGCTCATGATAATAGCGATCGGTCAAAAATACAGATCGGTCTGGTAAAACAACAGACTGGTCTGTTACCTATAGCAACGAAATAAACAATTATTTCAGCATTGGTAATGCCCCATGTGCAATACTACCTTGAACTCAATTGAAAAATATTTGGTGTGGGTACATCACACGACTTACTCGACAATTTAACATTTTTACATTCTGACATTCTGACGTTTGAACACTTCTCTAAATTTTTAACATTTTTTACCAATTTTTTTGATGAATTTTTGAGAAAACTCGATATTTTAATATTTTTACATTATGAAATTCTTACATTTTAACACTTGGCTCTACTTTTTTAACATTTTTAACAACTTTTTGACGAAATTTTGATGAATTTTTGAGAAAACTCGATATATTAACATTTAAACATTGAAACATTCTAACACTTTTCTCTACTTTTTTGCGAATCAATAGTTCTTAGTTCAATATAATTGTATAGATTTTACGCACTAACCATTTTAAACATTCATCATACGTTATATAAAATTGTTTGTAATATATTTTGAAATAGTATGTATTATAGTCAGTATTTGGTATTTTGTATTTGTATATATTTATTGTACACAGTCTATATTCAACTTTAGAAGAATAAAGAATCTAGTTAAATATAAATATCTTTAAATACACCACAATTTTCAGTTGAAATTAATCTCAGGATATTATATATAGTGGTTTAAAACTAAAAATAGAAACAGTAACTCACCGGACTCCTGTGCCCAATCAATCAGTGACGAAACACGCGAGGTGAAACTGGAAAAACAGTTCTCGAATTTGCCCCGGGCGTCCAGTCCGACCGTCTCGAAGTTAGTTTTGACCCCGCACATTAGCGCCGTGGCACATGCCGATGACTCCCCAATTTGGGCGTCCATGTTATACGTCTAAAACCAAAGAGAAGCATATAAATACAATCTTATTTCCATCAGCCACGCACGGTAATAAATGGAGCTTCTTAATGAGCACCGCCTATAAACTTAATCCATTACCGGCACCTTCTCGGGGGGGAATCGACTTCTATATTAAGCGCTCGTAGCCACATCTTATCGTCACTTGTCATGCCACCCTTCCTGTCCGCACGAAAAGTAGTTGTTCAACAAACAAATTAGCGCCACAGCGTGGCTCGTGGCGCAACAAGCTTACGTAAGAGTGATGGGACAGGATAAATTGACAGACACAGGGAGGCGACACAAAAAAATAATTTTAAACATTTAATATAAATTTTATATTATTTATTATATTTGTATCAGTTTTTCTCGATCCTGTCAACCTCGAATAAAATCTTCAGACGTGTGGTGTTAACGATATAGAGGGTGTCCATAAAGTATGAAAAAAGTTCCATAAAACCTTTATTTATGATTTTTACAAAAAATTTAACGGACACGTCGATCATTAATTTTAAATTGCCAATTTTTATTGAAAATGTAATTTTTTTTTTCAAAAATGTTCGAAAAAAATTAGCACTTTCATTAGAAATTGGCAATTTAAAATTACAAATCGACGAAACCATGTTTTTGTCGATTTTTAATTTTAAATTGCCAATTTTTAATGATATAGTAAATTTTTTTCAAAAATTGTCGAAAATTATTGGCACTTTCATTAAAAATTGGCAATTTATAATAAAAAATTGCTCGGACACGTCGATTTTTAATTTTAAATTGCCAATTTTTAATAAAAGTGTCAATTTTTACAAAAATGGTAGAAAAAAATTAGTACTTTCATTAAAAATTGCTCGGACACGTCGAATTTTATTTTTAAATTGACAATTTTTAATGAAATAGTAAATTTATTTTCAAAAATTGTCGAAAATTATTGCCACTTTTATTAAAAATTGGCAATTTATAATTAAAAATTGCTTGGACACGTCGATTTTTAATTTTAAATTGCCAATTTTTAATAAAAGTGTCAATTTTTACAAAAATGGTCGAAAAAAATTAGTACTTTCATTAAAAATTGCTCGGACACGTCAATTTTTAATTTTTAATTTCCAATTTTTAATGAAATTGTCAATTTATACAAAATTGGTCGAAAAAAATTAGTACTTTCATTAAAAATTGGCAATTTATAATTAAAAATCGACGTGTACGAACAATTTTTGCGAAAATCATAAATAAATGTTTTATCGATTTTTTTTTCATACTCTAGAGACACCCTGTAGGACTTTATACATAAATAAAATATTCTGTTCTATTCCTTAAACGTTGGGGGAATAACTAAATAATAATAATTATAATTGATAAACCCAGCTCAGTGGCCGAGTGGTTAAAGGCTTCGTCCGCCTCGTACTGAGCATTGGCGAGCCTGAGTTCCATCCCCAGCGGAGAGAGGACTTTCGCGAATCATTTTTCACAGTTTTTCAGAGGTTTTCTGTGAAGTTAAGGTAAATAACGGGTGATTAAACTCCTTTGAGCTTCTCCCTTGATCGGCGGAAAAGCCTCACGGCTGATAGCCCTATAGAAGATTTTTATAATTGATAGACCAACACATGTATTGTATATGTTGTGGCGAGAGTCGTTAGTTTCGAATATAATTTTTTATACACTATTTACACACATTCAGCACCCTGTCATTACTGCCAATAGATTTACGTCAGTTATTTAAACTTTCATATAACAAATCTACATGTAAATTATAATATAATTATACGCGCTAGTTCAACCCGGCGCATTCGCCATTATTTAGTAGAATAATGATATGCAAAATATTGTATTTATTCCGGAATAAATGTTATGAGTGACATTATCAATATTTTTTCAAATTAGAAACAGAATTAGACTATACAAAAAAATCTATCTTTATGGCTATCCGCTCCAGAACTAAAGGAAGAAGCTCTGACTGTATAATTACCAACCGAAGTGAAGTTATCCATTTTCTATAATTCCGGCGGCCGCGCGGGGTCGCGGATTATGATTCTCCAGTAGTGGAGCATTAAAAAAAATTGATTTTTGGTACAATTGTTTACACATGTCTTGGTAACCATAATATAAGAGTTAACAAAAATTAAGTTGATTTAGTTAGTTGTTATTGAATAAAATTTGCAAGAAAACATTTTGTAATTTTTAGCAGCCTAGCCCACTGAGATTATTTTCAAAATTTTCATGTTTTGTTTAGAATTTAATAGTAATCATTAAACATATTTTTTTAAATATGCGCGAGTCTTAGTTTTTTTTTAAATTAATTTTGAACCTAAACTTGTTAGTATACGGCGTGCTAAAAAATCAATAAAATCGATTAGAACCTAAGGAATGTGTTTATATTTTCTGTAATGATTGACACTTACAAGGTCAGCATATGTTGGAATAAAAAAATAAAAAATTACGCCCTACTATTTTTCTGGCGGCAGTGAAAGTCAAAATGATTCAATTTTCCATCCTAGCCCACGAAGAATTTTTTTCAAATTTTCACCATTTGTTGCTAACCCGATAGTGATTACAAAAAGATTTTTTTTAGATATGTGCGGATACATATTTTTTTTTATATCGATTTTTAATTAATTAAACCATATAGCTTGATGGTTAATTACAGGTGCATTTGAATACAAACCTTTGTTTTAGCAACAATATGGGTTCATTCAAACAAAGGTTTGTAGTCAAATGCACCTGTAATTATCCATCAAGCTATATGGTTTAATTAATTAAAAATCGATATAAAAAGAAAATATGTATCCGCGCATATCTAAAAAAATTCTTTTTGTAACCACTATTGGGATAGCAACAAATGGTGAAAATTTGAAAAAAATTCTTCGTGGGGTAGGATGGAAAATAAAATAATTTTGACTTTGACCGCCGTCAAAAACTTATTGAGCGTCATTTTTGGATTTTTGATTTTATCCCATGTTGACCTAATGTATTCTAAATAATATACAATAGTTTAAATAAAAATAATATTGCTAAATAATTCGTAATTCCTTCAGCAACAAAGTGAAACCATAGATTTCGGGTCAACTTTGACAGCTTCTAAAAAATACTTGCTATCATATTTTACAATAGGACTTTTTAGAAATCACTAAAGCCATGTTTTAGCAACAATATGCGAATTCCATAGGGAGACCAAAGAAGATGGCGTTCTGCTCGTCTTCGGTGCACCCTCAAGTGACATCGCAGAAATAAAAAAGAGGGACGGCAAAATCTATTATAGATTTGCCACCCTCAAGGTAAAAACCCATGGCGGAGAGGAAATCTCTGGGCTGGCAGACTCTGTTGAAGCGACAGCTGAGACAGGCAATGCTAACCCGGATACTGATCCATCTCCTCCATTGCCAACAGAATAAAATGGGCCTGGTTTTACAAATCACCCAAATAAATTTGCAGCATTCTAAGGTGGCAACTGCTAATTTAAGTTGCCATCTACAGAATATGCAATATAGCATAGCACTGATCCAAGAACCCTGGATTGTTAAAAACAGGGTATGCGGACTCGGCAACAATAACAGCAACCTGCTTTACAGCGCTGCTGGAAACAAACCTAGGACATGCATCTTAACATCTTCTAAAGTTACAGGTACACTCCTACACCAATTCAGCTCTGCAGACCTCACAGTTGTCAGACTGAAAACAGACGATGACGCAGAGATCTATATAGCCTCTGCGTATCTACCGTACGACGCAGCTCAACCACCTCCCAGCCCAGAACTGGCAAACTTGGTGGAACACTGTGAAAAACTAAAGATTGACCTCATCATCGGATGTGATGCCAATGCTCACCATGTGGTGTGGGGCAGCAGCAACATCAACAGCAGAGGAAAGGCTCTAATTGAGTACTTAACCAGTACAAAAATAGAGATATTAAACAGAGGGTGCGAACCAACGTTCGTAACACAAAAACGAGCCGAGGTGATAGACATCAGTCTGACACTGGGCAATATCTCAAGCAAAATAAAAAACTGGCACGTATCAAGTCAGGTATCCATGTCCGATCACCGACTGATACGCTACGACCTAGATTTCGTACCACGTGAACTACCGTCCTACAGAAATCCACAAAAAACTAATAAACAACTATTTTGCAGATACCTATCGGATAGGATGGAGTATCAAGCAGCAGACAAAATTCCAGAATCAGTGGAAGACTTGGAGGCCTGTGTGAAACACCTCCAAAAATCACTGATTTCATCATATGAGGACTCCTGTCCCATAAGAAAGGCGGGCTTGAGAGCCTCTGCACCTCCTTGGTGGAGCGCAGAGATCAACTGTCTCCGATCTAAGGCCAGGAAAACTTTCAACAAGGCCAAAAATAGAAATGATATTGTTCTATGGGAAGCTTTTAGGGAAGCCCGTAGACAATTCAAAAGTGAAGTCAGGAAGCGACAAAGAAATACATGGAGAGCCTACTGCAATGGCATTGAATCCACAGCAGCAGCTGCTCGTCTGAAGAGAGTAATCTCAAAAGACCCTGTACAACAACTTAACTCGATAAAACGGGAAGATGGCACCTTCACGGTAACACCCTCCCAAACTATCGAGGTACTTCTAGACACCCACTTTCCTGGCAACCAACCTAGAGGTCTCAACTTGGCAACTGATCCTCATCTACCTGATGAGGAAGATTGGCTGCAAGCTGACCAAATGATAAGTATAACTAAAATAGAATGGGCAATATCAAGCTTTTCATCTTTTAAGTCCCCAGGACTAGATGGAATATTCCCAGCACTACTACAATGGGGGTTAACCTACATTATAAACACATTGGTGTACATATTTAAAGGTTGCATTGCTTTTAGGTACATACCCAATACATGGAGAGAGGTCAAAGTGACCTTTATACCCAAACCAGGCAAAGTAGATTACACACTTGCCAAGTCATTCAGGCCCATAAGCCTAACCTCATTTCTATTGAAGACGCTGGAAAGGCTCTGTGATCGTGAAATCAGGGACGGGCCGCTGAGAACGTACCCCATACATCCGAAACAGCATGCCTACCAACCAGGACGCTCAACAGAATCAGCCCTACATCTGGTGACCTCAAAGATAGAGGAAACACTAGAGCATAAAGGTTCGTTGCTTGCCACCTTCATTGATATTGAAGGTGCTTTCGACAAAACAACATTTAAGAGTATCGATAATGCTCTAACATCTCACGGGATTCACCCCACTATTAGGGGCTGGATAAAAAATATGCTTGGTCTAAGAACAATCCAAGTAACACTAGATGACGTAACATCAAAAAAAGTTGCAGGAAGAGGCTGTCCTCAAGGTGGAGTCCTCTCACCCCTTTTATGGGACCTTGTAGTTGATAGCCTCCTCCTGGAATTAAACAACTCAGGATACTATGCCGTTGGCTATGCCGACGACATAGTGATCATGATAAATGGCAGTTTTGAAGGTGTACTCTGTAATCTCATGCAGAGTGCCCTACAGATTGTTGAGAACTGGTGCGATAACCATTCGCTAACAGTTAACCCAAAAAAGACAGAGCTGATATTGTTTACGAGGAAGAGGAAACTCGAACTCATGAACATGCCAACTCTTTTTAAGGTCCCTCTGACTCTCACAGATAAAGTAAAATATCTAGGATTAATCATGGATACAAAACTGAACTGGAATGAGCATATAACATCCAAGCTGCAAAAAGCTTGCATCTCATTCTGGCAATGCCGCAGGGCGGTTGGTAAAACATGGGGTCTGTCTCCCAAGATCACCCAATGGATATATACCGCGATCATCAGACCAACTATCGCATATGGTGCAATAGTCTGGTGGTCGAAAACCAAACAAGTTACAACAATCTCAAAGCTATCACACATCCAGCGGATGGCGTGTCTTGCCATCACCGGCGCTATGAGAACAACGCCCACAGCAGCTCTTGAAGCACTGTTATGTCTACAACCACTCGACCTTCTAATAAGGGAGACTGCAGTAAAAACAGCATTAAGGCTATCTTCACTCAACCTGTGGCATGATAAAGGTAGAATCATTGGACACAGGAGCATACTGAGTGAAGCTATCAAACTAGACCCCCTCATAGAAGGTAAGTGCGACAGAATTCTACCCAAATACAGTTTTGTCAAACACTTTCAGACCATCATCACAATGGATGGTACCCCACAAGGCGCCAACATAACCATGTATACTGATGGATCCAAAACTAAGACGAGAGCTGGCTATGGAATTTTCTCACCAGAACTCGATCTCAAGATAAGTGCACCACTTGGAAGACTCACGACAGTCTTCCAAGCGGAATTAACAGGAATACTAAAATGTGTTCAAATTTTAGCTGAACGGAATATTAAGGATAAACATATCCAAATACTCACCGACAGCAAAGCAGCTCTAAATGCACTAAATGCCAACACATTTGTGTCGAAAGAGTTATATTCATGTCTACACAGCCTGGAGGAGCTAGCTAAATATAACAAACTAGAACTCTGCTGGATAAAAGGACATAGTGGCATCAAGGGGAACGAAATAGCAGACGAACTTGCCAGGAAGGGATCCTCACATCCTCTAATAACCCAAGAGGATGAAATACTTTCCGCAGGTACTCTGAAAAAAATAATAGAGCATAGGACACATGCTCTACATAAGGTAAGATGGCGAGAAACGCCGGGCTGCAAACAATCAAAGGTTGCAATCAGGCAGCCTTGTAAAATTGCAGCCACGGCCCGCCTTAACTTATCTAGAACCAGTCTGAAATTATTGACTAACATCCTAACCGGCCACTGCCGGCTAAACAAACACCTACACACGATGGGCCTGGTGAACAGCCCGTTATGTAGAGGGTGTAATGAAGAACTAGAAACAGCAGAGCATGTAATATGCCTCTGCCCAGCTCTAGTAAACACCAGGCATCAAATACTAGGGGAGTGCTGGCCTAGTATGGTCAGCATTGGCAGCTCCTCACCCGCCAGGGTTTTGCGGCTTGCACGCAAAATTGACTGGTGGGACGAGTGAGCAGCCTTTAAAGGGAGGTTTCACAATGGGCCTATCTTGAGGCCTAAGTGTCTGTAGCTATGCTACCCTCCAGCCAACTATCCAGAACTATCCAGAACAATATGGGTTGATTCAAACAAAGGTTTGTAGTCAAATGCACCTGTAATTAACCATCAAGCTATATGGTTTAATTAATTAAAAATCGATATAAAAAAAAATATGTATCCGTACATATCTAAAAAAATTCTTTTTGTAATCACTATCGGGTTAGCAACAAATGGTGAAAATTTGAAAAAAAATCTTCGTGGGCTAGGATGGAAAATTGAATCATTTTGACTTTCACTGCCGCCAAAAAATAGTAGGGCGTAATTTTTTAATTTTGTATTCCAACATATGCTGACCTTGTAAGTGTTAATCATTACAGAAAATATAAACACATTCCTTAGATTCTAATCGATTTCCTTGATTTTTTAGCACGCCGTATACTAACAAGTTTAGGTTCAAAATTAATTAAAAAAAAACTAAGGCCCGCGCATATTTAAAAATATATGTTTAATGATTACTATTAAATTCTAAACAAAACATGAAAATTTTGAAAAAATCTCAGTGGGCTAGGCTGCTAAAAATTACAAAATGTTTTCTTGCAAATTTTATTCAATAACAACTAACTAAATCAACTTAATTTTTTTTAACTCTTATATTATGGTTACCAAGACATGTGTAAACAATTGTACCAAAAATCAATTTTTTTTAATGTTCCACTACTGGAGAATCATAATCCGCGTTGCGACCCCTCGCGGCCGCCGGAATTATATAAAATGGATAACGGTTAATTACCAGGGGTGCGATTCCACACTTTTCGAGCGTATACGTTTAACTGTCACAGTTATAAAATAAGCATAATTCACGATGTGAACTCGTAAAATTATGGAATTTCAATTTACTAGCCTTAAAAAGCATTAATATACCTAAATTTTATTAAAAATTATACAACTAACCCCCTAGGAGGAAAGTTAAACGCGTTTAACTTTCCTCCTAGGGGGTTTGCCTGAGAATTGACTGAGAATCTCTAGATCAACATCTGAATCTGTTGATTACTAACAGGTAAATTAACTGAAATATATTATCAAAAAATCAACTAGTTGATTTTTGTTAATAAATAGAAGTGTAACTCCTTTATTTTACTGTATAATCATATCCTCGGCTTTCCCCAATATATTAAAAATATGTATGTTTTATATTATTATTTTCTATTATTATATCAAACTAGATGAGTGACACTATCCAAAAATGTAATTTGCATAGTTTTATTTCACGAGAAACAAGTTTTACAGCTAACTGAAAAATGGTGAATTTTTGTTTTTGGCTGACTTAATTAGACAATAACTTAAGAAGTTTTGAAAAGAATTGACTGAGAATCACCTCCGATGTTGAAAATAACATATATAATACTTATGAAAAAATTCAGATATATCGCGTACAAAAAAAAGTTAGTCTGAAAATTTTTGAAGGTACCCCCCAAAATTTGTCATTTTTTTGACTTGCTTTATATTTTGAAAATTTATTAAAACCTACTAAATAAACGTATTTTAGAGACTTTCGGCAGATTCAAGCTTTTAATTTTTCACTTATGACTGAAAAACTTTATAAATTACTGCCATGGTATTCTTACGGTATTTCAAAAAATACAATAATGTCATGAATATTTTTATTATTTTAAATAAATACATGAATATAGCTATTCAGAACAGTTTAAATTTAAAGTTTAAAGTTTTATTTCATATGAAATCAGAGTTAGATCTATCTGAAATATCCTGAAATATTGGGTTATGAATGAAATTTTAAAAATATTCAAAACATCACAACTACAAAAAAAATTGAATTAATATTTTCTATCATTTTAATATTAAATATACTATTAATTAATAATATAGCTTTTTAAATTGCCATTGCACCAATTTTTTATAATTGACCAACCCATAAATGTACATTGTTATTTGAAATAAAATATATATCTACAATATACTCACTGAGATTATACAATTTCCACATTCGATAAAAAAAATTACATTACATTCGACAATTATTTGTATTTGTTTTATTTATAATTCTCTAATCCCCTTTGGATATTTCAGCGAATATACAAGCACTTCATAATTGAAACACAGCATATATTTTTAGTACGAGCGGTCGTATTAAAAATATGTGTTGCTTTGTGCCAAAATAAAAACATTTCCGCTGATTTCAGTACAGAGTTGTAATCCGAACACAGAGATTTATGTTCCATTAGCTATTTTTCATTAAAATACAAAAGAATTGTTCATAGCGTCCGGCTGACTGTACGCATTTACACGTTTATTTACTGTTAAATCGGGAAAAACGCGTTTAAATTGGACATAATGTCTGGTCGCAAATTGCTATATAAATTCACAACGTTTATTGCAGCCAAAACCATTATTTCGTATATACTATAAAAAGCAATAATTATTTTATTTAAATAATATTATTTATTATTAATTAAATTTGGCATGTTTAAAGTTTTACATGGTGTAAAAAATAATATCAGTAATATATTTTTTTCAGATGTGAAAACTGAGGGTATGATTGACTTTTTCGGTTATTACTATAAAACTAACTGTTTTTTATTACCTGAAATAGTCTAAATACATTCATTTATGCTTAAACAATATAAATATAAAGTTTGAAGCCTATTAAAAATTAATCTTTGTAAAAATTTAAAATTTGTCCAAAACGCAATATTTAAGAATATTGCAGAGAGCTCTAACTCTGGTTTCATAGGAGATAAAACTCAAATTTAAACTGCATTGAATAGCTAGATACCTATAGATTTTTAAAATAATAAAAATATCCATAAATTTAATGCATTTTTCGAAATATTGTAATAAATCCAGAGCCGTAATTTATTAATTGCACGTTGTACGTTGATTTACATAAATACCAAACCCAAAATCTTTTCAAAATAATTCAAATATGGCTTACACCACTTTCATTCCCATAGGCTCATATAATAATAGAAAATAATAATATCCTATATAATCCTAATCCTATATCTAATATAATCAAAAAATATATAATCCTATATATTTTTGATATATTGAGGAAAACCGAGGATATGATTTTACAGTAAAATAAAGCAGTTACATTTATATTTATTAACAAAAATCATTAAACAAGTTAATTTATTTTGATAATATATTTCAGTTAATTCACCTTTTAGTAATCAACAGATCCACATGTTGATCTAGTGCGGTACTTATGAGGATGAATCTCACTAGCTGAGCTACAAACGGTTTAGATATAAAGTAATGTAACTCTCTAGAGATAAAGTTACAACACCATCTGGTCCTATAATTGTATTTTAATGTGCAATGACCACTTTACAGTTTTACGCTCTGCGAAATTCTAATCTAAAATCGTGAATTTCCCACACTCCCATTTTTCGTATGTACAGCCTGTATGTTAATTAAAGTTGTAACCATAGTAAACAATTCAAATATCCTGCGGAAGTGTAGTTTTCCACAGCTCACGCTCCGTGAAGAGATAATTAACAAAGCGGCGTCCAATTTTGTCCCGCAGGCGAAGGATTCACGGGCCGCGCCGGGAGACGAATGCAAATTAAATAAATGGGAATTGCGTGTAGCGTTTCGACCTCCCTCGACTCCCGCACAACGGTGATTATTCAGGTGCACATAAACCCCATAAAGTTGCACGTTATTGTACTCGAGAGTAACAATGTGAACAGGTGGTATTAGAAAACGCAAATATACAAGGGGTGGAAATTTAATATGTTTACTAATAATGCTGCGAAAAGTTAGAAGATCTCTGTAATACTTGTAATAAATGTTTTATAAATCGATCAGAATGCATTTACTGTTTATTTACAGGGTGGGGCACAGTAGAGACCAAGATTTCCGAGGTGAATTCTTTAAAAAAAAACGGTACAAGTTATGGCAATTTTTTTTGATTCATTGAATTTACATATAATATGTTTGTTTTATACACATACAGTGCAGGACAACACATGGACACGCTGACTAGTGGAGTGGAGACCTCCGGCACATAAAGCACTACAGAAAAAACCGCAGGCCAGATGGACAGACGACATAAAACGACTGGCAGGACATGACATGAGAAAAGCCGGAAACAGAGAGGAATGTATGAAGCTAACGGAGGCATACAAATCTAAATTATGTTCGGGGATATACAAATTAAATTGGATTTATAATCTAAAAGGCTGTTTGATTAAAACTGTATTATTAAAAATTATTTAAATTAAATTAAAATTCTACTAATTGATTTTTATCAATCAACTATATTATCTATCGTCGGATGTAAGATGGCATAGTTCATGATGATTTATTGATAAAAATCAATTAGTAGAAATTTAATTTAATTTAAATATTTTCTGATTATACAGTTTTAATTAAATAGCCTTTTAGATTATAAATCCAATTTAATTCGTATATCCCCGAACATCATGTTGATTTTTATACTGCAAAACACAAATACAATCTGGCAAACTCACACTGCTTGGTAATGTGCTGACTCCACAAATGCGAATATGTTTACTATTTGCCCTTCTATGTGTGTACTCGCTTTTGATTTGTATGTGTATATTGCGGGACTGGAGGGGCGGCAATGGCAACGCGGAACGGAAAATTATATAGGGAAAAGTATAAACCGCGGTGTGATCGGTGATAAAGTAAAACTTCCAATTCGATTTTAGTGCGCCATCCGGCGATTTCATAAACGCGAACAGTTCGGTGTTTCGGTTTCATCGTCCGCACGATTATCAACGCGCCGTAAAAAGATGGGATTTGTTGCAACTGCGAACGCATTTGGGTTTGATTGTGTTTTGCGCATAAATTGCGTTGCCAGGATGGAAGAATATATTAAATTTAGTTTGTCATGCAGGAATGATTGTTTTGATATTATTTTGACTCAACAAATATTAAAAGAAATATGTTATTCAACGAGAGGTGTCATTTTAAATTAATAGAAAAACGTAATATTTTTGTGAAAAGTGGTGATATTTTTATTTTTTGTACAAACTCTGAGGTTAGTAGTTAAATAATCAAAAAAGTAATAACTCAAACTACAAAGAAAATATAAAAGACAAGATGAACTGTACCAATAGGTTCACTCTTCTACTTCTGAATCTATGGTACTGTTTCACTTCAGTTCATCGGCTTACTAGGAGGTTTTCTAAGAATTAGTCTATTTCAAAATTATTTTTCATAAAATAAAAAGAAATATGAACAATTTAGCATTTCGATTATTTGTATAATGCAAGCCATCGGGCTACCAACTACACCACGGAGGGTTATAGCTCTCGAGACGTGTAATCTCCAACTGATAGATAGAATTATATCAATAGTGTGATTACTATTGATATAATTCTATCTATCTATCAGTTTATAGCATCTATAACACCTTCCGATATCCCACTGTCTACCTAACAATTCTACTCGAACTGTAAACATGTTAATTAAGTAATGCTGCTTTCACTCTAATCAATTCATTGTTATAATATTTACAATTATTAAGAGATTTTAGAGCGTTTTACATAATTAAATGCGTTTGTACACGAATATTGCCAAATTGAAAATCAACTATTTATTCCCAATATACCCAAAATCCTCCAGCGCAAATCAACCACTGAATAATTAAACCCCTGCGGACCGAGCAACTTATCGACCGCACACCCTCCGGACGTCGCCGCCGCCGAATAATAAATTAACGCAATCACCTCACGTCAACCGCCCCCCAGTTTTTTTTTATTCCACGCGTAACTTCTTGTTTTTGCACGTCAAACTTTCCGCCTCCAATCAGGCCATTCTTCCGGCGCTACCACACGTCTTCTCGATGTATAAGTCTCTTTGAGTGAGAGTGCATGTGTGTATCTGTGTGAATTTGGAGGCGGCAGTCGTTACTTCCTACTTGTTTTCTTTCCTAGCAGCCGCAACGGTGCTACAAAGGGATAAAAGTTTATAGGACCTAATGGAAACCGACTATGATGTAACTGAGAGTCTTTTCAAATCGTATTTAGGTGTGCATCGTCTCGAGTAGGGGGCGGTTTGCTTTAATAAACGCGGGATTAAGACTTCGTTCTGTTAGTGGCTTATCCGGGATATGTATTTATATCATAGTCCATATAACTGCGCCTCAAAATCATAGAAAAATTGTGTTGTAAAAACGACAAGTTACTACTTTGTTAAAAATTAAACCCCCTAGGAGAAAAGTTAAATGCCATTTGGCGGCACCACATCAATTAGCAATGCACACCCATATGATAATAACATTCAACATGCTTATGCCATCAGGATCACCGGGTAGAGCCCTCTATGGAATAATATTTCAACAGAGTGCTTGAAATATCAGCACAAGGCCAATCATAAAACATATATAAGTGTGAATCCACCTCTTAGTAATCTACATATCTCCGCGGGCATAGCCACACGTACTACCCCACTCTACGCGTGGCTATGCCCAGCAGAGAAACAAGAGCTAAAGAATGTGTTGGAATATTAATACAAACTACCCCTCAAGTTATTGCTACTTTAAAAGTGATTGGGAGTCCTCACAATCATCTGAAAGGACACTGGTAAATTTAGCATGATTCAAGAATATAGAAATTCAACACAAATCACAAATGAGGGTAAGAATATGACCACAAAGACCAACAATCGGAACAGGGGAGGTAATTATAGTATAGTTTGATTCGTATGGAGCAACCAACCAAACCTACCACTCTCCATACTGATATAGATTCTTTTAAATGATGAAGACATTTTTAAATTGATTTGCAGACATTTTAAATAGACCCACTCCAGAAAGAGAGTTATCCCATAAAAAATACTATGCCATCAGATATGGGGTGGGCGGATTTCCCATGGGATCAAATTAAGAAGGGAATAGCAGATGTTTGATAAAATCTCAAGGTGAGTTTGTATATAAGCCGGGATGAATCAAAAGTTAAATCAAACAATATATAATTCATCCCAAAATTATTCTACTTCTCCCAACCGACTTATGGCATATTATTTCCTCTTATGCCCGCCAAATCCTGACAGGAGCTTTATTTGATCTCGCGATACAACTAAGTTTGAAACATTTTCATATAATCTGTCCATCATTACCTGTATAAACGGAAGTCCCTTTTAGTGTAAAACGCGTTGAAATTGCCACACACAAAAAACACACACACATAGCACAAGGCACAAAGAGCCTTCTGGAAAATAAATATGTGGCAGCTTGTTTCGTGTGTAAGGATGTTTAACAAGAAAGCTTTTACAAAGTACCGATACTACTCCCACTCGCTCGGCAACTTCCCCTGAACCGATTTATTTCTTAAAGCCAAGCTTTAGGGTCTTTCAATTTTCCATGTGCACTGCTTTATATATAAATTATGCTCTTTACTAGCAACACGCGATATTGTAGTTTTACTTTGCGCCCCCCCAACAACTATTTTATGCCGGGTCATATGTTATACAAATGCAATAAAGGATGATGAAAGGAATATTGCAGCGGAAATGATAATGTTTGTGAAATATATATTATTTAGTATAACATTGTGTAGCTCTACTAAAAATATTTTATATTATTATATAAAATATCGCTAAGATTATAATATTATATAAAATATTGCGAGAATGCCAATAAAATAGTATCTCTTCGAGAAAAAAAAAATGACATATATGATCCTTACACGTAATAATAGTGCGATACAATTTTTAATTTTATAAAATTGATAAGATTCGGTAATAATATATATATATATATATATAATATCGTAAATTTAAATTTCTTTAATTTGTGTGTTTATCATTATTTATAATTCACTCATAGCTCATGCAATAAAACCCTTCCTGCAGACTTAATTTTTGGGTAAAATGATTTTACAAAAACGGTTTATTTGGAGCACAATTAAATATGGAATGTGAAATAATATTATAAATTCAAATTTCTTAAATCTTTGATTTTTTTTATAATTTTTTATAACTCAGTCGATTAATTTAAAACAGCTCGTACAAAAACCATCCTACACACTTTATTTTTTGGTGAAAATTATCAACCAATAACTTATGTTAAGTCTAATTAAATATAGAATGTAAAATAATATCATAAATATAAATTTCTTAACTCTTTGATTTTTCATCATTTTTTATAACTAGGTCGATTAATTTAAAAACAGCTTGTGCAACAAAAACCTTCCTACAAACTTTATTTCTCAGTGCAAATGATTAAAAAATGGTTTATTTTGAGCCCAATTTAATATGGAATTTAAAATAATATCATAAATTTAAATTTCTGAAATACTTGATTTTTTATAATGTTTTATAACTCAGTCGATTAATTTAATACAGTTCGTACAATAAAAACCTTCCTACAAACTTTATTTTTTGGGTATAATTATCAAAAAATAGCTTATTTTAAGCCTAATTAAATATATAATGTAAGATAGTATCATCAATTTATATTTCTTAACTCTTTATTCATCATTTTTTATAACTCAGTCAATCAGTCAATTAATTTAAGAGCTCTTACAATAAAAACCTTCCTATAGATATTATTTTTGGATGAAAATTATAAAAAAAGACTAGTTTATTTTGAGCAAAATTAAGTATAGAATGTAAAATAATATCATAAATTTAAATATCTTAAATCTTTAATTAAAAAAAATTATAACTTATATTAACAGTCGATTAACTTAAACAGTTCGTGCAATGAAAACCATCCTGTAGACTTTATTTCTGGGTGAAAATTTATAAAAACGATTTATTTTGAGCACAATTAAATATAGAATCTAAAATAATATCATAAATTTAAATTTCTTACATCTCTGATTTTTTATAATTTTTAATAACAGAGTCGATTAATTTAAAACAGTTCATGTAATAAAAACTTTATTGCAGATATTATTTCTGGATGAAAATTGTTTTAAAAAATGGTTTATTTTGAGGAATATTTAATATAGAATGTAAAATAATATCACAAATTTAAATATCTTTGATTTTTATAATTTTTAATAACTGAATTTAAAACAGTTGAATGAAAGCATCCTGCAGACTTTATTTATGGGTGAAAATGATCTAAAAATGGCTTATTTTGAGCTAAATTAAACATAGAATTAAAAATAGTATCCCAAAAATAAATTTTTGAAATTTTGGATTTTTCATCATTTATTATAGCGCAGTAAAAAAACCTTTCTGCAGACAACATTTTTGTGTGACAACTATAAAAAATAGTTTATTTTTAGTCCAATTAAAAATCGTATGTAACATAATATAATAAATTTAAATACCTTAAATCTTTGATTTTTTAACATTTTTCATAGCTCTGCAATAAAAATCTTTCTGCAGACTTTATTTTTAGGTGAAAATTAACAAAAAAATAGCTCATTTTGAGCTCAATTAAATGTAGAATATAAAATAGTATCATAAATTTAAATTTTTAAACTCAGTCGATTAATTTAAAACAGCTCGAACAATAAAAAGCTTCCCACAGACTTTTTTTTGTGTGAAATTGATCAACAAATAGCTTATTTTGTGTCTAATTAAATATAAAATGTAATATAATATCATAAATTTAAATATCGTAAATTTTTGATTTTTTAACATTTTTCATAACTTGATTTGAAACAGTTCGTGTAATAAAAACCTTCCTACAGACTTTATTTTTAAGTAAAAATAATCAAAATATAGCTTATTTTGAGCATAATTAAATGTAGAATATAAAATAGTATCATAAATTTAAAATTTTTAAATGTTTAATTTTTTATCATTTTTTAAAACTCGGTCGATTAATTTAAAACAGCTCGTACAATAAAAAGCTTCCCACAGACTTTATTTTTGTGTGAAATTGATTAACAAATAGCTTATTTTGAGTCTAATTAAATATAAAATGTAATATAATATCATAAATTTAAATATCTTAAATTTTTGATTTTTTAACATTTTTCATAACTCAGTCAATTGATTTAAAACAGTTCGTGAAATAAAAACCATCCTAGAGACTTTATTTTTAGGTGAAAATTATCATAAAGCAGCTTATTTTGAGCTTAATTAAATTTAGAATATAAAATAGTATCATAAATTTAAATTTTTTAAATTTTAAATTTTTTATCATTTTTTATATCTCAGTCGATTAATTTAAAACAGCTCGACAATAAAAAGCTTCCCACAGACTTTATTTTTTGGTAAAATTGATCAAAAAGTAATTTATTTTGAGCCTAATTAAATATAGAATGTAATAAATTGTCATAAATTTAAATATTTTAAATCTTTGATTTTTTAACATTTTTCATAACTCATTCGATTGATTAGAAACAGTTCGTGCAATAAAAACCTCCCTGTAGACTTTATTTTTAGGTGAAATTTATCAAAAAATAGCTTATTTTGAGCTTAATTAAATGAAGAATATAAAATAGTATCATAAATTAAAATTTTTAAATGTTTGACTTTTTATTATTTTTTTTAACTGAGTCGATTAATTTAAAACAGCTCGTACAATAAAAAAATTCCCACAGACTTTATTTGTTTGTAAAATTGATAAAAAAATAGCATATTTTGAATCTAATTAAATATAAAATGTAATTAATATTATAAATTTAAATATCTTAAATTTTTTAACATTTTTCATATCTCAGTCAATTGATTTGAAACAGTTCGTGCAATAGAAACCTTCCTGCAGACTTTATTTTTAGGTGAAAATGATCAAAAAACAGCTTATTTTGAGCTTAATTAAATGTAGAATATAAAATAGTATCATAAATTTAAATTTTTAAAATTTTTATTTTTTTTCATTTTTATTATAACTCAGTCGATTAATTTAAAACAGATCGTACAATAAAAAGCTTCCCACGGACTTTACTTTCTGGTGAAATTGATCAACAAATAGCTTATTTTGAGCCCAATTTTATATAAAATGTAATATAATATGATAAATTTAAATACTTTAAATCTTTGATTTTTTAACATTTTTCATAACTCAGTCGATTCTTTTAAAACAGCTCGTAGAATAAAAACCTTCCTGCAGACATTATTTTTGGGTAAAAATTATTTAAAAAAAAGGATTTATTTTGAGTTAAATTAAATATATAATGTAACATAATATCATAAATTTAAATATCTTAAATCTTTGATATTTTTAAAATGTATAAATCGGTCGATTAATTTATAACAGTTCGTGCAATGTAAACCATCCTGAACGTTTTATTACTGGGTGAAAATTATTAAAACACGGTTTATTTTGAGCACAATTAAATATAGAATGCAAAATAATATCATGAATTTATTTATCTTAAATCATTGATTTTTAATCATTTTTTATATCTCAGTCGATTTACTTAAAACAGTTCGTACAATCAAAACCTTCCTGCAGATTTAATTTTTAGGTGAAAATTATCAAAAAATAGCTTATTTTCAGCTTAATTAAATGTAGAATATAAAATAGTATCAGAAATTTAAATTTTTTAAATATTTAATTTTTTATAATTTTTTATAACTCAGCCGATTAATTTAAAACAGCTCGTACAATAAAAACCTTGCTGCAGACATTATTTTTGGGTAAAAATTATTAAAAAAAAAGATTTATTTTGAGCCAAATTAAATATATAATGTAAAATATTATGATAAATTTAAATATCTTAAATCTTTTTTTTTAATGTATAAATCTGTCGATTAATTTATAACAGTTCTTGCAATAAAAACCATCCTGCAGACTCTATTACTGGGTGAAAATTATTAAAAAATGGTTTATTTTGAGCACTATTAAATATGGAATGTAAAATAATATTATAAATTTATATATCTTAAATCTTTAGATTTTTTAACATTTTTTATATCTCAGTCGATTAAATTAAAACAGTTCGTGCAATAAAAACCTTCCTGTAGACTTTATTTTTAGGTGATAATTATCAAAAAGTAGCTTATTTTGGGCCTAATTAAATATAGAATATAAAATAGTATCATATATTGTAATTTCTTAAATTTTAATTCATCATTTTTTATAATTCAGTCGATTTATTTAAAGCTACGAGCTGCTTTGAATTAATCGACTGAGTTATACAAAATGATGAATTAAAATGAAGATTTAAGGAACCTAAAAACCTTCAGATAGACCAGTGATGACCTTTTTGTAGTCAGGAATCACTTTTGGTCATAAGAAAAACTCGCGGTGCACCAAAATAGAGTCAATCTCATACAGTAGATGAGCCAACATGAAATTTCGGCTTTCATAATTCTCGGAGCATTCGCAACAAGCTCACAGAGAACTAGTGTTAAACGGAGCACCGGTTAAGAACCACTGCTCTCGCGATTAGAGATTTTTTATGTATCCTTTAATAATTATAGTAAGGTTGTATGAAATAATGTATCCTTTAATAATTATAATAAGGTTGTATGAAATAATGTATCCTTTAATAATTATAATAAGGTTGTATGAAACAATGTATCCTTTAATCATTGTAATATGGTTGTATGAAACGATAAAATGAAAAATTTTGATATAATTTAAAATATCAAGCCGGAAATCACGTGAAAATAAAATTTACAAATTTTAATATCCGTTATATCATAACTTGGGTGAAGTTTATTACATACTCTGCAAACACGAAACAAATTTTATTACCGCAATCTCTTCGCGTCTATTTTATTAGAGATTTTCTTAAAGTCCTTACAAAAATAATGTGTTTTTTAGTAGAATGGTTTTTTAGTAGAATTGTTTTAAGAATGTCGAAAATTCCTGTTGTCTCTTGCATGCCAGCAAAAATCAATTGAAACCGGAATTAAGAGGCCCAAAGCCTTTAAGTCGCTTCCCGTGTACTTGCGAAATGTTGCGTTGCCGCCGTCGCAGCCCCAGGCACTAATTCCGCTTCCCTTTGACGCTACACTCGGAATTTCGGAGGGCTGTCATTTAATACGGTTCAGACATCGTGTATGTCGAACATAATTTCGCATTACAACCAGCGCTGTGAGGTCGCTGCTGGAATGTTTCCTTTCATATAGGATTTTCCATGTCATTTTATTTATAATACAATTCTTTTAATGATACCGACATAGTAAAACTGTATATATTCTGCGTTATATTCCATAATATTAATTTACATTATTAGTGCAGCAAGGCAAGTTTCCCGAATGAGCGAATGAATGAGCTGTATTAAGAGCGAATCCGGGAAACGGCACGAATAATGTATCTTATTTTTTGTACGAATAAATACTTATAATAGTGCGGGAAGTAGTATTTCCCGCACCCAAATCAATACGGGAAATGACTTGTCCTAGGACAAAAAATTAATTTACATGATTGATGTACACACATGTACAGTTACATGTAAGTTGTGAAGTGTGTCACGCAACATTATTTAGTTTCACTTAATAGTTTTTAGTAAAAGTTTTGTAATTAATGTTGTCGACGGAGCAGGGTTTATTTTCAAGCCGCTCCGATTGTACCGAGTGCACGTTTTTATTTTTGCGCCAGTTGCGCAAGTTTTAATTAGTTTAAGAGGGTTTCTAATGGAATAAACACTGGTGTAGCGCGTTACACGATGCTGAACGTTTCTAAACCGTCACCGTCAGCAATCGCCGGCTGCCAGGAATCACGTATGCATTGAACATAATTTCAAATTGTTTGATATACCTGCATGTAAATGTTTATTAACAGGTATTTGCTGTTTATTTGTAGTTTTGCTAATACAGAGATACCAAATACACTTTGATGTTTTTTATGTCATATTTACTGACAGTATTGTTCGTCCAATGGGGACAAATACAACGCGTTAGTAAACTAGTTGCGCCTATTGTTATCTTAGAAGTTGCAACTGCATAGATAGAAAAAGAACTATGGCGTACAATATTACGTTTGATAATATTTTGAGAGGAAAAGTATTCAAATAATCTCACGGTTATTCTATAAAATTGTCCACTCATCTTTAAGCCCTAGCAAAGAGAGTAGAAATATCAACTGCAAAAACATTTAAAATTGATGGTACAAATTCATCAATTTTTAATATATTTTTGCAGTTGATATTTCTACTCTCTTTGCTAGGGCTTACAGATGAGAGTGGACAATTTTATAGAATAACCGTGAGACTATTTGAATACTTTTCCTCTCAAAATATTATCAAACGTAATATTGAATCAATATAAAGCAGAGGGTCTACCTAAAACAGCACGTAGTCTATGCGACAAGCAGGTTTGCTATAAGCCAACAAATTGTATTACAGTTGCAATAATAATCAAAAACCAGCTTATTTTCACAATCTAAATATTTTTGTTGACAAAAAAAATTCAGTACAAAAACAATTTCACTTATCTGAAACAACTCTATAATTCAGTTATTTCATTCACACAATATGATTGATTTATGCCACCCCGCCCGATCCCCAGCTGATTCGTGATGCCGTCCACATCGACATTCGTTTTAATTTACGACCCCGTTGTTTTAAAACACATCGCGCATCAATTTTACATCAGCAGAAAAAAATACATCCGCTTGGAAAACAAAAATATATTAATCAAACAAAACAAAAAACAGATCGCATGTATTTCGTTTCGATTTTTTTTCTCTGTTCGGTCGGATTTATGTATTTTTAACATTTTTCGAGGGCGGAAAATTGATGGGCTCGCCGCCGATAAATTATCGGAATATGAATGCGGGCCCGCTTAATCACCCGCCCGCCGCCCGCCGCCCGCCGCCGACGAAACCGTATCCATTCCGATAAATCACCGTTTTATTGTTATTAATTGACGGAGCTGGGAAATAGGACGACTGAGTGATCGTGGGATGTGTTGATTTAATTAATCCGAGGGGGGTGGGTAACTGATGCGCGGTTTTTGCGATGCGGCTGGTTGGAATGTGCAAGATATTTATCGATACAAATTAAAGTTTGTTATAAAAACTTATATTTTTATAAGGATTTCAGCCCAAGGGCTTTTTCACTAGTAAAGGTATAAGATCAGATGAGTTTAATCACTCAGTATTTGCCTGGATGAAGGCTTTTTGGTAATCCACAAAAGCTATATGTAGTACGATGTTGTACTCTGGTGCTTTAACAATTACTGATGTGCACACTAATCTTTGGTATTTTCTGATAGCTTTCTTCACATTCTTCTTCAGTTCTGTATATATCTGTGAACACATGTCTGTTTTTCTTATCATATATGTCGGCGCTTCATTACAATAATAGTTTTCAAGCCATAACGATAGCACAAGGCTGCATTGCGCACCGTCTGATTAGTCGTGAAGCCAATCAGGAAGGCCGATTTTAAGGAATGTGTGTGACCTGAGATCTTACCCTCATTGGGGTCTGAGCAGAATCAGTTGACACGCTATGTCAACTGATTCTGCTCAGACCCCCATCGTGGTATGGGAATACCGAGCGTTGGCATCGGCCGGGACTGCTTTCTCAAGATAATTATTAGTGATTGTATAATCAGTGCTTTAAGTTAGTTACATAGTTGTTAATAAAATGTGTTAGTTGATTGTGGCGAAGGACGAATAATATCCTACAAATAGCACGCCCTGAATATACCGGACCAAGTACCTGACCATACTAATTGTTATTAGTAATAAAACATAACAATATGTGATACATCTAATTAATACATCGCCCTGCATATACTTCACTCGCTCCGACATATATTACAAGTGTATAATTGTAAATAAAATATTTTTACATTGGTTAAAATAATACTGTAAACTATCCAAATATATTTCTTAACTTAATGTATATATATATTGAATAGTTAAGGCGTCTACTTTGTGATAATTCATTAAAAAAAACAAAGTAAAATATCGTTTTATTTATCCTTTAATGTATATATTTTTTTAAATTAATAATATATTGTTCTCATCTTATATATCAAAATAATCCACTGTATCATTCGAGCTTGCGCGCTCGAGAAGTAAGAGCCCAGGCATGAATATGCAAATATGCCCCCTCGACTCGCAAATGAAACTCGATAACGTTGATACGTCGCTCGCAGATGCCTTCATTATGTAACACCGGTTTTTGTGTACCACTACAACGTGAAATTACGGCTCGTATTATAATGACATGCGGGAGAGGGGCACACGAAGGAATTAATTAACAAATTGGGAAATAATGACAGAGTAAATAGAGCGAATTTCCGATGAAGTATTGTTGTTAAGTAGACAGTATTTTTTTCCATCGGTTTGATGAATGTCACCAAATCCGAGCGATAAATCAGCTCTTGCTCAATTAACGAACGACTGCTAAAAATTTGTGAGAATGATCCCGGACGACGATTATTTATGCAGCTATTTTTTTTGCACACTCAACCAGATTGCACAGAGCGTGATTGATGAGTTTTTAATGCGAACCTGTGTAGCTCATCGACGTATTGAGTAAAGTCAATATTACGTTTTGTAAATTTAATACAATTTCAATATAAATAGTGTAAATATTTAATCATTTTTAAAATACAGTCAACACAAAAAAGGACGATTAATTTAAAACAGTGCGTATAATAAAAACCTTCTTGCAGACTATATTTTTGTATAAAAGTTATCAAAAATAGCTTTTTTTGAGCCCCATTAAATATAGAATGTAAAATTATATCATAAATTTAAATTTCTAAAAATCTTTGATTTTGTATCTCTTTTTATACCTCAGTCGATTCTTTTAAAACAGTTCGTATAATAAAAACCTTCCTGCAGACTTTATTTTTAGGTGAAAATAATCGAAAAATAGCTAATTTTGAATACAATTAAATGTAAAATGTAAAATAACATCACTAATTTAAATTTTTTAAATATTTGATTTTTTATCATTTTTTAAAACTCAGTCGATTAATTTGGAACAGTGCCTATAATAAAAACCTTCTTGCAGACTTTATTTTTGGATGAAAATTATCAAAAATTGGCTTGTTTTGAGCACAATTAAATATAGAATGTAAAATAATATCACTAATTTAAATTTTTTAAATATTAGATTTTTTTATCATTTTTTATAACTCAATCGATTAATTTAAAACAGTACATATAATAAAAACCTTCCTGCAGATTTTATTTTTAGGTAACAATTATCAAAAAATAGCTTTTTTTAAGCCCCATTGAATATAGAATGCAAAATGATATCATAAATTTCAATTTCATAAAGCTTTGATTTTTTATCATTTTTTAAAACTCAGTCGATTAACTTAGAACAGTACCTATAATAAAAACCTTCCTGCAGACTTTATTTTTGGATGAAAATTATCAAAAAACATCTTGTTTTGAGCACAATTAACTATAGAATGTAAAATAATATCACTAATTTTAATTTTTTAAATATTAGATTTTTTATAATTTTTTGTAACTCAATCGATTAATTTAAAACAGTACATATAATAAAAACCTTCCTGCAGATTTTATTTTTGGGTAACAATTATCAAAAAATAGCTTATTTTGTGCCCCATTAAATATAGAATCTAAAATAATATCATAAATTTAAATTTCTTAAATCTTTGATTTTTTTATCATTTTTTATAACTCACTCGATTAATTTAAAACAGCTCGTGCATTAAAAACCTTCCTTCAGACTTTATTTTTGAATGAAAATTAACAAAAAATGGCTGGATTTCAGCACAATTAAATATATAATGTAAAATAATATCACTAATTTAAATTTTTTAAATATTTGATTTTTTATCATTTTTTCAAACTCAGTCGATTAATTTAGAACAGTGCCTATAATAAAAACCTTTCTGCAGATTTTATTTCGGGGTAAAATTTACCAAAAATAGCTTATTTTGAGCCTCATTAAATATAGATTGTAAAATAATATCATAAATTTCAATTTCTGAAAGCTTTGATTTTTTTATCATATTTTATAGCTCAGTGGATTAATTTAAAACAGCTCGTACATTAAAAACCTTCCTGTAGACTTTATTTTTGGATGAAAATTATTAAGAAATGTTTTTTTAGCACAATTAAATATATAATGTAAAATAATATCACTAATTTAATTTTTTTTAATATTTGTTTTTTTTTATCATATTTTATAACTCAATCGATTAATTTAAAACAGTAGATGTAATAAAAACCTTCCTGCAGATTTTATTTCTGGGTAACAATTATCAAAAAATAGCTTATTTTGAGCCCCAATAAATATAGAATGTAAAATAATATCATAAATTTTAATTGCATAAATCTTTGATTTTTATCAATTTTATAACTGAGTCGATTATTTTAAAACAGCTCATATAATAAAAACCTTCCTGCAGACTATATTTTTGGGTGAAAATTACTTTAAAATGGCTTATTTTGAAAACAATTTAAATATAGAATGTAAAATAATATCATAAATAGAAATTTCTTAAATCTTTGATTTTTTATCATTTTTTATAACTAGTATGAGATAAGTTATATTTTTTATTGGGTAACTTTGGTAACATTATTTAAATTACTCTAGCATATTCCAGCTATGCATACATTTCGTAATGTAGTCGCAGTTGTATTAAAATAAATCAAAAGTCCAAACTACAACTGTTTTTTTTTTTTGCTAATACAAACATTGAAACCACACACAAAGAACTTTAAATGCATTGACTACCATCACAAAACGAACTCCTTTATTTTTATGATTCCCCCAACTTTGTTTTACTACCAATTCCCATTTTCTCGCTTACTCCGTCACTATTCGGGCACTAATACGATAGCATCGTAAAGTTGCCACACACACACACGTACAAATAAAACTTGATTCGTTGCGAAAACAAAAGAAACCACCCTACCTTGGCTAGTGCGACGGCCGGGAAGGTGTCCCAAGCCAGCTCGTGGTCCTCGCCGCGCTTCCCGAGGCGTTGCCCTCGCAGGATGCGGGCGGCTGTAGCGGTCGCCACCCCCATGCCGTCACCTACGAACAGGATAACGTTCTTGGCGTGCGGTCTGCGGTCTGTAGCGTACTGCAGCCGTTTCCGGAGCGCCACCCGGGCCTGCTCGTACCAATATTCATGATCTGCAAACACACAAGATGCATGATTTATTAATAAACACCGGTTAATTTATTATGAACTGAGAGACGTGCCCGAGGAGTTAGTTTCAGAGTAATAAATGGTCGCTGCGAGGGACAGGCATATCATTTATTTAATGTGGATTAGTGGGGAACTGTTATTAGGGATGAGAGACACAATATTAAACTGGTTGATGTGGTTACCATGTAACTTTCTGTTGTAAATATGTACTTGCAATAAGCAGTTGCTGTAAATATATAGTTCAACTCGTTTGTGATAGATACACATACGTACTGAGTACAGAGAAACTAAAGTTCTTTTAATTACACAGGAAGTTTCTATCAGAATTAACCATTTTCTCTGTGTCAAATACACTGTTTGTTTCAAAAAACTTAAACTAAGAATTCTCTAAAATTTCTACAGAAAATACAATAGATTTAAAGTACGCTTAAATAATCTCGACACCCGAAAGGGTATAAAAAAAGATTTTAAAAGATTATATATATATATATATATATATATATATATATATATATATATATATATATATATATATATATATATATATTTGGACTGAAGATGCAAATAAAGAAAGTACTGCTGGTGTGTCTATTCTGTCTATATACATAGATCTTACAGTTATTTAAATATGTATTAAATTTCTCTTTTATAATTATAAATGAATAATTGAATGAATACTTCTAGGTGTAATTACACCTAGCAGTATTCATAATCGATGCATTTTATTCTACGTGTACAATATAAAATGTGTTAATAATATAACTATGCGGGACGTGTACACGCCATTAAGCAATCACAATAAATTTTAGCATTCCGATTATAATGTTGTAATGTTTTAACCAGCAGATGATTAATTACATTCCAACTGCACCGCCTATATATTTATTTGCGTCAGTTTCAGTACAAATAAATTCATACGTAACTATGCCTGTCCATTGAGAGCTGCGAGTGAAAAACACACACAGACCACTATAAAAACTGTTGTCAATTTGAGTGATTATGACTGAGTTGAGAATGACTTTAGTTTGGTCGTGAATGGCGACTGGGCTTTTAGACGCCCGGTTTCTCCAACGAATCTTAAAGCTCGTCTTATATAAGCTCGTCTTATATAAACTTGTCTTATATAACTACGTCTTAAATTACAATGTAAAGGTCGTTTTAGACAAAAAAATTTCTTGACTCAAAAGTTAGTCAAGATGCGAGACAAATTTCTACAATTATTTACTCATGTCTTGGTAACCATAAAATAAGAAAAATACAAATTTTAATTAATTTTGTCAGCTGATATTGAATAATATTTGCATTAAAAAAAATTGCAATTTTCAATAAAATACCGCCCACGATTTTATTTTGAAACTTTCATGTTTTCTTTAGAATTTAACAACATTCTTCAAATATATTTTGCTACTTTTTACGGGCCTTACTTTTCCGATAATTCCGGCCTTCGCGTACAAGATGTTATAGCATCCAATTCATTCATAATTTAATAAATAATCAACTATGAATTAGATCAAATGAACAGGAGAGAAAAGGACAGCAGCTACAATAAACACACACATATCGATTGGAATAGAAAACTGACTCGATCGTCAGTTTCTATTTTTGCACTAGAGCCAGATGAATTCGCACCAAATGGACTGTTTGGATCGCCCGTGTAGGAGGGCCATAAATTCCTATATTTCCATCCCACTATTTTCCCCATTTTCCCTTCGCTGAGGATACACTGAATAAAGAGATGATTTTATTTTTTTTAAATTAGAAGGTGTGTTGATTCCTTCAAAACACCAGCCCCTAGACTTTTATCTCATTTTCCCCAAGTTCCCTTCGCTGAGGATACACTGAATAAAGCGATGATTTTATTTTTTAAATTAGAAGGTGTGTTGGTCCCTCTAAAACACCAGTCCTTAGAAATTTATTTCATTTGTCTATACAATAATATACCCAGCAACCCTTCCTAAACCTTTTGTTTAAAAACCCTTTGTTACTAAGATATTTACTGTATAAAAATCAAATAAAAGACTGAATAACTGTTCACGATGAAACACGCACAACCCACAAAAACTTGCCACTCGTTAATTAACGCCGACTGAAACTGCACCCCGAATTTAATTACAAATATTCGTTTTAATTGGACGACCGTCCGGATTTAATTCCACCGCCGCTGCGGATGCCGACGTTTTGCATAATTGACGGCGACCAAATAATTTTTATAACATCTCGCCAACATGCCGTACGGGATGAATTTCAACGTGTATTCCATCCTGCTAAGTGCATGTTCGGGATAGGAAATTGTTTATTTACCAATGCATTAGTATGGACATTGTACAGGTTTACAAAAGATATGAAAAGTGATATTGTTCGAAATCCTAAATGGGCATAGTTTGGTTGGTCTTGATGGGTGTTTAAGACCAACCAAACTAAGCCCATTTAGGATTTCAAGCGATTCTAACTCTACAGTACACAGTTTCTTCTAAATTGTATACTTCCCACTTTTGTTCGCATAATTTGGTTAAAATATGGGAATTAATGAAAGATATTCATTCATCAGCATTGTAGGTCAGTGCATTATGTAGTTTATTCATATTTATTTTATTATTTTAATTATATATAAATTATACATTTTCTGCCAATTTAATTAGTGTTTGTATTAATAACCCATTACCGCCCGGTATACTGTAAAAGTCAACCCAATAAAACATCGATGTGCTTTTTATAGTACAACGGGCGTTAATGGGTTCAATTACAAAACACCTATTCAATTAGAGAAATTAATTTAAGCACAGCACTTAACCCAATAATGGCTAAAACATAAACAATCAATACTGACCTGCATTTAGGTTACTAATGTTCTTTTAACATGTTACATTTCATCATTTTTACATTCTGAATACAATAGTAGGTACTGTTTAAATTATGTATTGTTACCATGAACAAATACGAGATGCTAATTAAATGTACAAATATTTATTTAATTTTTTTTATTTATTTAAAAAAAGTATTTATATGTTGTGTAAGACGTCATACGATATTTAAATGTACAAATTACTATCAATTTGGTGGTAACACTTTTTCATGTTTTTACGTTACATCTCTAATGTAGTCACGACTTACAGCTACAACTAGTGATGGATACAATCAAATAAAAAGTATCGAAATATCGATATTAACGGAAAATGAGAAAAATATCAAATTTCCAAAATCCGTATTACCGTATTATCCCAGTAGTTCTGTATCGAGAGATTAAATACCGATATTGAAAATTGCTCTAGTATTCGGATATATATATATATATATATATATATATATATATATATATATATATATATATATAGGTATATATATATATATATATATATATATATATATATATATATAAATTTAATATTGAATTATTTGTTCATTGAGTTTCACACTCATCGTATAATTCGAAATATTAATTTAACACCATTGTTTCCACATCCTATCGCTTTATTATTAGCAATTTAAAATTTTACATTATTAATTAGCGATGCATTGAATACACGAATTTAAAAATCGAAACAGGCCAGCAGGAATTAATATGATTTATTATATCGCGCCCGGGTAAAAACAGGGTGTGACGTGAAATTTCATAAATTATTCCAGTTGCAGTTTTTTTTTTGCGCGCCGATAAATTTATTAGCGCCGTCATATTTCACGTCGTCATCGGAAAAGCGATTTACGTTTAATAGCAAACAGGGCGGTGTGGGGTTGCACACTAACAGCAAATATTGCGCACGTAGGAAATTCATTTCCGATTATGTGAAAACTCTGAACTGGGTAAATATTACAATATAATACTGTTACTAACTGCAGAAATGACAGCTTCGCTTTTATACAGGCTGTTTCAGGAAGAATATCCAACATTTTAAAAGGGTAATATGGTGGTAATATGGAATATTTTAAATGAAATAAATTTTATATAAATATGTGTCCAATTATTAATGGATACAGAGGTATATCTTTTGGAATATTACTCAGAAAAGACTAACTCCCGGTTTCTGCAACCAATCTTTACTAGTTTAAGACTGTCTTAATAATAAGACGGTCTTAAAGCGTTGCACCAAACAAAAATCGGATCTTAAAACAATAAGACGGTCTTACAGTGTAAGACTAAGTAAGATCTACATATGTTTGGTGCAACAGAATAAAAATTCAAGACGTGGTTGTATATAAGACGTGGTTGTATATAAGACGTGGTTGTATATAAGACGTGGTTGTATATAAGACGTGGTTATATATAAGACGAGTTTATATAGGACGAGCTTATATAAGACGAGCTTATATAAGACGAGCTTATATAAGACGAGCTTATATAAGACGAGCTTATATAAGACGAGTTTATATAAGACGAGCTTATATAAGACAAGCTTATATAAGACGAGCTTATATAAGACAAGCTTATATAAGACGAGCTTATATAAGACGAGCTTATGTAAGACGAGCTTTAAGATTCGTTGGAGAAACAGGGCGTAACATAAAGGCAATCCTAGTACTGTCAGTATTTGTTTGAATCCTCCTTCAATATTTATCAAGTAATCAATTATCCGGATAAATATCAATATTCTCTTTATTCCATCATTACTATAATTTACACAATAAGTAATACTGTCAATATTTTAGAATAATGACAGTATTACTGCATGATAATATGTTTAAAATGTTAATTATTCTAAAATATTGACAGTATTACTTATCGTGTAAAGTATAGTAATGATGGAATGAAGAAAATATTGATGTTTATCCGGATAATTGATTACTTGATAAATATTGAAGGAGGATTCAAGCAAATACTGACAGTACTAGGATTGACAGTATTCGACCATGTAAGGTGTCTTATTAGGTGACAAGCAATCGCAATTGATTCCATTTATTATTATTTAAATGATATAAAGAACACGAAAAATTAATTAAAAGTAGATTTTCAAAAATCTCATCACCCGCAATGCACTTTGAAGTCGTTTATCAATACTACATGTAGCTTTCTTAAGATCGTCTGGTGGTTTTTTCAAAAAAGTGTATTGCCGGTGATGTTTAAATTTTGAATTAGAAATTGTGATGGGATTCTGAATGATTTTTTTCTTCAAATATTTATCTCTATCTCAGTACTCGATTATTTGCATTATTTTTCCAGTTGCCGCTTGCTGCTGTTTGCCCGAGCACAACAAATCGAAACAATGCCCTTACAAATTGCAACAGCGGACACACGCCCGGCAGTTCGATTCCGGTTCGGCGAAATCACAGAAATCAAAAAAAAAACTGTGTGTAGCGCGCACTGAATAGCAGATGAAATTCAACGCTATTTACATCTCAAACAATAACTTGCGCGCACCGAAATATCAAATTCTAGCCCCCCCCCCGGGGGGGCCATAATGGGCGAGCAACGTACAAAGAGAAAATTTCACGCGATTCCGCCGGATGTTATTTGTGAACACTCGATATTCCGATTTGCGCGGGGCGTGAACATGAATCACCATATTTCATTGAACAACAGTGAATTGAAAATTGAGATTTGAGGACTTGGAAATGTTCGGTTGCGAGTTGTAAGCGTGAAATTAGGTAATCGTACATTATTGTATGAAAAAAGATCTTTATTTGACATAAGCTCTCTAAAATATAAAATACATTATTGTATATTGTATATATTTGTTGCTCTTGAAGTCTTATATTGTAGCTATTACAACATTGAATTTTTGTGTCACAAGTAGCTAATCACACAGAAAAAAATATGTTTCTACTTCACTGAAAAAATAATAAGCAAAATCAGCTAGTCAGAATTTTGAAAATCTTGATTCGGATTTTAGTTACACATTTATATATCTACAAAACGAGCTATAACTTGTTTATTTCTTATAATTATTAACCTTACAGCTTGAAGATATGTAAAATATGTCACTTTTTTATATACCTTGATGTTTAAAAATCAGCTAGTCAGAATTTTGAATATCTTAATTTGGATTTTAGTTACTCAGTTATATATCTACAAAACAAGCTATAACTTGTTTATTTCTTACAGTTATTAACCTTACAGATAGAAGATATGTAAAATATGTCACTTTATTGATATACCTTGATGTTTAAAAAATCGTAAAAAATCAGCTAGTACGAATTTTGAAAATCTTGATTTGGATTTCAGTTATATAGTTATATATACAAAAAACGAGCTATAGATTGTTCATTTCTTACAGTTATTAACCTTACAGCTTAAAAATATGTAAAATATGTCAGTTTTTTTATATAACTTGATGGAAATAAAAACATAAAAAATCGGCTAGTCGTAATTTTGAAAATCCTGATTTAGATTTTAGTTACTCAGTTATATATCTACAAAACGAGCTATAACTTGTTTATTTCTTACAAATTATTAACCTTACAGCTTGAAGATATATAAAATATGTCACTTTTTTGATATACCTTGATGTTTAAAAAATCAGCTAGTCAGAATTTTGAAAATCTTAATTTGGATTTTAGTTACTCAATTATATATCTATAAAACGAGCTATAACTTGTTTATTTCTTACAGTTATTAACCTTACAGCTTGAAGATATGTAAAATATGTCACTTTTTTGATATACCTTGATGTTTATAAAATCATAAATAATCAGTTAGTCGGAATTTTGAAAATCTTTATTTGGATTTTAGTTACTCAATTATATATCTACAAAACGAGCTATAACTTGTTTATTTCTTACTGTTATTAACCTTACAGCTTGAAGATATGTAAAATATGTCACTTTTTTGTTATACCTTGATGTTTCAAAAATTATAAAAAATCAGTTAGCCGGAATTTTGAAAATCTTAACTTAGATTTTAATTACTCAGTTATATATCTACAAAACGAGCTATAGCCTGTTTATTTCTTACAGTTATAAACCTTACAGCGTGAAGATATGTAAAATATGTCACTTTTTTGATATACCTTGATGGTTAAAAAATCATAAAAAATCTGTTCGTCGGAATTTAGAAAATTTTGATTTGTATTTTAGTTACTCAGTTATAAATCTACAAAACGAGCTATAGCTTGTTTATTTCTTACAGTTATTAACCTTACAGCTTGGAGATATGTAAAATATGTTTCTTTTTTGATATACCTTAATGTTTAAAAAATGGTAAAAAATCAGCTAGTCGGAATTTTGAAAATATTAATTTGGATTTTAGTTACACCGTTATATATCTACAAAACGAGCTATAGCTTGTTTATTTTTTACAGTTATTACCCTTACAGCTTGAAGATATGTAAAATTTGTCACTTTTTGATATATTTTGATATTTAAAAAATCATAAAAAATCAGCTAGCTGGAATTTTGAAAATCTCGATTTGGATTTTAGTTAAACAGTTATATATCTACAAAACGAGCTATAGCTTGTTTATTTCTTACACTTATTAACCTTACAGCTTGAAGATCTGTAAAATATGTCACTTTTTCGATATACCTTGATGTTTAAAAAATCATATAAAATCAGTTATTCGAAATTTTGAAAATCTTGATTTGGATTTTAGTTGCACAGTTATATATCTACAAAACAAGTTATAGCTTGTTTATTTATTATAGTTATTATCTTTATATCTTGAAGATATGTAAAATATGTCACTTTTTTGATATACCTTGATGTTTAAAAAATCGTAAAAAATCAGATAGTACGAATTTTGAAAATCTTGATTTGGCTTTCAGTTACACAGTTATATATACAAAAAACGAGCTATAGCTTGTTTATTTCTTACAGTTATTAACCTTACAGCTTGAAGATATGTAAAATATGTCACTTTTTTATATACCTTGATGGTTATAAAATGATAAAAATCAGCTAGTCTGGAGTTTTGAAAATCCTGATTTGGATTTTAGTTACTCAGTTATATATCTACAAAACAAGCTATAGCTTGTTTATTTCTTACAGTTATTAACCTTACAGATTGAAGATATGTAAAATATGTCACTTTTTTGTTATACCTTGATGTTTCAAAAATTATAAAAAATCAATTAGTCGGAATTTTGAAAATCTTAACTTGGATTTTAATTACTCAGTTATATATCTACAAAACGAGCTATAGCCTGTTTATTTCTTACAGTTATGAACCTTACAGCGTGAAGATATGTAAAATATGTCACTTTTTTGATATACCTTGATGGTTAAAAAATCATAAAAAATCAGTTCGTCAGAATTTTGAAAATCTTGATTTTTATTTTAGTTACTCAGTTATAAATCTACAAAACGATCTATAGCTTGTTTATTTGTTACAGTTATTAACCTTACAGCTTGGAGATATGTAAAATATGTCACTTTTTTGATATACCTTAATGTTTAAAAAAGGGTAAAAATGAGTTAGTCGGAATTTTGAAAATCTTTATTTGGATTTTAGTTACTCAAATATATATCTACAAAACAAGCTATAGCTTGTTTATTTCTTCCAGTTATTAACCTTACAGCTTGAAGATATGTAAAATATGTCACTTTTTTGATATACCCTGATGCTTAAAAAATCATAAAAAAATCAGCTAGTCGGAATTTTGAAAATCTTAATTTGGATTTTAGTTACTCAATTATATATCTACAAAACGAGCTATAACTTATTTATTTCTTACAGTTATTAACCTTACAGCTTGAAGATATGTAAAATATGTCACTTTTTTGATATACCTTGATGTTTCAAAAATCATAAAAAATCAGCTAGTAGGAATTTTGAAAATCTTGATTTGGATATTAGTTACACAGTTAAATATCTACAAAACGAGCTACAGCTCGTTTATTTCTTGTAGTTATTAACCTTACAGCTTGAAGATATATAAAATATGTCACTTTTTTGATATACCTTGATGTTTAAAAAATCGTAAAAAATCAGCTAGTCTGAATTTTGAAAATGTTGATTTGGATTTCATTTACACAGTTATATATACAAAAAATGAGCTATAGCTTGTTTATTTCTTACAATTATTAACCTTACAGCTTGAATCTATGTAAAATATGTCACTTTTTTTATATTCAAGGTATGGTTAAAAAATCATAAAAAATCGGCTAGTCGGAATTTTGAAAATTCTGATTTGGATTTTAGTTACTCAGTTATATATCTACAAAACGAGCTATAACTTGTTTATTTCTTACAATTATTAACCTTACAGCTTGAAGATATGTAAAATATTTCACTTTTTCTATATACCTTGATGTTTAAAAAATCATAAAAAATTGGCTAGTCGGAATTTTGAAAATCTCTTTTGAATTTTAGTTACACAGTTATATATCTACAAAAACCAAAATGTTCGGTAGTATAATAACGGACGTTAGTAGACACGCCCGAATAAGTAATATGCCGAAAGCATCGCAAACGAGTTTTGAAGCCTTCGGCAGTGCTAATGCTGAGGTTTTTTACTTGGTTGCTATAAAGATGATTTGGTCGGCTCTCCCGCTGCCCGCTTCTTATAACTGGGGCCGAACTGGTCTCCTGCAGAGCCGAAAAACACCTCATTTATTCCCAAATGTATATGTAAAAATGAAGGAGCTATAATGTGTGTTTTGTATAATATTCACCAGAACTATATACCAAGTACAATGTAATGAATTATAACAAGAAAAAAACTTCTAGATAGGGCTATCATCTACAATCCGTTTCCGCGAGTACAGGGAGAAGCTCAGAGGGGTTTAATCACCTAGTATTCAAATTAATATCACATACAATTTCTGAAATACTATGATATGATAATATGTTAAAATTATTATTATATATTATAAAATATTTATATATACTAGGTTAACATTAAGAATGTATTTTATTTTTACTGTGAAATTTAATTTAATTTATTTGAATTTGTTACAAATATCATGTGTATGTACTAAGGCGGAAAGGCCACTGGCCAATAGCCTAATAAAGATTGTTTTCTCTCTCTATATTATAAAAAGTGACGGATTATAAACTAACTCAACTGTTATCAGGTTTATGCAAACGAGCCTCAGAGGGATAGGGAAAGTATTCTAGGCGTCGAGAGTAGTTATCTTAATATCACAGAATATCTCTGAAATACTATGAAATATGTTAAAATTACCAAAAGTGATGGATTATAAATTAAGTCGACAGTTATCAGGTTTATGCAACCGAGCCTCAGAGGGGTATGTATTATAGTACTCTAGGGATTGATAAAAAGTTTCAGAGAAGATATATAAGTGTGAATCCACCTCTTAGTAATCTACATATCTAGATTTCGATTTTATTAGATCTCATCAGTGTAGCTCAGGTAGAGAGGATGAATTCACACAATATCTCTTCTGGTTATATACAAAAACTATACAACTAACCCCCTAGGAGGAAAGTTAAACACCATCTGGCGGCACCACATCAATTAGCAATGCACACCCATATGGTAATAATCGTCAACATGCTCATGTCATTAGGATCGCCAGGTAGTGCCCTCTCTGGAAGAATATTCCAACAGAGTGCTTGAGATATCAGCACAAGACTAATTTTTCACTAGCTGATGTGGTGCCGCCATATGGTGTTTAACTTTCCTCCTAGGTGGTTAGTTGTATAATTTCAGAGGTTTTTTTTCAAGCCAAATTTTCATACACTATTTACAATATTTTCTCTTGCAATAATATGCTAGTAAAATAAATATGACCCAAACCATACAATAATATTCCTGTTGCATTTCACTACATTATTCATCATATTTTAAATAACGTTTGTGAAAATACATTCTCACATATAGCTGCGCTCTGGGTACTTATACAGACTTTCTTAAAGCACGCCGTACGTTGGCCCCAATTTATTGTCCAGGACAGAATTTGCATTTATCGAAATTAGATCTTCGGACGGGAGAATAAACGTCCTCGCGCTGCTTTGCATACGGGGCTCCCCTACTGCCCCTGTGCACGATCGATGGGCGCATAATGTTATAAATCATGTATGTACAACAGACCCAAACGGGCTTTAGAGCCGATAGGACGAAAACTGTGCTCCAAATCAGATAAGGCTAAAAGCAATGGATACGATAAGAGGCTTACGAAGAAGTCGCCGGCACGTAAATATAAACAACAGCAGCTGGCTCAGAATAATGCAGGCTACTTGAAACATTTATAGTGTAGAGTTACTTGAATGATATAGTAAATCAACATATAAGCGACATTTAATACAATTTTATGTTGTGAAACTGGATCATCAATTACAGGATTGATTGAAAAATATGGTACAAAAGCAGTTCTATACAAAAAAAAACTTAACGCCCGGTTTCTCCAACGAATCTTAACTAGTTTAAGACCGTTTCAAATAATAAGATGGTCTTAAAGCGTTGCACCAAACAAAAATCGGATCTTCAAACGATAAGACGGTCTTACATTGTAAAACTAAGTAAGATCTACATATGCTTGGTGCAACAGAATAAAAATTTAAGACGTGGTTATATATAAGACGAGTTTATATAAGACGAATTTATATAAGACGAGTTTATATAAGACGAGTTTATATAAGACGAGTTTATATAAGACGAGTTTATATAAGACGAGTTTATATAAGACGAGCTTTTATAAGACGAGCTTATATAAGACGAACTTTAAGATTCGTTAGAGAAACCAGGCGTAAGTTTCATGAATATATACGGAATATATGTTGAGATAAACTTCATGCGGATTATTGCCTTTTCCTTCTGTAGCAGTCAATAATGATATAATTATTAACCTCGGTAACAGTTATTTTTTTAATAATTGTCTCAAAATATCACTTAAAAAATGCAATAGCCACTTTTAGTCCGATGTAACAGCAAGTTGATAGCCAATTTCGAAAGAAAGCCATACAAAAAATATGGTGGATGCGCCGGGCAAATAGGAATAAATGGCGTTTCACTGGCATTAAATTTCTAACTTTGCAAGCCTGGTACCAGATTTAGATTCCTCATACAAAATTACGTCGATAGTAATAATTTATTTACAAATAAATGCTTTTCAATTTAAATAAAAATGATAAATACACATTAACAGCATAAATAACCCTACACTCCTTCTACCCTCGCCATTTTCCTTTCTCACGTCAGCCTCCTGTAGAGTTTTTTGTTGTTCTTAATGAGCATTGTATATTGGAGGGTTTTTGTATTTTTTTGAGTTGTCATGCCAAATAAAGATTTTTTTTTTTTGATAATTTATCGTTTTTCTTTTCTAATATCGTAAAAAACTAACAATAACAAGATACATTTTGTCTGTATTTTTTATTTATCTGTACAAAAGTTAGTAACAATGCCCTAATTTAATTAACTTCGTATCTTTTAAGATTTATATATTTATAAATTTCCCTAGCACTTCATATAATTCATATTGAACCGCCTGCACCCATCCATATAAATGCAAAGTTAATTGTAAAACACCTTTTTTTTTTCATTTGAACCCTGTAACCATTTAATTCGCTGGCGCACTATTAAGTATCACTTTTCCATAATCAGCGAATACAAGCCGTAATTGGAATTAATTAAAGGGGCGGATTTACAATTTGCAATTTAAATTTAAACATGTTCAATGCGGACGACGCGGGGGTGGGCGGCAAAAACGAATTACCCGGTTAACTGCCGCAATTAACGGTCCTCAAGAGGAGACTTTCGGGAGGAGGATGATGATGATGAAAACGAAACCCGCCTTTCGCTCGCGAATACTACACTGGAGAAACAATTAAGCGGATCGAATACCAAACACGCTGTGTTTGCAAATTTGTAATTTCAATATCGATGAGCCGCGTTTAATTGGTTTCGGGCGAAATTTGATCTGGTTATTTGTTGACTGTAATATTGAGGAGGGAGAAGATGTAAAGATATTTAATAGCTGCAAAATCGTTTAATGTTAATATAATGGGAAGCCTGCGGACTTCAATTAACGATTTTCATACGTAGTATAGATAAAGTATTGTAATCGTGTGTAAATTTTTGCCCAAATACCATGTAAGGCTACGATGATTTTTCGATTTTGAAAAAAATAATACTAGAACATATGCTGAGAGAAAATTGGCAATGTATCTCAATTGAAACTTTCATTATAGAATAATTTTTATTTAATTTTTTTGTTGGTTTGTTGTACTATGATAATACCAGAGTACATGAATTAATTATAGAAAGTACGATTTATTTATTGGCGAACTTTACGTATAACCTCCAGGGGTCCAATTTAAAATCTCTCATAACAACTCCTCTCACGTATACCATGCAGTTTTTTTTTTTTGTTAAAAAATTAGTCCCTATTGTCTGTACTATGATAACAGCAGAGTAATTATGGTGGGCTCGTCCCGGAGCGGCATAAAAACGTGTACAGGAGAAAAACTGATAGCGCATAATAGTGGCCCCTGGAAAATATAATTACGCGGGCGCGCTTTAATAGTGCCGTAATGGCAGCGAACTAATGAAACGAGCCTCGTAAATGAACGTGTGATTAAATCGCGGCTTTTTGTTCTCGCCGGGCTGATGAAAAGGCGGGATGCGGCGGGTTTTCTTTCTGAAAACATTTGTGCAAAAATTACAATTTGTAAAGAGGTGCCTGCGAGTAGTTTTAATTATGAGAACACAGCTTAAAATGAATGAAACATGGAAGACATGCTCGTTCAGCATACAAATTGCAGTCGCAAAATATTAAAATGGAATTCCTACTGGGATACAGTTCGTTATAGAATAAAATGTTTTGCTTTCGAAATAAACCACTTGGGGTCGACATGTTTTACACAATTTTTAAAATTTAGATACATAAATGACAAGGATGTATTGATACAATTGATACAATAATTAATCAGGTTCTACGAACTAAATAATAATGTTTAAATGCAAACTGTTTCGACTCTTCACTACTGTTTAATATGTATCTTTGCATTGTGTACAATACACTATTTCGCCCTTATTCTCTCTTTTGGTTACTTCGGTCTCGCAATTACCTAAACGCTCCTAAATGGAACTTTGGAGAAAGCCCTATATTTACACACACACACACATATATATATATATATATATATATATATATATATATATATATATATATATATATATATAGTTGAAATTAGAAACCGTGGTTTCTAGCTCCTTGGGGTAATGCAAAAATAAAACGCTATATATATATATATATATATATATATTTATATTTATTATTATTTATTTATATAATTACTTTTCTGTTTATTGTAGAAGATTCCTGAAGATGCTAAAATATATAGCAAAATATCGATGATTTAACAATAGCGTTTATACAGCTGCCCGACTTGCTGCCTTTACTTATATACTAAACACGTCTGTCTAACTAGTTTGGCAATGAAACTACTCTACTGCTAACATAAACGGTTATATTCTAATCATTAGATCTTATTAAAGCCACAGATAAAACAGACTATAATTAGGTAATAACATTGAAACATGGCTTTATTAAAATTTATTTTCAATTTACGTGGTGGAGAGGTTTGCCACTGCACCTAACCTGCAGCGTTTGCAATTGAACACAATTGAAAACCTATTGCTGCGGGCTTCGGGAATGCGCTGCAAAATTTATTTGAACCACAATGGAAACTCCGCGCTTATTAAATTGCAATCGGACCTTCCAGCTTTGTATATAGAAAAGTGATGGTGTGGTCCGTTCCAGATAGTACCACAGTCAGATTCAATGTCTATTTAATTATTTCCAGAGAGGGGTTATAACATAAATCTTTATGAGAAATGTAACAATAATAAAAAATATGCGGGTGTTTTGCAAAATTTCTTTTGTAACTGCAGCTAGATTTTCAAGATATTGTTATCAAATAGAGGCTATAACATAAAATTTTATAAGAAATTTAACAATGAATAAAAATTGTGCTGTTGTTTTGCAAAATTTCTTTTCTGACTGCAACTATATAATTTTAAGTTTCAAATTAAAAGCTCTTCAATAATTGAATAAATGTTATTTCTATTTGGTCGTAGGAAGAATAGACAGATAGATACGAGGGTTGCTATTTATGTATTGAGAATGAATAACAAAAACAATGATATTGGGATGTAGGCAATATTTTTTTTTTCAAAATATTCTCCTTATTATGTACATAATTTTGCATTTAATTAAACCATTTATCATAGCAGTTTTACCAATTCAAAGTAGTCTTTTTGTTAAATTAATAAATTGTACAAAATCCAACGCAAACAAATATTTTAGTCCCTTCTATCTTCAACACTAGATAATTCAAAAATTGCAACAGTTATGATTGTAATCATAAAAAAATGTATTAACTAGATTCATTAGCTATATTTACTGAAAATTTCAAGAAAATTCACGAAGTAGTTTTCTTTCAATTTATTTATTTACGCCTCTAGTTATATAAAAAAAGTTTTATTTTTGTTTTTTCCAAGTTCAATACTAGACAATTCAAAAATCGTAACAGTTACGACTGTAATCATGCCATAATCTATTAGCTTGACTTATAATCTATATTTATTGAAACTTTCATGAAAATTCACCAAGTAGTTTTCTCGGAATTTTCTACTTGCGCCTCTGTAGATAAATTCCGAGAAAAATACTTGGTGAATCTTCTTGAAAGTTTCAATAAACATATGAATCGTAAAAAAATGTGTTAACTTGATTCATTAGCTATATTTAGTGAAAATTTCAAGAAAATTCACGAAGTAGTTTTCTTTTAATTTATTTATTTACGCCTCTAATTATATAAAAAATGTTTAATTTTTGTCTTTTCCAAATTCAACACTAGATAATTCGAAAATCGTAACAGTTACGATTATAATCATTACAAATTTTGTATGATTTATTCATTAGCTATATTTGATGAAAAGTTCAAGAAATTTCATCAAGTAATTTTCTCGGAATTTATTTATTTGCGCCTCTAGCTATTTAAAAAAAAGTTAAATTGTTGTCATTTCCAACTTCAACACTAGATAATTCGAAAATAGTAATAGTTACGATTGTAATCATAACAAAATATATTAGCATGATTTATTAGCTATATTTATTGAAATTTTCAAGAAAATTCACCAAGTTGTTTTTCAAAATTTATTTGCACCTCTAGTTATTTAAAAATAGTAAATTGTTTGTCATTTTAACTTCAACACTAGATAATTCGAAATTCGTAACAGTTAGGATTGTAATCATAAAAATATCTATTAGCTCGATTTATTAGCTATGTTTATTGATACTTTCAAGAAGATTCACCAAGTATTTTTCTCGGAATTTATCTACTTGCGCCTCTAGTTATTTAAAAAAAGTTTAATTCTTATCTTTTCCAACTAAAACGAAATTCGAAAATCGTAACAATTACGATTATAATCGTAACAAAATCTGTTAGCGTGGTTAATTAGCCATATATCCTGAAAATTTCAAGACAATTCACTAAGTGGTTTTTTCGGAATTTATTTATGTGCGCCTCTAGTCATTTAAAAACAAGTTAAATTCTTCTCTTTTCCAAGTTCAACACTAGATAATTCAAAAATCGTAACAGTTATGATTGTAATCATGACATAATATATTAGCTTGACTTATTAGCTATATTTATTGAAACTTTCATGAAAATTCACCAAGTAGTTATCTCGTAATTTATCTAAACGTGCCGCTAGTTATGTTAAAAAAAAGTTTAATACTTGTCTTTTCCAAATTCAACACTAGATAATTCGAATATCGTAGCAGTTACGATTATAGTCATTACAAATTTTGTTAGATTGATTTAGTAGCTATATTTGCTGAAATTTTCAAGAAATTTCACCAAGTAGTTTTCTTGGAATTTATTTATTTGCGCCTCTAGTTATTAAAAAAAAAGTTAAATTCTTGTCATTTCCAACTGCAACACTAGATAATTCGAAAATAGTAACAGTTACGATTGTAATCATAACAAAATATATTAGCATGATTTATTAGCTATATTTATTGAAATTCTCAACAAAATTCATCAAGTCGTTTTTTCGGAATTTATTTATTTGCGCCTATAGTTATTTAAAAAAAGTTAAATTGTTGTCATTTCCAACTTCAACACTAGATAATTCGAAATTCGTAACAGTTAGGATTGTAATCATAAAAAAATCTATTAGCTCGATTTATTAGCTATGTTTATTAAAACTTTCAAGAAGATTCACCAAGTAATTTTATCGGAATTTATCTACTTGCGCCCCTAGTTATTTAAAAAAAAGTTTAATTCTTATCTTTTCCAACTTCAACTCTAGATAATTCGAAAATCGTAACAATTACGATTATAATCGTAACAAAATCTATTAGCGTTGTTAATTAGCCATATATCCTGAAAATTTCAAGAAAATTCACTAAGTGGTTTTTACGGAATTTATTTATGTGTGCCTCTAGTCATTTAAAAACAAGTTAAATTCTTATCTTTTCCAAGTTCAACACTAGATAATTCAAAAATCATAACAGTTACGATTGTAATCATGACATAATCTATTAGCTTGACTTCAACACTAGATAATTCAAAAATTGTAACAGTTACGATTGTAATCATGACATAATCTATTACCTTGACTTATTAGCTATATTTATTGAAACTTTCATGAAAATTCACCACGTAGTTTTCTCGTAATTTATCTAATCGTGCCGCTAGTTATTTAAAAAAAAAGTTAAATACTTGTCTTTTCCAAATTCAACACTAGATAATTCGAAAATCGTAACAGTTACGATTATAGTCATTACAAATTTTGTTAGATTGATTTAGTAGCTACATTTTCTGAAAATTTCAAGAAATTTCACCAAGTAGTTTTCTTGGAATTTATTTATTTGCGCCTCTAGCTATTAAAAAAAAAGTTAAATTCTTGTCATTTCCAACTTCAACACTAGATAATCCGAAAATAGTAATAGTTTTGATTGTAATCATAACAAAATCTATTCATTTGATTTATTAGCTATATTTATTGAAACATTCAAGAAAATCCACCAAGTAGTTTCCACGGAATTTATTTGTGCCTATAGTTATTTAAAAATAAGTTAAATTTTTGTCATTTCCAAATTCAATACTAGATAATTCGAAATTCGTAGTAGTTACGATTGTAATCATACCAAAATCTATTAGTTTGATTTATTAACTATGTTTATTGAAACTTTCAAGATATTCACCAAGTACACTATCTATTTTCACCTCTAGTTATTTAAATGAAAGTTTAATTATTGTCTTTTCTAAATTCAACTCTAGATAATTCGAAAATCTTAACTGTTACGATTACAATCATAAAACAATCTGTTAGCGTGATTCATTAGCTATATAAACTGAAAATTTTAAGAAAATTCATAAAACAGTTTTTGGGAATTTATTTATTTGCGTCTCTGGTTATTTAAAAAGAAGTTTAATTATTGTCTTTTCCGAGTTCAACAGCAGATAATTCAAAAATCGCAACAATTACGATTAAAGTCATATCAAAATTTGTTAGCTTGGTTCCTTAGCTATATTTTCTGAAAATTTCAAGAAAATTTACGAAGTAGTTTTCTCGGAATTTAATTATTTGCGCCTCTAGTTATTTAAAAAAAAAGTTTAATTCTTGTCTTTTACAAGTTCAATACTTGATAATTCAAAAATCGTATAGTTAAGTTTCTAGTCATGACAGTATCTATTAGCTTGACGTATTAGCTATATTTATTGAAACTTTCAAGAAAATTCACCAAGTTGTTTTCTCGGAATTTATCTAACCGCGCCTCTAGTTATTTAAAAACAAGTTTAATTCTTGTCTTTTCCAATTTCAACACTAGATAATTCGAAAATCGTAACAGATACGATGATAGTAATTACAAATTTTGTTAATATTGATTCCGTAGCTATATTTGCTGAAAATTTCAACACTAGATAATTCGAAAAACGTAACAGATACGATGATAGTAATTACAAATTTTGTTAATATTGATTCCGTAGCTATATTTGCTGAAAATTTCAAGAAATTTCCCCAAGTAGTATTCTCGGAATTTATTTATTTGCACCTCTAGTTATTTAAAAAATTTAATACTTGTGTTTTCCAACTTCTACATTAGATATTTTGAAAATCGTAACAGTACAACGACTATAATCATAGAAAAATCTATTAGATTGATTTATTAGGTATACTTGTTGAAACTTGCAAGAATATTCACAAATTAGTTTTCTCATAATGTATCTATTTGCACCTCTACTTATTTAAAAAAATGTTTAATTCTTCCAACTTTAACACTAGATAATTCAAAAATGGTAACAGTTACGATTATAAAAATTACAAAGTTTGTTAGATTGATTCATTAGCTATATTTATTAAAAATTTCGAGAAAATTAAACCATCAGTTTTTTCAAGAAAATTCACTTTAAAAAAAGTATAATTCTTATCTTTTCGAATGATCTAGTATTGAAGTTGGAAATTGTCATTTATTATTTTTTTTAAATAACTAGAGGCGAATTTTTTTATAAATAGCTAGAAGCGCATTTAGATAAATTCAGAGAAAACTACTAAGTGAATTTTCTTGAAGTTCAACAATAGATAATTCGAAAATCGTAACCGTTACGATTGTAATCATAACAGAATATATTAGCTTGACTTATTAGCTATATTAATTGAAAATTTCAAGAAAATTCACAAAGTAGTTTTCTCTGAATTTATCTAAATGTGTCCCTAGCTATTTATAAAAAAAAATTAATACTTGTCTTTTCCAAATTCAACGCTAGATAATTCAAAAATCGTAATAGCTACGATTGTAATCATATTCTTTTATTTGTTATGTTGTTATTATATCATCTGTAATTGGTTTCTGTTAAACTGTAGATGTCTATATTAAATAAATAATAATAATAAATAAATAACAATATCTGTTAGATTGATTCAATTAGCTATATTTTCTGAAAATTTCAAGATGATTCACCAAGTAGTTTTCTCGAAATTTATTTATTTGCGTCTTTACTTATTTATAAAAAATTTAATTCTTGTCTTTTCCAAGTTCAACACTAGATAATTCAAAAATCGTAAAAGTTACGAATGTAATCATGATAGAATATATTAGCTTGATTTATTAGCTATATTTATTGAATTTTTCAATAAAATGTACAAAGTAGTTTTCTCGGAATTCATCTAAACGCACCGCTAGTTATTTAATAAAAAGTTTAATACTTGTCTTTTCCAAATTCAACACTAGATAATTCGAAAATCGTAACAGTTACGATTATAATCATTACAAATTTGATTAGATTGATTCATTAGCTATATTTTCTGAAAAATTCAAGGAATTTCAGGAAGTAGTTTTCTCGGAATTTATTTATAAAATATTATAAACATTTCGAAAACATTCAACAAGCAGTTTTTTCGGAATTTATTTATTTGCGCCTGTAATTATTTAAAAAAAGTATAATTCTTTTCATTCCCAACACCACCACTAGATAATTCGAAAAATAATAACGGTTACGATTATAATTATAACTAACGGCTAAATGTTCATGCAGTATGTGCAGCATGTATGTTTTCTGGCATAACAACGACCTTCTTTAAATTCCTCGCACAGCGAAGTACGGCCACGTTAAAATTCGTAAATCGTAAAATATCATGGCACGAAAATGTTCAAGATTCAAATTCATTATTTGACCGAGATAAGTCACTGTTAACAATACAATAGCCTCAATATGACAAAACGTTCGGATTAGGTGTATTGTTAAAAATGTCAAACCATGCCATGGCATAGTCAGATCGCAAGTAGCAACACCAATTCTTAATAGATAAATAGCAATCCTAGTGTATTTTATATTCGTGATATATTCTAATACAGAGTATATATTATAGTGTTGAGGGGTTATAACATTAGGAGGCAAATATTTATATAGTAAAATTAACTATTGTCAGCTCAATATACCACGGTAGAATAATTGTGTTTATATCAGCTACGAAGTGAATATCTGTTTCTCGGAATTAGCCCGATAAGTTAGCATGAGCGTGTGATGATATTTATGATCCAATGCACACATTGGAATTACACAAAGAGCTTTATGTTTGCGGCATTGTTAGTAATGCGAAGGAACATTCCTGCATGGAATTCGCTACAGAATATATGCATTAATGGAGCATTCGGCTGATTTAGTTATACACCTAATGGCTCTAATGAAAGGAATAAGATATCATATATGTCTTTTCAATTGTAATGTACATATAAATAAATATAAACAAACTAGTTTTATAGCTTACTGAATAACGGTTAAAATTGTTTTCAGGTGAAAAACTTCGAAGATAGAGAAGCTATTCACAAACTTGTTTTCAGGTAATAAACTTCGAAAATAGAGAATCTATTCATATACTGCAACTAAAAATGTGTCTAAAAATTGTCTATACAACAAAAAACTAGTTTTATAGCTTACTAAATAACGGTTAAAATTGTTTTCAGGTGATAAACTTCGAAGATAGAGAACCTATTCACGTACTATCTATCTATCTGAAATCGATGGTACACGACAGATCCCAAGAGACTGGTTAAAATCTACCTTTAATACCTGAGAAGAGCCTTCCTATGGTTGCTAGGCATCTCTAGAAAATTCATTCAAAGATGAGCTCTTAATATAAGATTCATTCATCTTTGGAATGAATTTTCTAGAAGTGTCTAGCAACCATTTAAAAAAAAAAGTCTGTTTTTTGACCCACCCTAATGTTCATATTAGAGATGTTATTTAGGTTAATAATTAATTTTTATATAACACTGCTCCAGTAATAGCGTGCACATATTTTTTGTTCATGTCTCTACAAAAATTGAATACACGACATGTAAATGCATATATTTCGCGAATATGAAAATGTTTGCCTGTAATGCAACAAACACGGGGATGTGAGCTGATGGGGGAGAACTAAACGGGCGACTTGCACGCCCCGAGGCATCGACGTGCTCCCGAATACGAATTTGTTTACTCCTGTCGTCGTTAAATATGGAAATGTTTCCATGTGTGACTTCCCATTCGTATAAAAAGCAGCGACTAGCCACTCCAACATAGCAACTTTGGATTCGTAAACACATCCTGATGGCGACAACATAGTTATTTATATAACAAAAATACAAAATTGAGCTTAAAATATTGGTTTACCGTAAAAAAGGGCATTAATTAAAGAAAATGTATCATCAAAGCTCCAATCACAAGCGCTATTCAAGGTGTTGACATTTATTTTGACCATTTCTGTCATAATAACATTTTCAATTTTTACATTCAATAGCTTATGGGACCTATAACGTTTATGGGATGTTGATGAATATGGGCATTAGTCAATTTATTTATTTAATTCTGTCCTAATTTATAGAAACTTGCGATCTATTGAATACATTTTATATTAAAGTTTGTATTAATCCTATTAAATTTCGACTAATTATGCTGCTCACATTTACTAGTTACAGTATTTATTGGGTTATAGCAATTAAGCCAATTAAATTCTTTAAGCCAACTCCATCCCAAATCGGATTAGCTCCCTGCGATCGAGTCAAATCATTACGGGCAGCGTCTTCACTCCGATCTCCCTTTGCAATTGTGTACCATAATTTGCTGCAAAACTAGCCCCTATACTAATTGCGGGCCGCCTCGAAGTTCTATTAGTTTCACAGACGGTAGTCTATCATGAATTAATTTGCATTGATATTGGCCAGTTGCTGCGGTCAGTTTTGAGTTCCCGCCCGCCGTGTAATTCCCAATTTGACCAATTTACATGAATGTGAGCTCGCCATCAATTGTAATAACTAATGAATGACGATAAACTTATTTAGTTCTTATTCGACTAATTTTTGTTTTAAGCATGTTTCATATTTTAAAATAAACTATCAAATTCTGATTTACTTTGGTATAATAATAGTTTTAACCCAACTTAGTTAAGCCCTGGCTTCCTAGGAGATCGGTCGCTTAAAAACGGCCGCTTTTGGCGTCATTTAACGTATTTTTTACGTCATTTTTACATAATTTTTATTTTCATATTTCGTGCCATAGAAAAGTGTGATGCCAATCTTTAGTAATAGTAGTAGTTAATGTATTTGATACAATACTATAACTGGCTGTCGTTCCTTCTGCCGTATATTAATCTAAGTGTATGTGAGCTACTTCAGAAAATCGTCCCTTCTAAAGTGTCGTTAATGTATTGCAGTGAATACCTGGGACCCTTAAGTATTATTAGATATTAATTTATTTGAATATCTAACGTGTGTGCGTTATAACGTCACAATTCGGATAATTACACCCCAACCCCCGAAGCCGTCAGCGCTCGTGAGATTGTATTTCCTCTCAATTCCAGGCTAAATTTAATACCGCCAACCCGCCACCCCCCCCGCCGGCAAAAATAAAGATAAATTCAATTTGCATAATAGCGCGATGTCTATTAAAACCCCCCACCGCGCTGCGGTGGTGGCACAGAAATGTTTGTGTTTGATGCGCGAAAACCGCGCCGCGCCAGGTCCCTATGAAGGATATTAATGTGTGGAGCCGCTCAAGACGGGAATTAATTTTTAATTATGGGGCGGATATATTAGTTTTCTTGGTGCACTGCAAAAAGCGGCGACGCGACGGCATGAATATTAATAAATTTGTGTGCTCGGAAGGGAAATTGGTTTTGTTGCATAGCACACATTGTCATGCCATCAACATTATACTTTAATCTATTAGATATGTAAGACAAAAAAATGTTAATTATATTTTACGGTGATATAGTAGACGTGTTCGAGAAACCAAAATAAGCTAGTAACAGTAGTTTATACTAACGAAGAAGATACACATGTATTAATGGAGCCCCCTACCCCCGTATTCACCAACGTCTCATAAAGGCACCTTACACGGTCAATAATACTGTCAATCCTAGTACTGTCAATATTTGCTTCAATCCTCCTTTTATATTTATCAACTAATCAATTATCCGGATAAAGATCAGTATTCTCTTCATTACATCATTAATATACATTACACGATGAGTAATACCGGCAATATTTTAGAATGATGAATATTTTAAACATATTATCGTACAGTAATACTGTGATTATTCTAAAATATTGACAGTAATATTGTAAGGTGCCTTAAATATGTATTAATAGATATTGAACCCATAAATATTCGTTGTTATAGTAACAATAAATACAATATCTAGGGAATGTAGTTATTTTAGATTCTCTCTAATTGAAACACTGAATAATTAAACAAAAGGTGTCATCTAAGCTCCGATCATAAGGGCTTTTTAGGGGGCTTATGGGACCTATAAAGTTTATGGGATGTTGGTGAATACGGACACTATGTTAAATAGTTTAATAAACCCTCAAAATTTCGTGAATTCAATCGGAAACATTGCACCAATCAACCTCAAACGTATTTTCTGTTTGATACCTGAATACGCACGTTTTAAAAGCTCTTTTACAAAGGGAGGCTGCTACTGCACGTTTTGCAATGAGTTCAACGTGCTGATATTTACCGATTGCGTTTTTCACACCCCTTTATTCATGGAGTCGTAAAGTGGCGCGCCTAGGAGCAAACGAGGACGATCTTAATAATACGAGGGAGTATTTTATATTTTCACCGGGACCATATGTGAAGACGAATGATAAAGATGCTATTTTTTTATAAAACTGCATCGAGGGCTGTGGCTTATTTCAAACATCTACCTGCATTATACACCTTTTGGATGAAAATAGGTCTATTTTATGTGAACTTTATCTCACACGCTAATTACATATGAAGAGTACAAGGGAGAAAGGGGGAATGTCAGTGTAACTCTAGAAAACCAAATTTCATGCTTAGAGCACATTTATATACACAAACCCCCATACATGCGGGTTTATGTATATAAATGTGCTCTAAACATGAAATTTGGTTTTCTAGATAGATAGATAGATAGATAGATAGATAGATAGATAGATAGATAGATAGATAGATAGATAGATAGATAGATAGATAGATATATTTATTGGTCAATATGCTATACATCATTTACATAAGTCAATTACAATTACAAACAAGATGAGAGATGAGTTACACAGTTATATGATAAAATAATTAAAAGTACACATTCAAGTTTTCTAGAGTTACACTGACATTCCCCCATTCTGCCTTGTACTCTTCATATATAATCAATTTTTATTTGCCTATCGACCCATACATGGGTCTTTCTGTCTGCTAATTACAATCACTGAGAAACTAAATATAATACACGCACATATTGCGACCACAGTGAAGTTATCCATTTTCTATAATTCCGGCGGCCGCGCGGGGTCGCAAAGCGGATTATGATTCTCCAGTAGTGGAGCATTAAAAAAAATTGATTTTTGGTACAATTGTTTACACATGTCTTGGTAACCATAATATAAGAGTAAAATAAAATTAAGTTGATTTAGTTAGTTGTTATTGAATAAAATTTGCAAGAAAACATTTTGTAATTTTTAGCAGCCTAGCCCACTGAGATTTTTTTCAAAATTTTCATGTTTTGTTTAGAATTTAATAGTAATCATTAAACATATTTTTTAAATATGCCCGGGCCTTAGTTTTTTTTTAAATTAATTTTGAACCTAAACTTGGAAGGAATGTGTTTTTATTTTCTGTAATGATTAACACTTACAAGGTCAGCATATGTTGGAATAAAAAAATAAAAAATTACGCCCTACTATTTTTTGGCGGCAGTGAAAGTCAAAATGATTCAATTTTCCATCCTAGCCCACGAAGAATTTTTTTCAAATTTTCACCATTTGTTGCTAACTCGATAGTGATTACAAAAAGAATTTTTTAGATATGTGCGGATACATATTTTTTTTTTATATCGATTTTTAATTAATTAAACCATATAGCTTGATGGTTAATTACAGGTGCATTTGGCTACAAACCTTTGTTTGAATCAAACCATATTGTTGCTAAAACATGGCTTTAGTGATTTCTAAAAAGTCCTATTGTAAAAAATGATGGCAAGTATTTTTTAGAAGCTGCCAAAGTTGACCCGAAACCTATGGTTTCACTTTGTTGCTGAAGGAATTACGAATTATTTAGCAATATTATTTTTATTTAAATTATTGTATATTGTATATATATTATAATTAGGACAACATGGGATAAAATCAAAAATCCAAAAATGACGCTCAATAAGTTTTTGACGGCGGTCAAAGTCAAAATTATTTTATTTAATTATTTATTCTAAAAAATACTTTCCATCATTTTTCACAATAGGAGTTTTTAGAAATCACTAAAGCCATGTTTTAGCAACAATATGGTTTGATTCAAACAAAGGTTTGTAGCCAAATGCACCTGTAATTAACCATCAAGCTATATGGTTTAATTAATTAAAAATCGATATAAAAAAATATATGTATTCGCACAAATCTAAAAAAATTCTTTTTGTAATCACTATCGGGTTAGCAACAAATGGTGAAAATTTGAAAAAAATTCTTCGTGGGCTAGGATGGAAAATTGAATCATTTTGACTTTCACTGCCGCCAAAAAATAGTAGGGCGTAATTTTTTAATTTTTTATTCCAACATATGCTGACCTTGTAAGTGTTAATCATTACAGAAAATATAAACACATTCCTTAGGTTCTAATCGATTTTATTGATTTTTTAGCACGCCGTATACTAACAAGTTTAGGTTCAAAATTAATTTAAAAAAAAACTAAGGCCCGCGCATATTTAAAAAAATATGTTTAATGATTACTATTAAATTCTAAACAATACATGAAAATTTTGAAAAAAATCTCAGTGGGCTAGGCTGCTAAAAATTACAAAATGTTTTCTTGCAAATTCTATTCAATAACAACTAACTAAATCAACTTAATTTTTTTTACTCTTATATTATGGTTACCAAGACATGTGTAAACAATTGTACCAAAAATCAATTTTTTTTAATGCTCCACTACTGGAGAATCATAATCCGCGTTGCGACCCCGCGCGGCCGCCGGAATTATAGAAAATGGATAACTTCACTGTGATCATATTGCGGGCATATTGAGCTCATATTTTCTTTGTAGAGTGGGCAGTAATTATTTCAAAAGTAATTAGTTACGATTGAGTGCATTTGTATGGAGAATAAATTACTTTAGAATTTGAATGGTAATAGCAATTGCATTATATTTAGTAGTAATAATAATAGTAATGTACAGTGATAATTCAATTACAAATAAAACTAAATAGAAAAGATGTGTCTCCAAAAAAATGAAGAAATAACGAAGCAAGCATTTGAGTTTAGAGGGACAAGAACAAAAGGACTACCGGTAGAAACATGGAAAAGGCAGATACATATGGAACACAAAGAGATATACATAGAAGGATCTGAAGACAAGTAGTAATAATAATAGTAATGTACAGTGATAATATTATTACAAATAAAAATAAATAGAAAAGACATGTCTCTAAAAAAATGAAGAAATTGCGAAGCAAGCATTTGAGTTTAGAGGGGCAAGGACAACAGGACGACCGGTAGAAAGATGTAAAAGGCAGATACATATGGAACACAAAGAAATATACATAGAAGGATATGAAGACAAGTAGTAATAATAATAGTAATGTACAGTAATAATATTATTACAAATAAAAATTAATAGAAAAGATGTGTCTCTAAAAAATTTAGAGTTTAGAACAAGAAAAAATGGATGACAGGTATAAACATGGAAAAGGCAGATACATATTGAATACAAAGAGATATACATAAATGGATTTGAAGACAAAGGCAAACGAAAAACAAGAATGAAAAATACTGTCAAATAAAAACTGCAGGGAAAGACGTGGCACAGCGGGGCAGGACTATCGGTCTTGCTTACAATTGCTAGCTACTGAATTATACGAAAAATGCCCTATGCTCCTACTGGACCCACAGGATTAATAATAATAGTACTAATAATATGTTGATCACTAGAAAAGTTTGATAGACATTTATTGCATAATGATGGATCTGAAGACAAGTAGTAATAATAATAGTTATGTACAGTGATAATATTATTACAAATAAATCTAAATAGAAAAGATTTGTCTCTAAAAAATAAAGAAATAGCAAAGCATTTGAGCTGAGTGGGGCAAGAAAAAATGGATGACAGGTAGAAATATGGAAAAGGCAGATACCTATTGAACACAAAGAGATATACATAAATGGATCTGAAGACAAAGGCAAACGAAAAACAAGAGTGAAAAATACTGTCAAATAAAAACTGCAGGGAAAGACATTACATAGCGGGGCAGGACTATAGGGCTTGCTTATTATTACTAGCTACAGAATTATCCGAAAAATGCCCTATGCTCCTACTAGACCCACAGAATTAATAATAATAATACTAATAATATGTTGATCACTAGAAAAGTTTGATAAGACATTTATTGCATAATAATAAAAAAAAACTGTGATGTATTCGGCCTATTTCATCCGTTTTTTCCCATTGAGAGAATTTATATCGCAGTAGTTATGTAAAGTTTTTTTTGTACTCGTAATCATCACAAATGTATTCACCTGAACATTACGAACAGACATTTATGGTGCAATAAAAAAAACTCCCGGCTACCGATCTATTCGGTCCATTTCCTCCGTTTCTTTTCTGCAAATGAGCGTATTCGCGGGCCGTAAAAAAAAGGGTCGGTGCACCGGACGCGAGTTCGTTTCGTGGGGGGGGTGGGGGGAGGGGGGGGGTGGCAGAGACTCAAAAGGAATTTCGCAATAACGGGGATTCGACTTTTTTTCCGCGCCATTTGCTTTATTTATATTTAATATTCGCCCGAGCGCCGGATTCTAATAAAGCGCGCGCGGACGGTAATCCCGTAACGCGAACGGGATTTTTTCGCCCGAAATTAAAATATTCCCGACAGCGAGTTCATTCAACATCCGCACTATAAGCCCATTCGGCCATTTGTTACTACTACAGACACCAGAGGAAGCAGAAAGAATGTGCGATCTGATTAAACTTGCAATCAAGGCGCGCGTACTGTGCTAGAAGTCGAAATCGCATTGGATTGCTATTTTAATAAAAGCATGAAAATAGTATCTCAAGACCTGTGCATTCTAGCGTTACTATCTTGAACGAGTTGTGCATTATTGGATACAGCTCCCTATAGACGATTGAGGGCAGTGATTCTTAACCTTTTTGAAGTCAGGGATCACTTTTGATCAAAAATTCGTGGAGCACCAAAATCAAAGAGGCAAAAAAAATACACACATAACTTTTATTAAACATTCAACTGATTATTACATAACAAGGACTAGGCACTTGTTATGTAATAAATATATTTTGGAATTCTATTAGTCGTTTGGTTGTGAACAGTGACGCCAGCCTCCATCCATCCCACCTTTCCCACTCCTTTCCCACCTCTTTCAAAATGTTAAATTAAATAAATGTTTACTTCACTGACTCATGTTAGATAGGTTATTGAAGATATAAAGATAAAGTATATTATGAAATATGAAAATTAACATACAATTTTCAAATTTAGAGATGTTGCCAAACTTTGGAAAGCTGTATTTCGGAAACTATTAGGGCTACCGAGCCCATCTTAGTCTCAAATTGTAGATAATTTAAACTAGTTTAAAAATGCATAGAAAACGTGCCAATTCATAGTCAAAATGGGAAGAAATCGAAAATTTTGCATCTCAGACACATTCCATACAAGAAAAAAGAACGCAACTAACTACAGAATTACAGAGATAAAACTTAATAATACATAGTTTACTGGCTAGTGTGATCAATAGATTAAGGCCAACAAACCCAAAAAAAAAATGATATATATGAATTTCAATGTAATTGTAACCAACAAATATATGAACATATTTTTTTTTTAATCTCTCCGTCTATCTATACACTGGTGTTATCATATTATTATATTCTGTATCATAATGGGACATGCGAAAAAGGAAATACATCGCCGAGCGATTTCTCCCACCATTTTATATTAATACTGTAATCGAGAATAAATTCGCAAGAACTGCCGCCATATAAAAAAAATCGCTTACCCAATTGCACGCACGGCACACATTTATTAACACTCACTGCACTACTTAACACGCACAATTAAAACCACAGATGTTTCTAGTTCCACTCAAATTACTATAAACAGCTACACGTTTAGAATGAAAGCCGGACTCTGAATGACTAATTTGCTGCAGCGCAGAACGCTTAAGCCACGAAGAATTGGTCTCTCTCGCGTTACCAAGCGATTGCAAGGCCGAGTTATTTTTGTCGGCCACAAAAACTTGCACGACTTTGTTCGAGCTCAAACTTGTTTACGATTTATTCGCGCACATTGGAATTATCTCAGTTTATATCAATTTACAAGAAATAATAAAACGGTCAATACTTATTTTGTTCATCCGGAAATTTATTTATTATATTGTGACGAATTACGGATTACATAACTAACTAAATAAAATAAATATTTTAAGCAATTTACCATCTAATTATTTTTCCCTAACATTTCAACTCTTCCATTATAGTCATCCTACCCATTCTACTCTTATTTCTAAATCTTTTTTTTTTCAAAGAACAAAAAACAAGAATTAGAGACAAGAACAACACAGAAGCAGATACAGAGAGTATCAAGGACAAAGTAGATAAGATCTACTAGAAATAATAAGGCAATTAAAAATAGGAAACGCACCAGGATAAGACCAGATTACAGCGGAAATTATCAAGCACCTGGGTTCGGTAGGTAAAGAAAAACTACGGAAACTACTGAACAGCATATGGAGTACGAATACCATACCAAAAGACTGGCCAACAGAACTAATCGTACCGATACACAAGAAAGGGGAATTGCTTCAATTATAGAGGCATAACACTAATAAGTATAGGGATTAAAATATTAGAAAAGACAATAAACAAGAGAATAATAGCAAGAATAGACCAGACCAGACACCAGAAGAATCGCAATGCGATTTTAGGAAAGGAAGATCCACACAGGACAACATCTTCACAATAAAACAAATCAAGGAAAAAAGAACTACAAACAATAAAAACACATATTTAGGATACATAGACCTAGAAAAAGCGTTCAACAGGATCCCAAGAAATAAACTATGGAAAATTCTGGAAGAGAGAGGTGTAGAAAGAAAGACAGTCGAATTAATACAAAACATATATAACAACAAAATGCAATAATACACAAGGGACAAACATCAAGAACATTTAAGGCAACCACTGGATTCAGACAAGGAGGCGGGCTCAGTCCAACGTTATTTATCATATACAGCAATATACTGATTAACAAAAAAGAGATCAACAGAAGGACAAAAATAAATATATACAAAAGCATATATAGACCTATACTGACATATGGGAGCGAGACGTGGAAACTAACGAAGAGGGACAAAAGTAGAATACAGGCAATGGAAATTAAATATCTCAGAGCAGTAAAACAAGTTACGAGAAGAGACAGAATATGACATCAGAGAAGAATTGGGAATTGAAGCTATAGAAAAGTATATAGAAAAGAAACAACTAAACTGGTGGGGACATTTAATTAGGATGGCCAAAAAGAATAAAAAACAGGTATGAGAAGCAAGACGTGGAAATAAAAGAAGAAGAGGTAGACCAAGAAAAGAGTGGGACAACAGAATAGAGGAAATAATACTCAAGAAAGGAAAGACAGTTATACAAGCAAGAGAACTGGCGAAGAACAGAAAAGAGTGGGAAGAATTTACAAATGTATGAACAACAACAATAATTGTTAAGTAATGTATATTTACAGCCTACAATGAAAGGTAAAAGGCGACTAATATATTTCATATTTCATTTTCACTAACAACCTCCTCTTATCAAGGTACATTCCTTCCAACATTTCTTACGTCCGGTTTCTCCAAAGAATCTTAAATCTCGTCCTACATAAGTCTTACATAAACTCGTCTTATATATAACCACGTCTTAATTTTTTATTGTGTTGCAGCAAACATGTAGAATCTTACTTAGTCTTACAGTGTAAGACCATCTTATCGTTTTAAAATCCGATTTTTATTTGGTGCAACGCTTTAATACAGTCTTATTATTAAGACGGTCTAAAACTAGTTAAGATTCGTTGGAGAAACCTGGCGTTACATCTCTTCCACTCTCCTGGCCGCAAGCACCACATATGCCAACAACCATACCTTTTCTGCAGCAGGCTATATTTCTTGTTTGTATTGTTGTTGCTTGTAACTAGTTTCTTTTACTAACCCCTATGTTTAAATACAATCTGTTTATAATCAAACAAATAGTTCAGCGCACAGTTAATTAAGCGCCTTTTTCGAACCCGTGTTAATTAATCGAAGAAACACAATGCCGCCACGGCCTGTTTAACAAAAGCTTCGCAACAAAAGCGTCGCAATTACAACCCCCGACTGTGATCATATAGGTACGGGCAATGACTAATGGCCTTGCGAATTTTCGCGACAACAACCCCCGCCGGTTCTATTGTCGGCCGCATAATTAATTGCTCATTACTGCGAATCAATTGGGGGGCACGGGAGGCGATGTGGCAATCAATACTGTGCGAGAACACAAAGAAGTCAATCAGCGGTGGAGGGAGTTAATGCGCTGTGCGGTCACCAAATGTTCTGGTATTGAATACAAAAGGGAAAAATACAATATTATCCAGCTATAGAATAATAATATTGCATTTAACAGGCATGTGTATGATATTTGAATAGTCCTTTGAACCACTTAATCTCGTTTTAATAAGGCGAGGTAACTATAACCCGTGATTATATTGTTAGATGTTGCATAAATTATTGTTAACTTTCCATTTCATAGCCTTCCCAAGACAATGAGTCACATAATGATGTGTTATTATTTCATATACAATTCTATGATTAGTATTCGCGATTCAAATGTCAACAGTTTTCGTCGAACTAGTGGGTAAACAACGGATCTTTGTTACTGTTTAATCAGTTGATTAGATAAAAATTACATGATTTTAATAACTTGGACAGTAATGCGTGCTTGTTAATAAACTTTTAAATTATAGCTAGTCAAACCTTGCACATATTGTCACATATTTGATGAGAAAATACATTTTATGTGTAGAGATTACCCACTAGATTTTCTGCCACCAGATAGAGTACCGACTAACTTGAATTGCCCATAGAAGTTATTGGTATATTTAAGGTTGAGTCCAACCTTATTTAACAAACTCTAATTGTTATCCTTTTGGTATACAACACCATGTATATAAGTAAAAATATATATAATGAATACATTTGTTTTAACGACATAATGAAAACCACCTCCATAAAAATGCAAATTTTCTATTATTATTAATTTTTCAAGTGTGCCAACATCCATTTCCATGGAAAAACAACTGCGAAATATAAACAGCGATACAACAAAACCGACTATTATTGGAACCTTTTGTGCGGATTTAATTAAATTTTCAATTACATCGAGTGCGCCCTGTGTATAATGATTACCCCCACAAAATTAAACCATTTGAAACCCGTGCCCCGCCCCCCACACCACCATCCGCAAGAGTAGAAGTAATCTAAATTAAGCGTTTCCCCCTTTAATTTGCACCGGCATATTAATAGCAAATAACAACGGTGTTCGTTGTGTGCACAAACACCCGCACAGCTCACCGGAGCAAAGAACGTGATCCCTTGTACACACATTCCGTAGCACGGCAAATTGATAAGGAAATGGCCTTGGATATTTACAGTATTTTAATTTCACGAGGGGGATGTATTTGCATACACACCGAAAATGTTTGGTCGTCACGCTGCAGGTTTGAATAAATATTGGTGTAAGTGGGCGCGTGTTAATTTTTAATGAACCCGTGTTATTGTGTGCGGGTGTGAATTGTGGGGCTTGTTTATGTAGCAATCTGGAGTGACCTATAACGGGCAAATATGCGAGGCGAGTTTATAGGTAAGCGAAAGTTCAACCAAAAATATATAATATTAAATTATTTATAAAGTAATCTAACTTTCCCTCCACGAAGACAATTTAACGTTGTCTATTATCTGACGGTAACTATATTAATTAACATTGTTCACCTATATGGTAACAACCTTCAGCAGTATATGCCATATGGATTATCAAGTGGTGCTTGAGGGCTCGTTTTATATGCGAGAGAAGATTATCACGTTTTCAACCACTTTCACGCCACTCCTGGCGTATGCGTCTCTTTCTGTGCCTATAGTGCTGACAACTAGCATTACAAGTGGACCTATAGTTTAGCATGGATTCCGAACCACTGGAGTACGTTTAGATGAGAATATCATCTACTCCGGACCATCGAAAGGTGTTTAGTCATGAAACCCCAGCTCTGGCAAAGCGGGTTGGGGAGTGAGGGGCGCGTGCAAGCTGAAAAGTATTTCGCTTTGTGAGATTTGAACTCCGATGCCTTGCAACTGCTCTACGCTGCTTATAGATTGCTATAAAATATGAGCACCTATATTGTATCTTCGCTGCTATTTTCTATCATCTGTTTTATTGTAAATCCCTTCATAAAACCTCTATTTTGTTATTCCAGTTGTCGATTATCTTATCTAATCTATTGGTGATGATCTTTTGGTATACCTTTTCTACTACTTAACTATACATAGCAGCGTTATTCCTCTATAATTTCCACATTTCTCTCTGTCACCTTTTTTAGTATGTTGATAGCAATACCCCTTTCTGCCTTGTACAGCTACCCACATTTTGTTTAGTATTGTATTTCTGAATAGTTCTGGATAGTTAGCTGGAGGGTAGCATAGCTACAGACACTTCAATAAGATAGAAGAAATCAATAAATCAAGTAGTATGCATTCGATAAAAGTTATGGGCATACTAAATACAATACGACGAGTGAGCAACCTTAAAGGAAGGTTTCACAATGGGCCCATTTTGATGCCTACAAAATGGGCCCATTGTGAAACCTTCCTTTAAGGTTGCTCACTCGTATATTATTTAGTATGCCCATAACTTTTATCGAATGTATACTACTTGATTTATTGATTTCTTCTATCTTATTGAACATAATAATCTCATATCCGAATGCAAAAATCAAATGTAGAAAACTGTCTACAAGAAACTTACAAATCTAATAAAATTACATGTTACAGGATAACTTTTGTATATGCATTTGTATCGAGTCATGATTAGCTCCTTTATGAACTAATTGATTGACATTAAGCTGCGGCTCCAGAATAGAAACTTCGCGTATTAGCTGAAGCGTGGCCACAAAGCCGCCAGCGCACGGGTTGCAGGCAGCTCAACTTTTAATTGCTCACCGAAGAAGTTGCATCTCCGTAATCGACACATACAATTAACTTAGATGCGCCGGATAAGCCCTCGTTTCCGTCGCTTATCTTCGCCAGCACGCGAGTGCACAGCGTTCGCATTTACATAAACACGGGGGTTCATTGCCGCTTTACGGAGAAATTGCACGCGGAGAAATTTGTTGAAATGGGAAGAGATGTTATTAATAAACTACAGTTGGAATGTACTAACTGCTCTCTATTGCATCAATTTTTAATGTATTAAATGTATTTTAGTTTTATATTTTATGTTAATTCTCAGATGTATGTAGCAGTAATTTGTGTTACTTCTATTTTCTCTATTTTTAATGTTTTCTCTTTGACTTGTGTATTGCTGATCCTGTTCTTGTAAACATAAAAAACATATTCATGTATAAATCTATCTATCTATCTATCTATTGGATTTGTTTTCTAAAATCCACTATCACAACTAATTGATCTCACAGTATTTACTATCTCAAATAATGTCTCTACAATGCAATTTGTTTTGTAAAGTTTATTTATTTTCAACCCGTTTAACATATCACATGTTTCGTCCAACTCTCGGCGAAATTTACGACTAGAACTTTTTTGGTGCCGTGGCCCCTCGTGCTCGTGCAGTTTTTTGTCGCCCGCCGCGGGGGGAATGCCAAGTGGTTGGATATTCAGCGGGCGTGGGCAAACGATGAAATTCCGGCGCGGTGACGTCGTGCGTTCGTTTCAGTGAAACATTGAAAGTTTTTTTTGTGTCTTTTCTCCCGTCAAGTGTTTCCTGCGGCGGCGGCTTAGTTTTAAGAGGTGCGCGTTTCCCGCATGAAATATTCGGCAATAAATCCGTATTCGCGGGATGAATTATGTGCGGTTGGGCAACGCAGAGATATTTTATTTGATATGTATGTGGTGGGGTTGTCTCATAAAATACAAAAACCAGATTGTGCGCGTTATAGTTTAAGGCGTTGAATTTTTAAAAATTTATTAGTACTGCTGTTAGCATACCCAAAACGAGCGGAAGCAATAAAGCACCACCAATGATAGTAGAATTAAAAGGAAAAAGAAGAAGGGACAGCAAAGAACTCGAACATAAACTAGAACAAACAGAACTCCTACACAACCTAAATATAATAATAATAAAATAAATTTATTTCCAAAAGAAAAGAAAAATACAATTAATAATTTATAATTGTAATTATGATAATTGTAATTATGATAATAATAAAGATAAATAAACTAGTTTTAGTTATAAAGTTTAAATATAAGCCTAATATCAGACATTTTGAAGATAATTAAGTCATTAATGTGATTATTTTATTAATCACTTATAAATCCAAAAATTGAATTTACTACGATTTTTTAAACGAAAGCTATATGTGTAAATTGTATATGTTTCACACTTTTCTTCATTCAAACCTCTAATAATTATTCAAAATGAACAATCTATGTCACATTTTGAAGATAATTAAGTGATTAATGTGATTATCACTTATAAATCTGAAAATTGAATTTACTACGATATATTAAATATAAGCCTAATATCAGACAAAATTACCAACAGTATCCGTGTTTTGAAAAGAGAGTCTACTTTTCAAATAAAAAAGCAAACATATACGAGGGGTACTATTTATGTATTAAGAATTGGCAACACTGGTGCTTCTACGCACGATGCGACTGCGCCATCGCAAAATTAAAATTGATATAACTGCACTGCATAACAGATTTTGGAGACCAATCCAAAAACTGTTTCAGGAGGTTAATTCGCTAACCTGGGATTTTATCTTGAGATTAAGAAATTTTCAGTTGTTTAGTGTTTACCTGGTGATAGGGAATTTTATCTTGAAATTAAGTTTAAGATTCATCCGAAATTTGTTCAAATTTAATCGACGTAGAGATTTTATTAGGTGTTTCAGAGATTACTGGAGTATCGGATATGGTTTCAGTGTGTTTTTGGTCTTAAATTTCTGTTATTTTTCACATATAATTTTGTAAATATTTACAAAATGTTTATTTGGTATTGTATACAACTATATTTTGAGGTGAACTCATAACAAATATGTATCTGTCATATAGCTATCCATTAATATGTTATGGTAAAAATATCTGAAAGATCGGGCTTTTCCTCATTTAATCGTTATTAATTCTCGAAAATAAACAATCTATGTAACATTTTGAAGATAATTAAGTGAATAATATGATTTTTGTATGAATCACTTATAAATCTAAAGATTGAATTTACTACGATTTTTTAAACAAGAGCTATTTGTGTAAATGTTATATATTTCAGACTTCTCCTCATTCAAACCTCTACTAATTCTCCAAAATTAACAAGCTATGTCACATTTTGAAGATAATTAAGTTATTAATGTGATTATTGTATGAATCACTTATAAATCCAAAAATTGAATTTACTACGATTTTCTCTAAACAAGAGCTATTTGTGTACATTTTATATGTTTCACACTTTTCCTCATTCAAACCTCAACTAATTCTCCAAAATGAACAATCTATGTCACATTTTGAAGCTAATTAAGTCATTAATGTGATTATTGTATGAATAACTTATAAATACAAAAATTGAATTTACTACGATTTTTTAAACCAAAAGTATTTGTGTAAATTTTATATGTTTCATACTTCTTCTCATTCAAACCTCTACTAAATCTCCGAAATGAAAAATCTATGTCACATTTTGAAGATAATTAAGTGATTAACATTATTATTTTATGAAATACTTATAAACCCATAAATTGAATTTACTACGATTTTTTAAACAAAAGCTATTTGTGTAAATTTTATATGTTTCACACTTTTCCTCATTCAAACCTCTATTAATTCTCCAAAATGAACAATCCATGTCGCATTTTGAAGATAGTTAAGTGATTAATATGATTATTGTATAAAATCACTTATAAATCCAAAAATTTAATTTACTACGATTTTTTAAACGAAAGCTATATGTGTAAATTTTATATGTTTCACACTTTTCTCATTCAAACCTCGACTAATTCTCAAAAATGAACAATCTATATCAAATTTTGAAGAGAATTAAGAGATTAATGTGATTATTGCATGAACTACTTATAAATCCAATAATTGAATTTATTACGATTTTTTTAAACAAAAGCTATTTGTGTGACTTTTATATGTTTCACACTTTTCCTCATTCAAACCTCTACTAATTCTCCAAAATTAACAATCTATGTCACGTTTTGACGATAATTAAATGATTAATATGATAATTGTATGAATCACTTATAAATCCAAAAATTGAATTTACTACGATTTTTTCAACAAAACCTATTTTTGTAAATTTAATATGTATCACATTTCTCCTCATCCATCTTCTACTAATTCTTCAAAATGAACAACCCATATCACATTTTAAAGATAATTAAGTGATTAATATGACAATTGTATAAATCATTTATAAATCCAAAAATTGAATTTATTACGATTTTTTCAACAAAACCTATTTTTGTAAATGTTATATGTTGTTTCACAGTTCTCCTCTTTCAAACCTCTACTAATTCTTCAAAATGAACAATCCTTGTCGCATTTTGAAGATAATTAAGTGATTAATATGATTATTGTATAAATCACTTATAAATCCGAAAATTGAGTTTACTACGATTTTTTAAACGAAAGCTATATGTGTATATTTTATATGTTTCACACTTTTCTCATTCAAACCTCTACTAATTATCAAAACTGAACAATCTATATCACATTTTGAAGAGAATTAAGTGATTCATGTGATTATTGTATGAACTACTTATAAATCCAAAAATTGAATTTACTACGATTTTTTTAAACAAAAGCTATTTGTGTGAATTTTATATGTTTCACACTTTTCCTCATTCAAAGCTTTACTAATTCTCCAAAATAAACAATCTATGTCACATTTTGAAGATAATTAAGTGATTAATATGCTTATTGTATGAATCACTTATAAATCCAAAAATTGAATTTACTACGATTTTTTCAACAAAACCTGTTTTTGTAAATGTTATATGTTTCACAGTTCTCCTCTTTCAAACCTCTACTAATTCTTCAAAATAAACAATCCATGTCGCATTTTGAAGATAATTAAGTGGTTAATATGATTATTATATAAATCACTTATAAATCCAAACATTGAATTTACTACGATTTTTTAAACGAAAGCTATATGTGTAAATTTGATATGTTTCACACTTTTCCTCATTCAAACCTCTAATAATTCTCCAAAATGAACAACCTATGTCACATTTTGAAGATAATTAAGTGATTAATGTGATTATTGTATAAATCACTTATAAATCCAAAAATTTAATTTACTACGATTTTTTAAACAAAAGCTATTTTTGTAAATGTTATATGTTTCACAGTTCTCCTCATTCAAACCTCTACTAATTCTCCAAAATGAACAATCTATGTCACATTTTGAAGATAATTAAGTGATTAATGTGATTATTATATAAATCACTTATAAATCCAAAAATATAATTTACTACGATGTTTTAAACGAAAGCTATTGGTGTAAGTTTTATATGTTTCACACTTTTTCTCATTCAAACCTCTACTAATTCTCCAAAATGAACAATCTATGTCGCATTTTGAAGATAATTAAGTGATTAATGTGATTATTGTATAAATCACTTATATTTCCAAAAATTTAATTTACTACGAAGTTTTAAACGAAAGCTATTTGTGTAAATTTTATATGTTTCACACTTTTTCTCATTCAAACCTCTACTAATTCTCCAAAATGAACAATCTATGTCACATTTTGAAGATAATTAAGTGATTAATGTGACTATTGTATAAATCACTTATATTTCCAAAAAATTAATTTACTACGAATTTTTAAACGAAAGCTATTTGTGTAAATTTTATATGTTTCACACTTTTCCTCATTCAAGCCTCTACTAATTCTCCAAAATGAACAATCTATGTCACATTTTGAAGATAATTAAGTGATTAATGTGATTATTGTATAAATCACTTATATTTTCAAAAATTTAATTTACTACGAATTTTTAAACGAAAGCTATTTGTGTAAATTTATATATGTTTCACAATTTTCCTCATTCAAACCTCTACTAATTCTCCAAAATGAACAATCTATGTCACATTTTGAAGATAATTAAGTGATTAATGTTATTATTATATAAATCACTTATAAATCCAAAAATATAATTTACTACGATGTTTTAAACGAAAGCTATTGGTGTAAGTTTTATATGTTTCACACTTTTTCTCATTCAAACCTCTACTAATTCTCCAAAATGAACAATCTATGTCACATTTTGAAGATAATTAAGTGATTAATGTGATTATTGTATAAATCACTTATATTTCCAAAAATTTAATTTACTACGAATTTTTAAACGAAAGCTATTTGTGTAAATTTTATATGTTTCACACTTTTCCTCATTCAAACCTCTACTAATTCTCTAAAATGAACAATCTATATCACATTTTGAAGATAATTAAATGATTAATATGGTTATTCCATGAATATGATATTGGTGAATACGGGCATACGATAAAAGAAATCTATCTATCTATCTATCTATCTCCACGCGTCTATAATTAAGAGAAGAGTTTACAATTGTTGGGCTCGATTTCGCATTCCACTCTAAATTTACGACTGTGATTAGATAATAGCTTATTGAGCCCGATCAATATCAAAACGCCAATTTATTGCAAATAATATTTCAACCTGTGGTAGAGCGTAAAAGGGTCGCTTATTAAAACAAACGCTGATTTATTGCGTTCGCGGCGAGCTATAAAAATATTGGAAGAATTTAATTCCACCACATGCGCTTCCTGGGATTAGCCCTAATTCTTTTTCACTGTAAATCTTTTTGTTGACTTGCATATTTTTTTTACACATAAAAGGCAACCGTTATATATAAATGTATAGATTAATTCATCTGAGCTACCACCAATTCCCATTGGAATATCAAATTGATAATTTATATTTGCAGGCAAAAAAAATAGTATACAAATATATATATATATATATATATATATATATATATATATAAATATATATATATATATATATATATATATATATATAATAAATAAATAAAAATATAAAATATAATTTGTGAATATACCTTAGTATCTGAATATAATAACATTACAGGTATATTTATTGATTTTTATGACATTTTAAAAAAAATTAAAAGAATGTGTTTGTTTTCTAAAATCATGAATACATGCAGTTTCTCAGTTTATTATTATTATTTCGTGATATTTTTCTTTGTCACAATTGTGTACTACTACTATATATGTGAATTCACCTCTTAGCAATCTACGTATCTAAATCTATCGAAATCTAGATATGTAAATTGCTAACATATCTAGATTTCGGTAGATTTAGATACGTAGATTGCTAAGAGGTGAATTCACATATAAAGTAGTACACAATTGTGACAAACAAGAATATTAAGAAATAACAATAATAAACTGAGAAACTGCATGTATTCATGATTTTAGAAAACAAACACATTATTTTAATTTAAAAAAAAAATTGTATCTCATAAAAATTCAATATATCCTGTAACGTTTTTACAAAATTCGTTATTATGTTCAGATAGTGTATTCTCTATGGAGAGAAAATTACATTACTTAGTATACGTACATCGTTTGGACAGTGTATTTTTTGCAATTGCATGATTTCAAACTCATATTATATATATATATATATATATATATATATATATATATATATATACGTATATATATATATATATATATATATATATATATATATATATTGAAATCATGCAATTGCAAAAACTACACTGTCCAAACGATGTACGTATACTAAGTAATATAATTTAATTATAGATATTGATTTTTATGAGATACAATTTTTTCTTATATATATATATATATATATATATATATATATATATATAAATAAATAAATATTTCACATTCCGCGCTCGTTATGTGATAATATCCTATAATATTTTTGTTGCGGGAGTAGGCCAATAAACTATTTTATCGCTTGTTTCTTAGAAAACATCAACTCTACGCTTTCAAATATAAAAGCATAAAAACCCAGTTTCAGGGAAACTTTTTTAACTTCTTTAATGGAAAGTATGTATCGAACGAAACGGACGTACACCCCACTAAACCAACCCATTTGTCCGATCACATCCCTTATTCCTATAAAAGCAAGTATTCATCCTTTATACCTCTTGAAGTGCTCGTTATTCTGATTAAATTCGTACAAACGCTACGTTAGACAATTGTCCGGATTTATACCGTGAATTTCGGGCGGACGTTTAGTTGAAACATTAAAAACCGATCCGGCGATTGTAAATAATGCAAGTCTAGGGCGGCCAGAGCCATAAATCTGGCTGCGTACAGTGTTTGCGGGGCGATTTATTTCGACCCGAGCATACACAGCATTCACAGTTGTATTATTTGTTTTTGCTTTTAAATGAACGCCGAAGATAAATTGCGAACTGAATATTATTGCAGTGTAACTGTCAATATGCTTCCGGGGCGAGTTATTGGAAGAATAGTGAAAACAACTACAATAATATTGACGGTGCTCTGTCCACACATGATACAATAATACACGTTGTTTATTCTAAATAATAATTTTAACATTAATGTTAATAGAGAACCATCAAATTTAATAGTAGAAGTAATAAAAATACCAAGAACACTATAAGTAGGCGAAACTGTAGTTCTGTTGTGAAGATTATCCAAGCAGAAAAGGGGCCAACATACAAGTTGCTACTAGGATTATTAGAACCAATCAAAATTCTAGTAAAGCCATTTTAAATAATTAGTTGATATATATGATATATATATATATATATATATATATATATATAAGTATGGAATACATTCGATGAAACCTTTATTTATGAATTTTGTAAACATTTCTTGAACAGTGGATTTAAAAAATAAATTTTAATAAAAGTATGATTTTTTTTCGACCAATTTTGAATGAGCAATGATGTCAGCGATAATTTGTTCAAATGATAACCACAATTTTTTATTGCAGACTCTAAAAGAGATTTTTTTTGCTGCGATCAGCAACGTATATTAATGATATAGGTCCACATCAGGTAAACTATAAAAAGGTAAAGTAAAAACTCAACCACCTCTAATAGTATTTAGAGTCTGACAATCTAATGGAGGAACAAATTCATATTCAACATTTTCAAAAATATCTGGAGATATTATATCACGAATAATATATCCAGATATTGAAAATCTTGAAAACGATTTTGTTCTTCGATTAACTCACCGAAATGTCAGAGACAGAAGAAATATATTTACGTTGCAAATGATAACCGAATGTTTCATGATCATGGGGAATCGTACCACAATTTATTACTGCGTACCATCCAACTACGAATGGCTTAAGTTAGAGATTGAATGGTACATATGAATATGTTATCAAAATTCGAGGGCATAAGCCAAATGGATTGGAAATGTGTTCAACACTGTTGTTTCGCATTCAATACCGCGATTTGAAGAGTCGACTAGGGTGACGCTATGGACGCGAGGCAATGCTACCCGGCGCATCCACCAATATGTCGCGGATGGGGCGTGTACAATCAGGTATCGGCATATATTTAAACAAAAGTGTATCTACCCGCAACATGTTTTTAGCTATAGTTAATATACTTTGTCAGCTAGTTGAAGAATCAGAGAAGAAACCTTTTGCTAACTAGGGTTGTTATTAAATTGGCTATAATGTAAACCAATTAAAAAAAATATACGAAATTGTGATACGTAAGTGAAATAATTGCCATAGTTCCCGAATTGGTTTCAATTAGTAAGTGGTACAAAAAGTGGGACACGAATAGGGCGGGTTGCACAAACTGTGTATTTAAAACATTTGGAATCGCGAGAAAAAGAGGGTCGTCCCTCTTACATTTTCAATTCGAGCAATGCGATGTATAAACGGCGGGTTTGCAATTCTTTAAAACCCGTAGATTTATAGCAGGCGGCTGTGTGGTCCCGTTAGAGAAGACACGGGGGCGTATAAATAATGCATGGCTCCCGGAAATCCGGCCGCGATGATGCGATTGCGGCGATATGACATGGAGAGGGGTAATAAATTGCGGACACATCACTCCAGTGAGTGCAAAACATACAAATAAAAAAAATTGCCCCGGAAGACCACTGTACTAGTAAAGTAGAGTGGATTATTGTTTTTACATATTATTTATGATATAGGAAATTTTCGAGAAAAATCATTTCAAATGTCATTAGAGTGAAAAAAAAACACAAAACGCGAAATATTACATATATAAGTGTGAACCCACCTCTTAGCAATCTACATATCTAGATTTTGATCTTATTAGATCTCGTAAGTGTAGCTCAGCTAGTGAGGATGAATTCACACAATATCTCGAGTGGTTATATACCAAAATAGTACAACTAACCCCCTAGGAGGGTTATTATTTAATTAAACATTAAAGAGCTAAAGTAATTGTTCAAACTATACACCATTTAGAGTCTGACAATGAGCGAATCGAGGAACAAAATTATTTTTCAAAAATATTTAGAGATATTACATCACGACTAATATCTCCAGATATTGAAAATGTTCTTCGATTAGCTCACTGAAAGTCTTAGTGGTCTTAGTTTTCAAACAATATCTATAAAAATACATTCATTATGTAATTATTTATATTATTATCAAAAAACTATGTGAAATCCTCGTCATCCAACGAAAGTGCACGCCAAATGCGTGAAATCCAGCAGCCATTACAGCAAAATGGACTGCAAAATTTCATCAAAAGAATACATACCTGATACGCATGAAACAAAATATCGGATGAATGGCCCCTGTTGGCAGGTATGTATTCTTTTGATGAAATTTTGCAGTCCATTTTGCTGTAATGGCTGCTGTATTTCACGGATTTGGCGTGCAATTTCGTTGGATGACGAGGATTTCACATAGTTTTTTGATAATAATGTAAATAATTACATAATTAATGTATTTTTATAGATATCATTACTACAATAGTATGAAATTTTTTTTTTTTAATTTTAAATTTAAGTTCTTGCTGAGACCCCCTTCATAACAGAATTAATATAATCTAACCTTACAAATTCATGCATTTCACTTGAAATCGCCGCATAAATAATGGATCTGACCACACGCTATCGACGCGCAGTAACTCGCCCGTAATTCCTAGCCAGATGGGGTGAATTGGACGCCAGTGGTGTCCGATTTTTAACGGAAAGCGCAGTTGGCAGCGAATCAAAACGGGCGCATCAAACGGATGCTGTGGACCCTGGGCTTGAATTACTTCGCTGCCGGCGAATGGGAGCGGACGAAGTGAACAAATGCTCGGAGATCTGGTGGCTTTAAAATTTTCATTTCCATATAATGTGATGTTGTAAAATAAATCACGCACGAATATGCTGCGCAATTTATGCAGCAGTGCGTTAGGGAAAGGAAATGTGAGATTTAGTAGTTTCTGCATACAAGGGTAGGTTTCAAGGACACGATTCAGTGCCAACTAGTTCTTATACAGTTGTAAGTTACTGTATTTAACAAATAAAAGACTTTCCCCCGTATTCACCAACGTTCCATAAATTTATCAATAGCTATTAAATCCATAAGTATTCGTTGTTATAGCAACAATAAATACATTATCTAGGGAATGTAGTTACTTTAGATTCTTTCTATTGGAAACACTGAATAATTAAACTAAAGGTGTCATCAAAGCTCCAATTGCAAGCGCTATTCAAGGTGTTGTGACATTTGTTTTGGCATTTTTTGTCACAATGACGTTGTCAATTTATCAATTCAATAACTTATGGTACCTATAACGTTTATGGGATGTTGGTGAATACGGCGGAAAGTCTTTTATTTGTTAAATACAGTAACTTATCACTGTATAAGAGCTAGTTGGCACTGAATCTTGTCCTTGAAACCTATCCTTGTATGCAGAAACTACTAAATCTCACAATTCCACCTCTTAGTAATCTACATATCTAGATTTCGATCTTATTAGATCTCATCAGTGTAGCTCAGCTAGTGCGGATGAATTCACACAATATCTCGAGTAGTAATATACAAATATGATACAAATATGATACAAATATGATACAAATATGATACAAATATGATACAAATATGATACAAATATGATACAAATATGATACAAATATGATACAAATATGATACAAATATGATACAAATATGATACAAATATGATACAAATATGATACAAATATGATACAAATATGATACAAATATGATACAAATATGATACAAATATGATACAAATATGATACAAATATGATACAAATATGATACAAATATGATACAAATATGATACAAATATGATACAAATATGATACAAATATGATACAAATATGATACAAATATGATACAAATATGATACAAATATGATACAAATATCATACAAATATGTTACAAATATGATAAAAGATTTTACATTAAGCCTACTCTACAAATACAAATATTTTCAATTTAACCATGTGTATAAATGCTGTTTAAAATGTACTTTAATTTTATTATTTTTACAATTATTAGAACATTTCCTGTATTACTGATGTTGTAAGCCATTTAATAGCTACAAACTTTTTTTTTCCTTTAATGCTCCCATTGAAACGCTCCCACTCGTAAATCGTTACGACATAAAATAATATCCTTTCAGCGCCGCAGATTGAATACACATTTTCAGGAAATAAAGTACACATTTTTCCGGTTTTATTTCGACGATTGCGTTCATTTAATGTTGATAAAATCCTCATTTATGTTTCCGCGCTATCACAGAAATCTTCTCAATTAAAAAAAAAATCTTCTTAATAGTATATGACAAATAAACTCAATTATAGAGTTTATTTGTCATATTTTATATATACCAGACTTACATCTTAAGTAAATATTAGTAAATTATGTAGTAATAAAATATGAAATAAGTAGAATATCTTTGCTATTACCTTTTTAAATAAGAGAAGCATTATTTTTTATTTTTCAAACGATCCTTGATATAAAAACTATGTACACCATCAGCAAGGATTTTCAAAAATAGGGTCCTACTTAATGTGACTTATATCTCCATCATTTTTTAATATTATATTTATTATTTATTATTTCAAATGTATAATATGAAATAAATAGAAATTTTATATAAAAAAGACTTCAGCGTCTTCGGTTAATCCTACATGTTATGGTTAATGCGCAGCGGCCGCAAAAGCCAGATACATGAATTGTGTGTGCAACTTTTATTTTTATTAATTTCTTAATTTATTTAGAATTGAATATTTATAATTGAATCAACATATTTTCAAGGATAAATAAAACGATTTTTTACTTTGTTGTGATAAAAGACATCATCAGCGAATGCTCCTTCCGATATTTGTACCCTATATTTGCTTTTTTGATTTCTGGTTTCATGCTCTTCATTATTTCATCCATATATATATAATAAATAACGTAGGACTATGCCCGCCTGCTTGCCTGTGTCCAGGGGTTGTTCTTGATGTTTGTCCCTTGTGTATTATTGCATGGGTGTTGTTATATATATATATATATATATATATATATATATATATATATATATATATATATATGTTTTGTATTAATTCGACTGTCTTTCTTTCTACACCTCTCTCTTCCAAAATTTTCCATAATTTGTTTCTTGGGATCATGTGGAACGATTTTTCTAGGTCTATGAATCCTAAATATGTGTTTTTATTATTTGTAGTTCTTTTTTCTGTTATATGTTTTATTGTGAAGATGTTGTCCTGTGTGGATCTTCCTTTCCTAAAACCGCATTGCGATTCTTCTAATGTCTTGTCTATTCTTGCTATTATTCTCTTGTTTATTGTCTTTTCTAATATTTTCATCCCTATACTTATTAGTGCTGTGCCTCTATAATTTGAGCATTTCGCCTTATCCCCTTTCTTGTGTATCGGTACGATTAGTGCTGTTTGTCAGTCTTTTGGTATGGTATTTGTGCTCCAGATACTGTTCAGTAGTTTCCGTAGTTTTTCTTTACCTACCGGCTGATGCTTGATCATTTCCTCTGTAATCTGGTCTTGTCCTGGTGCTTTTCCTATTTTTAATTCCCTTATTATTTCTAGTAGTTCTTGTTCCTTAATACTCTCTGTATCTGCTTCTGTGTTTTTCTTGTCTCTAATTCTTGTCTTTTGTTCTTTGTCGTTATTTGAGATTAGTAATTCTTCAAAATATTCTTTCCATCTTTCTAATATTTCTTCTTTTCCTTCAGCATTCTTCATTGTTTGTCTTGTATGTATCTCATTTTTGTCCTTTTTATTTCCTGCAATCTTTTAGGGTCTTATAAAGTAGCTTTTGGTTTTCCCTTGCGTTTTTTTCCATTGTCTCTCCGAACTTTTCCCATTCCCTGGATTTTGCTATTCTAACCTGGTTTTTTACTATTTTTCTCTTGTCTCTGTATTTTTTGTAGTTTTCGCTATTTTTGTCGTTTAGGTATCTTTGCCATGATTTTTTCATTTCTTTTGTTTTCTCTCGTATGTAATCCGACCACCAGGTTGTCTGTTGTTTCTTGTTTGTGCTTTTCTTCGTACCACATGTCTCTTTTGCTGTCTCAAGCATATTTTTCTTTAGGTTATTCCACATTTCCTCTACTTCTTCTCTATCGTAGGTCACTTCTATGTTCATCTCCATTTTCTCCATATATTGTATTGCTGTTTCTTTCTCTCTAAGTTTGTATGATCTTATCTTGTTGTAGTTTATGGCTATATTTGGTCGCTGGATCCTTCTGTCACTGTCTTGGTAGTCTTCCTTAAATATCGTCACAACTAGATAGTGGCCACTTCCAATTTCGTAGCTTCTCTTTACTCTTGTATATGTTGGTCCCTTCTATCTTCATTTCCATTTTCTTCATATATTGTATTGCTGTTTCTGTGTCTCTAAGTTTGTATGATCTTACTATATTGTTGTAGTTTATTGCTATATTTGGTCGCTGGATCCTTCTGTCACTGTCTTGGTATTCTTCCTTAATTCTCGTCACAACTAGATGGTGGTCACTTGCAATTTCGTAGCTTCTCTTTACTCTTGTATCTATTATTTTGCTCCTTTTTCCTTTTTCTATTAAAACGTAACTGAAGTATGATTAAAACAAAGCAAAAAATCCTTTTATTTATCATTTAAAATGAATTATCACAAATTAGACGCCTTAACAATTCAATATTTAAAATATTTTCGTTTAATTTCATTTAATCTTGAACTCTATTGTTCGCCATTTGTCTGTTTCACTTTCAAGTACATGCTGAAAAAGTGCAGCAATAAAACAGCAAGATGTGAATAAATCTGCGCCCTCCCCCCTTCGCATAAACCGTGCAAAACGTCGCGAAATAAATCCGCTCGACGCAATAAAACCAGGGCTCGTGCGATTTTTGTGTCGAGGGGGGTTGGTTTGAGCCCGACAGAAAAAAAAGGCGGCCCTCCCCCCATAAAACCAGATTAAGGCTCCCGTCTTGTATGTATGTGTGTGGGACGGTAAAAAACATCTTGGCGGCGGGACCTTTTTCGTATTGAAAACGAGCCCCGGCAACGGGATTGAATTCCGAATCGATATGGAAATATTGAAAGCTACAAAGGGGCAGGGTTTAATATGTATTTGCTATTTATGTAGATTGGGGATGAAAGGGTGGATTTAATTCGGTATCACGGGAGGGAACGGTTGAAATAAATCTGGCGGGGGTTGAATTTGTTTTATTGTTTCCTAAAAGAGAGACAAAATAAATTCTCCAGGATGGGGTATTTAGATTAGTTTGTTGTAAATAAAATTTCACTCTGGACTTATTACATTATTATAATCAGTTTTGAATTTAACTAAATAAATAGCGTACAATTGCGTTATTATAAAAATTATAATTATACAAATTGACTAACTTTTGAGTCAAGAAATTGTCTTGTCTAAAACGGCCTTTAGAAGAGCTGGCGAGATAATTATTTCATCATACCCCGTTAGGTGACGAGTAATTCATCTATTAATTCAATAAAATCAATTATTATAAAGAATTTTACTATATCTAACATTAATACAAGACGTAAATTTCCATAACACACATTAATCATCATTTACCGATATTACAAAAACCAATAAATCACCAAACCTGTATCCTCTTTCCCTTCTCAATCTAGTAATGAAAAAAACCCACTCCATCAATTCCACCCCCTCTGCGTGCGTTCCGACGTCTTAATTGGTGTTCCCTAATAACACGCGTCTCCGATTAAACAAAAACTAATTAACAATTACCGATTTTTGTGCCCGGCCATCCATCACCGTGTTTGAAGTCGAGCGCATTGCGTAATTGTGCGCTAATCACAATTAAAATTAATAACGAAATTGCACCGCGATGCTATGCGAGGCAGCGGCAGCTCGGGGGGGTTGAGAGGCGCAGTTAATTAACAACGGGGGGCGTGCGCGTACACGGAATGTCTTAATAACCACAAAACAACAATGGCTTTGTGGGGTAATTTTAGTAGCGAAACTTCAGAGGGATTTCATAGAGAAAATATTGTAATTTAGTTCGTCATTTTGTGTAATTACTATTAAATTCAATTGTTGCTAATTTATGCAGAGTTTATTATGATTATATTGCTTAATGGAATGTTTATGTATTATATTACTAGGTGAAATTCCCATCGTCCGACGACGTATGATAAATCAAGTAACCTCGCCAACTCCTCTGAACCCATCACACTATTTGTATGCTATTCGTTTTGTATTATTATAAGAAGATACTTTTGTAAATCTGTTGATTCTAATGATGTGATAAATTGGTTTTATCAAAAAGATTTCTGTGATAATTAAGGATACACTTTTGTTCAATATATTTTCAGAACTGAATAATTATTTACATCATTTTTGTGTTACAAATATCTATTTTTAAACGACAATATAAACAATATTAATTCAATTGTTATTTATTAGGCACCCCTAAGATATAAAAACGAGACAATTTTTTGAATTTTGAATTTTTATTTATGTTTGTTCTGCTGTTCAAATTTCCACTGATATAATAGCCATATTTTAAGTACTATTTTGCATTTTAACAATTAAGCATGCACTTTTGTTCAAGATCTTTCAATGGTAACATAATATATATAAGGGGTGACCAACTTGTGTGCACATAATATCTATGATACAACTAATCCCCTAGGAGGAAAGTTAAACGCCATTTGGCGGCACCACATTTGATTCTTTTTGTCCATCCTAATTAAATGTCCCCACCAGTTTAGTTGTTTCTTTTCTATATACTTTTCTATAGCTTCAATTCACAATTCTTCTCTGATGTCATCATTTCTTATTCTGTCTCTTCTCGTGACTTGTTTTACTCTTCTGAGATATTTCATTTCCATTGTCTTTATTCTACTTTTGTCCCTCTTCGTTACTTTCCACGTCTCGCTCCTATATGTCAGTATAGGTCTATATATGCTATCGTATATATTTATGTTTGTCCTTCTGCTGATCTCTTTTTTGATAATCAGTATATTGCATATTGCACAGTGCGTGGTATATTTTAACTGTGTTGTTTATTCTGTTACTAAGTTCACCTTCCATTTTTCCGTCTTCTGTCAGTGCTACTCCTAGGTATTTGATTTGTTCTACTTGCTCTATTTTGTGTTGTTTTATCTTTATATTTATTTGTTCTTTCCGGTTTCCTATTACCATCACTTTTGTTTTGTTATAATTCATTTTCATATTATACTTTTCTAGATGTCTGTTCCATACACTCAGGTTGTGCTGCAGATTAGCTTCATTTTCTGCTATCACTACGATATCAACAGCGAATGCTCCTTTCGATATTTTTACCACTTGCATGTTTTTGTACCCTATATTTGCTTTTTTGATTTCTGGTTTCATGCTCTTCATTGTTTCATCCATGTATATGATAAATAACGTAGGACTGAGCCCGCCTCTTTGTCTTTTTTTTGTAAATGTAAATTGGCTTGAGGGGATACTAAAGGCTGCTATACACTTCAATGAGCAATTTTTTGGTCGTTAAATATTTTTCATATTTGTTATATCACTATAAACTTCAATAATATATACATACAGGATGTCCCTAAAGTATGGAATACATTTGATAAAACCTTTATTAAGATTTGTTTTCTGGAAAGGAAAATTAGTTATTAATTTATGTAAATATCAATACCAAATTATAATTTTAAATGTTCTTGATGTTTGTCCCTTGTATATTATTGCATGGGTGTTATTGTTATATATGTTTTGTATTAATTCGACTGTCTTTCTTTCTACACCTTTCTCTTCCAGGATTTTCCATAATTTGTTTCTTGGGATCATGTCGAACACTTTTTCTAGGTCTATGAATCCTAAATATGTGTTTTTATTATTTGTAGTTCTTTTTTCTGGGATTTGTTTTATTGTGAAGATGTTATCCTTTGTGGATCTTCCTTTCCTAAAACCGCATTGCGAATCTTCTAGTGTCTGGTCTATTCTTGCTATTATTCTCTTGTTTATTGTCTTTTCTAATAATTTCATCCCTATACTTATTAGTGTTATGCCTCTATAATTTGAGCAATTCGTCTTATCCCCTTTCTTGTGTATCGGTACGATTAGTGCTGTTTGCCAGTCTTTAGGTATGGTATTTGTGCTCCATATGCTGTTTAGTAGTTTCCGTAGTTTTTCTTTACCTACCGGGTCTAGGAGCTTGATCATTTCCGCTGTAATCTGGTCCTGTCCTGGTGCTTTTCCTATTTTTAATTCCCTTATTTTTTTAAATTACGTGACACCATTTAACTTAGTGGCGATTAATATTGTAACTAGCGTTCTAAAATTGCCAATTTATTTGTTTCAACTATACAGACATTTCTTTCCTAATCAGCATTTATTTTCTTTTATGACAGTTTCTGTTGGTATTGAATTTGCTCATGTCCTCACGAATTTATATTCCGTTCTCTCGCGGTGAATCTACATCGCATTCGTTTGTGTCCCGCAATCTAAGACACGATGTCAGCGCGAGGGGATGGGTGGCAAATTTTAAATAATTCACCTCCACGCCGGGCGTCTTCGTTGCCATTGCGCTCACGCCGACGGATGCAGCGAATACATTACGTCGCACGGGCGCTGAAACAAAAGCGGGGCGCGCACTCTGCATGTCCGACTTGAACAACCCCCGGGGGCGGGTGGCGCGAGCTCCTCCGAAGGGCTCTACAAAACTGCCGCCCGTACTTCTTTGCCTTTGTTCGCGCGAAGTAATAATATTTGGATTACGTAATTACGCGACGCAGCCCCTTTATGCGGGGAACAACGGCGAATTAACTAGTTAATAATACAGAGTACGAGTGGAAGAGGGGGCGACACGTAGGAAAACAATGACATTGGTGGGCGCTTGTGTTTCTTAAACTAATGGGGGGTTGATAGTGTTGCGAATTAAGGAATTTGACGTTGAGATAGGGAATTATATGTAGATTTAAATTATTTGTGAGTCAAACGGTAATATGTTTTACAGAACTAGTAGCTCCTTATTGTTATTTCTTGATTGTAAACACAAATTATCTTCAATAAAAAAGTACTAGAATGGGTTTATACTAAAATTCAATACTGTTCTGGCATTTTTATTATTTTTACCACACATTGGGTAAACTTTTAAGGGCCAGTTCTACAATTGACATCTGTACTCTAGGAAACACCAACTTAGCTGTTAACACCCCGATTAAAAACGTGTGCAGAACTTTTAATAATATATCACATTACTGTAAAATACACAACGACACCTTATCACATATAAAAAACGTAATACTGATATTATAATAGTAATCTTTAAATTTCTTATTCGGTATATACTTTTATATTTATTTTTATACTTTATACTTCATTTATTATTATTAGTTCCTTCTGTGTATATTTTCCTGTAAATGGGCAACTGTTGGGAAATAAAATGTTATTATTATTATTATTATTATTATTATATGTACGTCTGTACATATTATGATGATTTTAAAGGTGATCTTAGTTATTATGAGCTGAATCATGTTTTCCTGATCTCAGTTTTATGCTCCTTAATCAATCCTATACACTTTATGCATCTAATTTTAATATTTTTCATGTAAGCAAACTACTGTAAGTCACTGTATATATAACGAAACTTATTCTTTCTTCAACGGCGGCGCGCAATTGGGATTTACACTTTAATAAGTTGCAACCCCGAGTGCCCTGAAAGAAAATATTCCTCGCAAGCCGCGGGTTCCAGTTTGTAACAGTATGCTGAACGTTTTCTATCTAATTTATATGGAAATAAAGGTAGTTTGCGTCCGAAACTTTGCATAATAATTCACCTCGAATATAATTATTACCTAACGACAGCGGCATTGGGTGGGTCATATTATTATTAGAACTTGTTAAACTGTTTAGAAATTATGGATATAAATCAAGGCCCATATCGCGCCAAATCTTGATATTCATTTCATACTACTTTATCATACAAAACTTGGAAAGTTCTTATGACAACTACCCTAGCAGGGTGATGACAGTGATTAAAAATAAACATTTTTTTTCTTATAATGAATATATGCGTGGTAATTTCCAACTAATATGAATATGGATATCTCAGCTATTGATATAAGGGCTACTGTACCATAATAATAATATCACGCTACTGTACTACCTGCTATCCATGACAACCAAATAAATAACGGTTACTGCTATGATACAACTAACCCCCTAGGAGGAAAGGTTGCACAGGCCGAGGTAGAATTATGTGCATCAGAAGCAGGAAATACAATAAGAAACAATAAGCCCGTACCAGCCCAGAGTGATAAACGAAAGGCACTCATATGGCGTACTCTGCACTCCGTCAAAATCTGAATTATACTTATAAAATACCTGGTAAGAAATTTTTTGCGCCTCTAGTATTATAACTTAAAAGTGTACCACTTAACCAAACATTATTATAAAGTCTATTATGTCCATTTTTGTTATTATTAACGTTTGGAAAATAAATAAATTAACAAAGCCCGGCGCATTCACCAAAAATCATCATTCGTCACTGATTTTCTTCAAACAATATGTTTTTAAATCTTCTCCCAATTCGGATATAATATTATTCACCAAACCCATCATTCATCACTGATTTTCTTCAAACAATATGTTTTTAAAACCTCTCCCAATTCGAATATAAAATTATTCACCAAAACCATCATTCATCACTGATTTTCTTCAAACAATATGGTTTTTAAACCTCTCCCAATTCGGATATCATAGTCTAGTTTGCATGTAAACACGTTGGCGCATGTCAGCCGCCCGTCGATCGCCGCTCGGCTGATGGATTTCGAATTAAACGCGGCGACGCTTCCGGCTTTCAGATGGAATCAATGACAAATTGCGAGGAAGCGCACAAAAACGGGGATAAAACGGGCGCGCATTTAGAGTGGATAGAGACGACGGGACTAATAGGCAACTGTGATCGATAATCGCATCGGGCACGCCGATACGGGTGGGGCGGCAAGTCCCGGGATGCGGGAGTAAATTGTCCGAGATTTATGGCCCACCGATACAACGAGTTATAATCGGGGGGGTGGACACGAGTATCTAGGAAAATTTCAACTCTCATGTGAATAGAGTATATAACTAGTTTAGAGAGTAAATATGCTTGCGGTGCTTCAGCGGCGTATCTAATCCCATTCGCCTTTAAGGCGAACGAGAGCTTTATTAGATTCTTATTTTATCCAAGGAAATTCAAGTTGGAAATTTAAATAAAATTAAATAGTATATTTATCTACTTTTGATAGAATATAGGCATAATAGATACCAAATGCATGAACAACAGAGACAGTTAATCGCCAATGTCCGGACCGGATAGGGCACCATCAGAAGAAGAATAGCTTCCATAAACTATTCTTCTTCTAAAGGATAAATAAAACGATTTTTTACTTTGTTTTTTATCACATTTCAGTTACACTTTGCAACTAGTTTCGGCTAAGCTCTAGCCATTTTCGAGCTCCTCCGATGACTGATAAAAAAACAAAGTAAAAAATCGTTTTATTTATCCTTTAAAATTAATTATCACAAAGTAGACGCCTTAACAATCCAATATTCTTCTTCTGATGGTGCGGTTTATAGATTTTTAGGCATGAATATAGCGGACTATTTTTGTGTATAACATTCAACGGTGTTTCCGTACACGATCATATCTTGCGTTATATTGATGATTTATTTAAAAATGTTATTTATTAGATCAAAAAACTACATATTAATTATAATCTAATAAATCTCTGAATGAGTATTCAAAATACTTCAATCAATATCTTTATCTCAAGAGACATAAAATCAATATTTGCCATAGAATGAATGTCTAAAATAATCGTTAACCTTTTTAACTCTGTTCATATCAAGCTGACTTGGGAACAAAGAAAGATTTTAAAGTGGAATTGAGAGGAACTGCTGGCAATTCTTCAGTGCCATTTTTATTAGCTGTAGGTGGGGCGCGATAAGTTCACTCGGTAAATTAGAGAGCTTTTTGGGCGGGTGTCGGGAGGACGAAAGGGCAACCAAACTCGGACGCACAAGAATCCAATATATAACAGAATTATATTCTTTACGTCGCCAGTCCCGTGCTTGTTCCGGAAGAGCGGAGCCGTAAAGTGCGCGTTTCGTGCCGCTAATCGGGCAGGGAGCCAGACCGGCAGCCGCGCCCCGGCAATGTAAACGCGCAATTATTGCTGCCATGGAACGAACTGCGCTTGTTGGCCTTACTAATATCTACAATGCATGTTTTCCGAGATAATAATGAACTTTATAAAGAAGAAAATGGGTTTAAATTTCAACAGAATTACTCTAGTAAAACTAGTTTTGACATTGGTTGTGATTTATTTCTGCAGTATGTGATTTTTATATAGTTTTTTGAATAGAATAACATATCGAAAATTATGATATGGGAATGTTCGGTCTTGACATTACATATATACAAAAGCTATCGAAAATTAAGATATAGGAAAGTTCGGTCTTGACAACAGTAACGAACGCGTGGAAAAATGTGTCAAAATGTGTAAAAATATTTCAAAATGTGTCAAAATATGTCAAAATATGTTAAAATATATCAACATATGTCAAAATACGTGTCTAAATGTGTAAAAATGTGTGTGAAAATGCGTTAAAATGCGTGAAAATGTATGATAATGTGTATACATGTGTATAAATGTGTATAAATGTGTATAAATGTGTATAAATGTGTATAAATGTGTATAAATGTGTATAAATGTGTATAAATGTGTATAAATGTGTATAAATGTGTATAAATGTGTATAAATGTGTATAAATGTGTATAAATGTGTATAAATGTGTATAAATGTGTATAAATGTGTATAAATGTGTATAAATGTGTATAAATGTGTATAAATGTGTATAAATGTGTATAAATGTGTATAAATGTGTATAAATGTGTATAAATGTGTATAAATGTGTATAAATGTGTATAAATGTGTATAAATGTGTATAAATGTGTATAAATGTGTATAAATGTGTATAAATGTGTATAAATGTGTATAAATGTGTATAAATGTGTATAAATGTGTATAAATGTGTATAAATGTGTATAAATGTGTATAAATGTGTATAAATGTGTATAAATGTGTATAAATGTGTATAAATGTGGATAAATGTGTAAAAATGTGTATAAATGTGTATAAATGTGTATAAATATGTATAAATATGTATAAATGTGTATAAATGTGTATAAATGTGTATACATGTGTATAAATGTGCATAAATGTGCATAAATGTGTATAAATGTGCATAAATGTGTATAACTGTGTATAAATGTGTATAACTGTGTATAAATGTGTATAAATGTGTATAAATGTGTATAAATGTGTATAAATGTGTATAAATGTGTATAAATGTGTATAAATTTGTGTAAATGTGTATAAATGTGTATAAATGTGTATAAATGTGTATAAATGTGTATAAATGTGTATAAATGTGTATAAATGTGTATAAATGTGTATAAATGTGTATAAATGTGTATAAATGTGTATAAATGTGTATAAATGTGTATAAATGTGTATAAATGTGTATAAAAGTGTATAAATGTGTATAAATGTGTATAAATGTGTATAAATGAGTATAAATGTGTATAAATGTGTATAAATGTGCATAAATGTGTATAAATGTGTATAAATGTGTATAAATGTGTATAAATGTGTATAAATATGTATAAATGTGTATAAATGAGTATAAATGTGTATAAATATGTATAAATATGTACAAATGTGTATAAATGTGTATAAATGTGTATGAATGTGTGTAAATGTGTATAAATGTATATAAATGTGCTAAAACGTGTCAAGACGTGTCAACATGTGTCAAAATGTGTCAAAATGTGTCCAGTTTTTGGATGTCACGAATGTGCTTTGTCTTCCAAGCTGGGCCACGTTGAAATTCAGCTGCCCAAAATTTCACAGTGTTAAATGATGATGTAGGGTTCCCGTACACGACATGCAATTCGTCTTTGGTTTACGTAGGCGTATTGCTTTTCAAAACCAAATATTTATATGATTCGATTTTCTCCATCGCTCAGATAGACTCACTCAAGCGGTTGTCAAACAACAACTGCGCGTGGAGATAGAGAAAGTTATGTTACTAAATTTTCATCGCCGCCCCCAAAACTATAGTGCTCTATATAACTACCTTTTATCATTGATTAATCATCACCCCACCTGTGCTCGTATAGTTTTTTCCATAGGATAACACTCTTCCTGAAATAGTTTAGGACTAGAATAGGACCAATGGGCCCTCCGCCCAACCCACCGTTGTTCACATAGCTTTTTCCAATGGATACAAACGTTTTATATTGTTTAAACCATTTCTGATAGAGTGTTATCCTATGGAAAAAACTATGCGAGGAGAGGTGGGGTGGGTGGGTGGCCCCCACCAACCAAACTATGCCTATTCACTATCTCAAATGACTTGAACTCTACACTACATTATTCCCTATATATGTTTTAAATGAAGTCTAAATTAATAAATGAAATTGATTGAATCATAAAAAGTTAAAGGTAATAGTATAGTGCAGAGTTCAAGCCATTTGAAATAGTAAATGAGCATAGTTTGGTTGGTGGGGACCACCCGCCCACCTCACCTTCGTTCGCATCGTTTTTTTCAATAGATACAGACGTTTTATATTGTTTAAACCATTTCAGATAGAGTGTTATCCTATGGAAAAAACTATGCGATCAAAGGTGGGGTGGGTGGGTGTTCCCCACCAACCAAACTATGCCCATTCACTATCTCAAATGACTTGAACTCTACACTACATTATTCCCTATATACTTTTTAAATGAAGTCTAAATTGATAAATGAAATTGATTGAAACATAGAAAATTACAGGTAATAATGTAGTGCAGAGTTCAAGTCATTTGAGATAGTGAATGGGCATAGTTTGATTGGTGGGGACCTCCCGCCCACCCCACCTTTGCTCGCATAGTTTTTTCCATAGGATAACATTCTTTCTGAAATAGTTTAGGTCTAGAATAGGAGCAATGGGCCCTCCGCCCACCCCACCGTTGTTCGCATAGTATTTTCCAATAGATACAAACGTTTTATATTGTTTAAACCATTTCAGATAGAGTGTTATCCTATGGAAAAAACTATGCGAGCAAAGGTGGGGTGGGCGGGTGTTCCCCACCAACCAAACTATGCCCATTCTCTATCTCAAATAACTTGAACTCTACACTACACTATTCTCTATATATTTTTTAAATGAAGTTTAAATAAATAAATTAAATTAATTGAATCATAGAAAGTTAAAGATAATAGTGTAGTGCAGAGTTCAAGCCATTTGAAATAATAAATGAGCATAGTTTGGTTGGTGGGGTACCACCCGCCCACCCCACCTTCGTTCGCATAGTTTTTTTCAATAGATACAGACGTTTTATATTGTTTAAACCATTTCAGATAGTGTTATCCTATGGAAAAAACTATGCGATCAAAGGTGGGGTGGGTGAGTGTACCCCACCAACCAAACTATGCCCATTCACTATCTCAAATGACTTGAACTCTACACTACATTATTCCCTATATATTTTTTAAATGAAGTCTAAATGAATAAATTAAATTAATTGAATCATAGAAAGTTAAAGATAATAGTGTAGTGCAGAGTTCAAGCCATTTGAAATAGTAAATGAGCATAGTTTGGTTGGTGGGGACCACCCGCCCACCCCACCTTCGTTCGCATAGTTTTTTTTAATAGATACCGACGTTTTATATTGTTTAAACCATTTCAGATAGTGTTATTCTATGGAAAAAACTATGCGATCAAAGGTGGGGTGGGTGGGTGGTCCCCACCAACCAAACTATTCCCATTCACTATCTCAAATGACTTGAACTCTACACTACATTATTCCCTATATACTTTTTAAATGAAGTCTAAATTAATAAATGAAATTGATTGAATCATAGAAAGTTACAGGTAATAATGTAGTGTAGAGTTCAAGTCATTTGAGATAGTGAATGGGCATAGTTTGATTGGTGGGGACCTCCCGCCCACCCCACCTTTGCTCGCATAGTTTTTTCCATAGGATAACACTCTTCCTGAAATAGTTTAGGACTGGAATAGGAGCAATGGGCCCTCCGCCCACCCCACCGTTGTTCGCATAGTATTTTCCAATAGATACAAATGTTTTTTATTGTTTAAACCATTTCAGATAGAGTGTTATCCTATGAAAAAAACTATGCGAGCAAAGGTGGGGTGGGCGGGAGTTCCCCACCAGTCAAACTATGCCCATTCACTATCTCAAATGACTTGAAGTCTACACTACATTATTCCCTATATCCTTTTTAAATGAAGTCTAAATTAATAAATGAAATTCATTGAATCATAGAAAGTTAAGGGTAATAGTTTAGTGCAGAGTTCAAGCCATTTGAAATAGTAAATGAGCATAGTTTGGTTGGTGGGGACCACCCGCCCACCCAACCTTCGTTCGCATAGTTTTTTTTCAATAGATACAGACGTTTTATATTGTTTAAACCATTCCAAGAAGAGTGTTATCCTATGAAAAAAACTATACGAGCACAGGTGGGGTGGGCGGGTGGCCCATACCAACCAAACTATGCCCGTCCACTATTTGAAACGACTTGAACTATGTACTACATTATTTCTCATATTCTTGTTACGAATCAGACGTAAATTAATAAATAAAATTATTGACTCATATAAAGTAACAAATAATAGTGTAGTGCAAAGTTCAAGTCATTTGAAATAGTGGACGGGCATAGTCTGTTTGGTCATAATTAATCAATGTTTTTATTTAATCAGAATAGCGGTGTATGTGAAAGGTGCCTTTGTTAATTTCGTTCTATTTCTACAAAATACTGAAAGAAATATTTGGAATGGTCGCAATGTTGTGACCAACACTGATTAAATAATCAGTGGTCACAACATTGCGACCTTCGCGTGGCGGCTCTTATTATAATGCAACTCTACTAGTGGTCCAAATTTAACCTAATTTGTGTGAAATTGTTTTAAACACTTACTGCTTTTTATTAGTAGTTACTTGGTTAACGACTAACCTTTCAAACAAGGCTAACCGTTACCCTATATTCTTGTAGTGCTGCACTAAATCCACACTCCGCTCTGCATAATAAACTGCATCAACGTACGAAATTCACAATTTGTCGGACATCTTTAAAACTTCTCAGAGACTTCTGGCAAGATACATTTTACATAAACAAAACACCAGCTGTGGCCACGAGATATGAGTCGGCCGTGTACCAGGTGATCTGCCACCGCACGTTCTGATTCGTGGCGACCTAGCAATAAACAAAATAATAGTAGAATGGCCGGCGTTAATAATAAAAAAGTGAATGCTTGCATTGTGTCGGCTAGTTTCTATGCGATTGATATTAATTTAATCAACGTTATTATCATAAATGTAACAATGCAGACTGGAGGCAAGAACAGTTATTCAACATGTGTTTGTGTTCAAGCGGTTGACCGCCCGCCCGGCTTGTTTTTCCATCAACGCTGAGCAAAACACGTTCTAAATTGATAGGCGTAATATGGATTCACGTGTGGGGGCATCAGTTGCGGCGACAACATTAGTTGGAATATATAACAGAGTGGGTACGTTATTTATAAGATAGATATAGGTTTTATTACCATATAACACATGTACAATTGGACGCCTTTCTGCAGAAAGGACTCAATCCATAAAATATTTTTGTTTCTCGTACCTTTATACTCAAGGTACACAATTTAACTTAACGAAATAAATAAAATACAGCTCTAAAAATCTAGTTTACAGTCCAAAATTAATATGAGATGAATAGATATTTTTTTATTTATGTAAATATTTGAACCCTGGTTTCTTAACGTTAACAACAGGTGAGTTGGTTCCTTTCTGCAGAAAGGCGTCAAATTATAGTAATTTAACTTATAACTAGTGGATAGTAATGATGTGCAATGATAAAAGGATCACCGCTGTGACCAAATTTAATGTGTAGAACACCGGGGTTTCGCTGCCACCACCTCAGGATTAATTTTTAATTTAAACTTACGTTTGGCTTGAAATTACTATTTTTCTTCGGTGTTTCCATCACTTTACATTGGAAGTCATTTTATACATTTTCGTTTATAATAGGGGTACCCTCTAATGAACATATCGCTATTATTACTGCTAGAGATGTCTATAGGAATATCAAATGATATTGCTATCTTTGTCGTACATTAAGGAATCGCTGTTTCTGTCTCAAATATTTCATAATGGCCGACGATGATGCGAAAACAAAAAGTCGGTAATGAAGCGTGCGTTTGCGGAAAAGGGCCAATTTTTGTTTCAAACACATTTATTATACAAAATGGCTTTCGATGCATGCGCTTACACTTCTCAAAAATGTGTTGTAAATGTATATAAGTAATGAATTGTTGCGGTATAATAGTGCGATATGTGTAGAGTGGATTAAAAATAATGGAATATATATATATATATATATATATATATATATATATATATATATATAGTGGGGTTTCTGCCTTATATGTAAGTTTTTTATACTATTTTATAACACTAGAACCTTCAATAACATTACTCCTTTTCTTATGATCACTAATACATACAGTGTTGGTAGACCGCTACATATAAGTGCCTTTCGTTGATCACGCTGGGCTGGTACGGGCTTATTGTTTCTTGTTCTATTTGCCGCTTCTGATGTGCATAATTCTACCTCGGCTCTTACAATCGCAAGACCTGAGCGATACTGCACGCCACGAAGCAAGTAGCAAGGATAAACCGTGCAAACGAAAGCGCCTATAATCTAAAAAACAGGTCGCCCAAAGGCATTGGATGTTTGTATAGGAACTTGCAAAAACCTTTTTTTGTGGAGAATTTATAATAATGGATGGACATAGCTTGGTTGATCTTGAACCGCCCACCCACCTCTCTCTGCCGCCATAGTTGTTCTAGGGGATAACACTCTTTCGAGATGGTTAAACAATGTTAAACGTATTATTCATTGAAAAAAACTATACAAGCATAGGTGGGTCGGGTGGTTTGCCTCCTTTTTTTGTGAATACAGCACCCTCCCCTGTGTACACACAGCACCCGCCCCTGTGTGCACTGCGACCCTTCACAGACTTATCGTGCCTCATACGACATCCATGATATGCTAGCCGGGTAAATTATCTTATCTATCTATATATCGCTATAGTTGGATTGGTTTTTCTTTATGTACATAAGACAGTGGAAAATATATGCTGATTACAGCAGTGCTGTATAAGGAAAGTATTATGATTGGGGGTATTATTCAAAGACCATTTGTTACCAAGCAAACTGTACCTAATCTTTTATCATAAATTGTTAAAAAAATAAATAGCTAGTACCTGTACAAATACAGACTTGTATTTTGTGTATTTTAAGAAGTTAAATAAACGACTCGACCAACTACATCCCCAAAGCAATTTCCCCAATCTTTAAGACCGGTCGGGAAAGGTACAATAGTTTTTTTAACGATAACTAGTAAACCTATAATGCCTCCTTATTGGTTGATCATGCGTTTATTTCATGTGTCATAATCTGTGCTTGCCTCAGAAAATATTAACAAATCGTTAAACACAGTCAAGCCATGTTATCGCATTTTTTTTAGGCGTGTTATATCCGATACCGTTTGCTCTTTTTAATAATACACCGATAATGGTCGAATAAATTGCTGGCGGCGGCAGCGCCAGGCAACCGGGGGGGGGGCGCGAAAAAGCCAGCGTAAGCGTATGTGCTGACGCGACGGCTCCCATATTCCATAAATTTGGATGCAAAAAAAAGATACCAACTTGTTATCCAAACCCGTAACGGCGGACAAAGATCCATTTGTAATCCTACCCCGGGCCCGTCGCACCGGGGCCCCGAGCACAAAAGGTAACGGAAAAAGTTTTTATCCATCAAAATGTCACCGCCACGAATACATTATTCTGCTTAATGCAACAACAAATTCCATTTCAAGTTATAAAGTAAATACGACGAAATGTAATTTATTATGCCCGCACCAGGATGATAGGTGTATAGAATACCTATTGTTATGATGTTTATTCAAACTTCTTAGCACCCTTTCAAGATTATAATAAAAAATGTAACCCGGTTTAATATGAAGTGGGCATAATAAGTAGTAAGAAATAGATGAAATCGTAGAAAATAAGTTTGTAACCCAAAAAGGCACCTTACACGATCAATATTACTGTCAATATTTTAGAATAATGACAGTATTACTGTACGATAATATGTTTAAAATATTCATTATTCTAAAATATTGCGAGTATTACTCATCGTGTAATGTATAGTAATGATGGAATGAAGAGAATACTGATCTTTATCCAGATAATTGATTACTTGATAAATATAGAAGGAGGATTGAAGCAAATATTGACAGTACTAGTATTGACTGTATTATTGACCGTGTAAGGTGCCTTATTAACACAGCATTTTTTCACAAAACTATAGAGTTTTTTTATTGATTTACAATGACACTTCTGGTTGAATGACACTATAAAATTAACTATGGTACGCCTTCCAAGTCGCTCTTGATAGACAGTTTAATGTAGATCGGCCTATACATAATTTCTTTTATACTATACTTATTATATTAATTACAGGATACTAATACTATGGAAGAACTTAATTGGAAATATCCGATAGTCAACATATGCCTAAGCATTATAACGTTTGGAGAATTCACGAAAAGCCGTTACATACATTTTCCGCACATCTAGATATCACAAATGCATTTACCCTCAAATACAAAATTCTAGAGGTGGTCAAACCAAACTTCTACATAATCCAACCTCTAGATACACAGATTTTGATGTCACCAGCATGTAAGTCATTATTTGTTATTATTGTATATTAAAATACTAGATGACCTAATTATATTTGTTCTAAAACAAATTTGTTAGTTGGATAAGCCATTCCAGGAACTAGGAATTATCCAAAGTATTAGTAATAGCTATATTAGGGGAGGTCCGATGCTCACAGGAAACTACTGATATATGTGAATTTCACTTATTACTTCCAACAGCTATATTATAAATAATTTATGAATATTTTTCAAATCTATATAGATGACGATTTGAAACTATTTAATCGGGTGATTATTAATCCATTCAAATATAATTCAAGAAGATAAATTGGATAAAAATCAATTTAACTATAGATAAAGATTTGAAACTATTTAATCGGGAGATTATTAATCCATTCAAATATAATTCAAGAAGATAAATTGGATAAAAATCAATTTAACTATAGATAAAGATTTGAAACTATTTAATCGGGAGATTATTTATTAATCCATTCAAATACGAATTCAAAAAGATAAATTGGATAAAAATCAATTTAAATATCGTAATGTAATATTATTATAATTAATATTAAATAATCCAATATATTGTTATAACACAAAATATATAATATTGATAATAAGGCCAAGTTTTATCAGTTAATTCCAGCGACCATAAAACGATACTAGGTCACAATTCGTATATAATTCGGTAGAAAACACATGCATAAATTTGTTTATTTGCCCGCGATCGTCCTAATATTTTCCTGCAGAATGCGAAATTGAAACGGGCGGCGGACGAAAGGAGCCCCATTTGCGGGCGAATTTAAATGCAAACCTAATTTTCTTTTCGGTCGAGGCGGCGGCGGAACCGTGCCAACCCCCCCTGCCGCCGCAGGGTACCCACCGCCCCACCCCACTGGCAAACATCAGGAAAGTAATTCGCACTTAAAGAAGCCGGGGCTTTGAATTAAAATGTACACAGCTCAGGCGGAAAAACAATGGCTGGAGGCGCTAATAAAATTTTCTTTGTGCAGAGACTTAATTTAAATGTTTTACAGTTGCTTAGATACATAATACAGAATATTTAAGGAATTAATATTAAGTAGAGTAGTTGAGAATATAAATTTTCTTAGTGAATATCGTTTTTTTTTTGTTAGGCATTTTTTAATGGAGTGGGCACAAAAAACTATCCCTTTCAGTATTCATTTAATTCAAGGATCTGTATTGTATTTTATTTAAATATTATTAAATATTTTATGTTGATGATTGGAGTGTTTACAAGTAAATATAGGGTAGAGATATATAATGAATTTCTACATCTGAAACTGTAAAAATTGTATTATATCATGTTTCTCGTAATATTTCACCACATATGTTATTTTGACCTCTGTAAATATACACATGTATATAAGCAGCAATAAATTATTATTATTATTATTATAGACGTCCGACTTTTGAGTAGTTGAGAATATACAATTTCTTACTGAATATCGTTTTTTGTTAGGCATTTTTTAACTATACATTATTTCAAACGACTTGAACTCTACACTACACTATTATCAATTACTTTTTATTATTCAATTAACTTCATTTATTAATTTACGTTTGATTTTTAAAAATATTGTCAGAAACAATGTAGTACATAGTTCAAGTCGTTTAAAATAGTGGACGGGCATAGTTTGGTTGGTAGGGAACACCCGCCCACCCCGCCCTTGTTTGCATAGTTTTTTTCAATGGATGCAAACGTTTTATATTGTTTAAAAAATTCAAAACAGTGTGTTATCTTATGGAAAATACTATGCGAACAGAGGTGGGGTGGCCCCTACCAACCTAACTAAACCCATCCACTATTTCAAACGACTTGAACTCTACACTACACTGTTATCAATTATTTTTATTATTCAATTAACTTCATTTATTAATTTACGTTTGATTTTCAAAAACATTGTTAGAAACAATGTAGTGCATAGTTCAAGTCGTTTGAAATAGTGGACGGGTATAGTTAGGTTGGTAGGGGACACCCACCCACCCCACCTTTGCTCGCATAGTTTTTTCAATGGACACAGACGTTTTATATTGTTTAAACCATTTCAGCAAGAGAGCTATCCTATGACAAAAACTATGCGAGCAAAGGTGGGGTGGGCGGGCGGCCCCTACCAACCTAACTATACCCGTCCACTATTTCAAACGACTTGAACTATGCACTACATTATTTGTGACAATGTTTTTAAAAATCAAACGTAAATTAATAAATGAAGTTAATTGAATCATAAAAGTAATTGATAATAGTGTAGTGTAGAGTTCAAGTCATTTGAAATAGTGGACGGGTATAGTTAGGTTGGTAGGGGTCGCCCGCCCACCCCACCTTTGCTCGCATAGTTTTTTTCATAGGATAGCTCTCTTCCTGAAATGGTTTAAACAATATAAAACGTCTGTGTCCATTGAAAAAACTATGCGAGCAAAGGTAGGATGGGTGGGTGTTCCCTACCAACCTGACTATACCTGTAAAACTATTTCAAATGACTTGAACTCTACACTGCACTGTTATCAATTATTTTTATGATTCAATTAACTTCATTTATTAATTTACGTTTGATTTTTAAAAACATTGTCAGAAACAATGTAGTGCATAGTTGAAGTCGTTTGAAATAGTGGATGGGTATAGTTAGGTTGGTAGGGACTACCCGCCCACCCCGCCCTTGTTCGCATAGTTTTGTTCAATGGATGCAAACGTTTTATATTGTTTAAACAATTCAAAACAGTGTGTTATCTTTTATATGTAATTGAATAACTCACCAGATTCCAGTGTAATTCATGATATTTTCTCAATACTATGAAGTATACCGCTGTCTGGATTACCAGATTTATTTAAATATATATATATATATATATATATATATATATATATATATAAAGAAATGTGTGACATCAAAATGACGTGATATACGGCCGCTTTTGTCGACACCACTTCCTATGAAACCAAGGTTTAAGCGAAATTGCAAACATGTATAAAAATGCGGGCGTTTACAGCAGCGCAGTAAAACTATAACAGAACACGGATAATTAGCTCTACCATAATTATCACATAGCATTACTGCCTAACTCTGAATGTCTGAATTTTTATAGCCATGCAAAATATTTCAAAACGTTTAACGAAAGAGAATGTAAAATGGGCATTCTGCACAGTTATTTGTATATACGTAAAAACATAGGCACACATGGGTCTTTCCGTCATGTAGGAAAGACCCATGTATGGGTCGATAGCCAAAATAAAGATTAATTAAGATTTAAAAGATTATAGATAATAACTATGAATGTACTCAAGTAAATACATATTTAACAACTCCCATCTCATTATTCTGTACCACGTATTTTTTTTGCCAACTCAAACTTTCATTAAACGATAAAAAAAAGTTTTCCCTATCGTGTTTGCTTAAAAGTTTTTGTGCAGACGCCGTCCGTTGCATTATTAATGCCGTCCGGCATCCTTGAGGGCTATAAAATTTCCGCGATTTATTATTTATCCTGACTTATGCCGCTGTATCAGTGTGCGGGCGCTGTGGCGGCGATAAAGTCATCCGACAACGCGCGAAGATGGATCGAATAAATCAGGCTGCACACGTCTAATATGTAAATGTCAATCGTGGGATGTAAATGTCGTACGTCAGTGTATTGATTGTGTTATTTGTTTATTCAGTGGCAAGTGGATGGAGATTGATTTTTTAATATTATTCATGTCATACAAAGAATATGAAATATGTTTATAAAAATATTATCATGTAATTTTTATGAAACGACCTAATCTTTAAATGATCTAGAAAAAAAAGATGTCATGGTACTGCATAATCTATATGACACCTTGTCACATATAAAAAAAATGTAATACTTACATTGGCATAGTAATCTTTAGATATCTTATTCGGTATATACTTTCATATATTTATAAACATCTGACAAGCCTCGGCCATTGAAAGTGTGTTTAGATATTCCTGGTCGTGTGAAAAAAATTCTTACACACAGAGTTAGGTTGGGGAATACCAAAGTAAATATTTATTTTTATATATTGGATTTGTTAAGGCATCTACTTGGTGATAATTCATTTTAAAGGATAAATAAAACAATTTTTTACTTTGTTTTTTTATCACACTTCAGTTACACTTTGCAACTAGTTTCGGGTAAGCTCTAGCCATGTTCGAACTCCTCCGATGAGTTTCCTCTCGAATATATATATATATATATATATATATAGGCAGTATTACGCGTTCGACGAGCGTGGGGCATACCAACAGTTGTTTATTCAGTTGCCATGTGTAACAGACCAGTCTGATCTTACAGAATGGAGTCCCAATGGTTTGTTAAGATGCCTGATGGATAGATCTGAATACAGAATAGAGACCCAGGTGTCCGCAAAAGCCGTAAAAGTTAATTACGTTTTGAGAGAGTAAAGTAGTATATTACAGGAGAGGCGTTTATATTGTTCTCAGGTGAAGCCGAGACCAATATTAAAGTACGTTTCACATAGTATATCTCAAACCAGAATACTGTAAAGTATAATACTGGAGTATGTTATTTTCAATTTTTGTTTATATTATGTGACTTGTTATTTTTATATCATTATTTAAGGGTCGTTATGAATCATAACAGCTCAAGGGCTGTAATGATAGCACTTACGGTATTGATGGTTATTATAAGTATGTATATTCTCTTTGATACTAAATAAATATTATTCAATCAAAATAATTTAAGTTCACTACATAAACCACCAATAGGTTGACTTGTTGTATTTGACTATTTAAAAAAAGACCTTTATTTGGCATACCTCTCAGGAAATACAAACATCCCCCATACACTATGCTCATAACAGCTAGAATATGAAACAAAAATTACATAAAAATAAAAATAAAAAGTAACAATCCGCACAAATACAAATTAACAGAACATACATAGATATTGACAGAATATACATATATTTGATGCGTTGCTGTTTCACAATGGGCCCATTTTGAGGCCTAAGTGTCTGTAGCTATGCTACCCTCCAGCCAACAAATATCCAGATGTGTTCCTATATACATATATTTGACTATTACTATTTTCTGAGTGGGGGGCAATCGATGGATCGAGATAAAAATTCCGGTCCAGTTCCTGGAGTTTCAACCCACTGTCCCCCATACCCAGTAAAGTCGTCGAAGTTTTACCGAGGATTTTAAAAATATTAGTTTGATCGGGAACACACATGAACTTTTTGCGCGCAACCCGGGAAACTTGGCTATTAAGTAATCCTTGTAAATCACTAGGGGTGGTACGGTAGAGCGCGCTGGTTTGCGATTTATTCGAGCACATATATTCTATACTATTGCAGTAAGTTATGATATTTTACTCACCGTTGCATATAGACGTTGCAAGGACTTACAGGTGTACAAAATTCATCTTATCTATTTAATACAGACGTTTGAAGATATATGTGTGGAAAAGTATCTGTATGTGTATGTGTTAATGTGTCTATGTGTGTATGTGTGGAAAAGTATGTGCATGTGTATGTGTTAATGTGTCTATCTGTGTACGTGTGTATAGATTCGATCGTGAGATTTTGCACCGATTATAATTGATCTGGATGCAGTCTTAAAAGATTTTCCGGGCTTATTTTGTGTGTGCGAGTTCGTCGCTGTGTAAGTCCAGGTAATTCCTTAAAAGCTTCCTTATCTTTTTAGTTTTAACATCAAAGTTCCTTGTATTAAATCTATGGCAAGATTCTACTCAAGATAAATATATTGCGTATACAAGTTACTCAAAAATGAATAACGATATTGTAATTTCATCGACATGAGGTGGTCATTGCACTCCCTGGGTCTTGGTTTTTAATTAGTAAACACTTGTTAAAAAGTCAATTTCCACGCTTGTTACATAATTTACTATAACAAATTATAATCCTAAAGAAATTACATGTAACAACATAATTTACTATAATCAACAATTTTTTAAATTAATTTTTGAGTAGTGTATTATAATTGTATTCATTTTGGTATAGAATCAATACAATTATAATACACTACTCAAAAATTAATTAAAAAATTTGTTGATTATAGTAAATTATGTTGTTACATGTAATTTCTTTAGGATTATAATTTGTTATAGTAAATTATGTAACGAGCGTGGAAACTGACTTTTCAACGAGTGTTTACTCATTAAAAACCAAGACCCAAGAAGTGCAGTGAGCACCGCACCATAAGTCACGTCGATGAAATTGCAATATCCTGACTCAATTTTGAGTAGTTTATATACGCAATTTATTTATATGATTAATAGAAGTTAAATCATAGAAGTTGTAAATAGTAATAAGGAACACATGTAATTCTATAATCAAACAATTTTTTATGTTTTAAGAGAATTATTTTTGTATAGCTAGGCATAGCTGATACTCAAACAATAATTAATCAGAAAAATGGAAATACCGGTCCATTTTTCTGATTCATTATTGTTTGAATGTCAGCTAGGTGTAATTATATACAAAAATAATTCACCATTTACACATTTATGTTCATTCTTTAGAATTCCATCCTCATTGGTATACAGTATTATTTGTATGTTCATTCATAAGTTATTTTTAAGGCGTTTTGTCAATTATTGTGAATTATTATCTCATTATTTCCAGAGAATAAATAAATAAATAAATAAATCTATAGTGTATTACCCAACAGACATCAAATTATAGGACAATATTCACAGCTTAGATATAATAAACAATATAAGAAAACAATATAAATGAAAAACCAGTTACACATAATATTTATAATAGTAAATTAATATTACTAACAACAAGTAAGTATTATCTCATTTTTTCCAGAGAATAAATAAATAAATATATAGTTTATCACCCAACAGGCATCAAATTATACGACAATATTCACAGCTTAGACATTATAAACAATATAAGAAAACAATATAAATGAAAAACAATTTACACATAACATTCATAATAGTAAATAAATATTACTAACAACAAGTAAGTATTATCTCATTATTTCCAGAGAATAAATAAATAAATATATAGTTTATTACCCAAATTAATTAGTAAAAAACATTAGTAAATTAATATTACTAACAACAAGTAATATTAATTTACTATTATGAATATTATGTGTAACTTGTTTTTCATTTATATTGTTTTTTATATTGTTTATAATATCGAAGCTGTGAATATTGTCCTGTAATTTAATATCTGTTGGGTAATAAACTATATATTTATTTATTTATTCTCTGGAAAAGCAGCAGTAGTAGTAGTTACTGCATTTGTTACAATTCTGTAACTGGTATATTTAATATTTATTAGAATACGTACTATCTATTGGTCTATAATCGTATAGCTATTAGCAGGAATTATGTATGCTATAATACCCATCGAATTACTAGGATTTGCCGATTCAGTTAATCATGTATTGTGCGTTACTAAGTTCGCCTACACCGAAAGGTAATAGGCAAATAGATAATATGTATTGTGAGTTGCTAAGTAACATGAGTGGCTCATGTACTATTGCTTTGATCAAATCAATTATGTTGATACTCGGATTATAAGATTTTAATGTATGCTAATTTAAAATAATATTGGCCCTTATTGCGCTACACAGTCGATATTTAATTATTCTTTGAATATTTGTACAGCCAAAAATTCTGGTGAATGCGCCGGTGTGTGCATTGTATATCAGAGGTGAATATACTTTTGAATTGGCCTTTATTGCGCTACACAGTCGATATTTGATCATTCTTTGAACATTTGTACCGCAAAAAAAAGTATGGTGGATGCGCCGGGTATGTACATTGTATATCAGGGGTGACTATACTCTTGATAACTTACATGATTAACTAACTAACGGGCGGCCTAATTTAAATTATAGTCGGCGGCCTACCAACAGCATATGTATTATGTTATAATAAGAAAAGTAGTAATGTAATGCTAAACAACTTTAAATTTAAAATAAATATACACATGTACTATTGGTTTGATTAAATCAATTATGTTGATACTCAGATTATAAAAATTAATTAATGCTAATTTAAAATAACATAGAAGAAAGTGGATTGTTTTTGCTGACACAAACACCAACAGAATGCAAGACAGCATAATCGCAAAAAAATCGCAAATAGTAATTCCTATTGCTCGCCATTCTCCTTGCATCCTGCCATCCAATGATATTCCTCGTTATTTCATGTATGTTGTCTTCCCACGTTTTGTGTGGTCTGCCTCTTCTTTTCTTTCCTTGTATTCTTGTGTTCCATACACTTTATATCTGTCTCCCATCTGGCATGCGAATTATGTGTCCATACCATCCGAGTTGTTTCCTTTCTATAGTTGTCTGTATACTTTCTATCTGTAGAGTTGTTCGAATTTGCTCATTTCGTATTCTGTCAATACTTGTGATACCTTCTATTCTCCTTAAGTACTTCATTTGTGCTGCTTGTATTTTGATTTTAAGTCTCTTGTCCAATGTCCATGTTTCACTTCTGTATATCAGTGTTGGTCTATATATTGTTTTGAACATTATGAGTTTTGTTTTATTTGATACCTGCTTATTTTTAAGTATTATTTTGCTTAGCATATGGTAGCTTTATTTGCTGCCCGTATTCTGTTGTTTATTTCTGGTTCCAGACTTCCCTTGTTATTTATATTTATACCCAGGTATTTAAAATTTTCCATCTGCTCGATACTTTTTCCCGCTATTTGGATATTTGTTTCCACTTCCTGTTTGGCGGTCACCATATTTTTTGTTTTATCTGTGCTTATTGTCATGTTGTGTTTATTTAGTTCTTCATTCCATATATGAATGTTCTCTTACAGGTTTTCTTCGAATTTGGCTAGTATTACAATATCATCAGCAAAAGCACACTCAGCTATCATTGTGCGTCGTAGTTTATAATATCCTTTGTCAATTTTTCTTGTTTTCTCCTTTATATTTTTTAATATATTATCTAGGAATATTATAAACAGTAGAGGGCTTAATGCTCCACCTTGTCTTAGTCCTTGTTTGGTTGTCAATTCCTGTGATATCTGATTTCATGTCCTTATGTAATTGTATGTCTTTCTGTATATACCTTGTATTGCTCTTTGTAGTTACTTGCTTATTTGCCTCTTTTGTAATATATTCCACATCGTTTTTCTCGGTACTCTGTCGAACGCTTTTCCAGGTCTATAAATGCTATGAACAATTTACTGTCCTGGCCCATTGTTTTCTCCATCAGTTTTCTTAGTGTAAATATATGGTCCTGCATTGAGTAACCCTTCCTGAAGCCACTTTGTGCATTTTCTATCGTTATATATGTTTATTGTCTTTGTTTACTTTCTATTACAACCTCATAAATTTATTGTTTATACCGAATATTAATCATTAATCATTTTTGGCACTCATGAAACTGGAGTGTATATGAACAGACGGTTTCTAAAATGTAACGCGCTGAACGCAAACAGCACTCGGCATTTTGCAGCAAAATCGATGTGGCTTTAAACCGCAGATGATCTCGTATAAATCGACGAGCGCAGGCTGGCTTGGCGTATTGATGGCTTTATAACAATTACCGCAGAAGTTTGATTAGAGATATATGTTTATCTGTGCTGTTGTCACAAAACAATAAGTTTTGTATTTTAGTTATAAACGACATGTTTGTGTAAAGCTAGTTTATGTATGGAATACGCGTTATGCTACTATATCTTTAGGATTACCGAGTGATACTCCCCACTAGTATAAAATTGTGTGCCAGAGATATTAGCTAACTAGATTACATTTTTTTTAGATATCATTTATAAATTTTGAATACATACAATATATATATATATATATATATATATATATATATATATATAAATAACATAGTAATTTCCGAAAATTATACTCCCTCTCAGTGATGTCACCAATCCACTGACCTAGACAGCCTGGTGTGAAGGAGTTATTGTTGTTCTTGTTTTTACTGTTGTTGTTATTGGTGTTGTTGTTATTGGTGTTATTGTTATTGGTGTTGTTGTTATTGGTGTTGTTGTTATTGATGTTGTTGTTATTGGTGTTGTTGTTATTGGTGTTGTTGTTATTGGTGTTGTTGTTGATGGTGGTGTTGTTGATTCAGGATTAAGAGGTCTTTTAATTTTTGTTTAAATGTTTTTAAGGTGGTATTGTTTTTATGTGAATTTTTTGAATGATATTATTGCATTCTAGTAAAATATTTTAATCAATATATCAACTGTGTAGCGCAATAAGGGCTGCTTTTTTAAATAAAATTTTCAAACTGATTTAAAGGATATTATAAACCAAACTAAAATGGCCAATCTACAAGGGCAATTTGTGGATCCTTCTCAAATCTCATTTCACAATAGTTAAAAGTTAATTATTAGTATTAAGTCCTCTAAATCAGACCAATCTGAGGCTCCCTCTTAAATCTTAGTTCACAATAGTTAAAAGTTAACCATTAGTATTAAATCAGTTTGGTATTTTTGTTAAAATTGGCCTTCTTGCGCTACACAGTCAATATTTGATCATTCCTTGAACATTTTTCCAGCCAAAAATTATGCGAATGCGCCGGGTATAGACATTGTATATTGGTATTTTTGTTAAAATTGGCCTTCTTGCGCTACACGTTCAATATTTGATCATTCTATGAACATTTTTCCAGCCAAAAATTATGGTGAATGCGCCGGGTATAGACATTGTATATCAGGAGTGGCCATACTTTTGATACCTTCGTGCGACCTGATTTTTAAATTATAGTCGGCGGTCTACCAACATCCTATGTATTATTTTATAATAAGAAAAGTAATAATTTAAAGCTAAACATACGTTTAAATTTAAAGTAAAAATAGACAATTCTAATACATATTCAATATCAAGTTATTTTATTGAGGGAAAGTGATGATTTCTTCTCATTAAATAATTGTGTTTAATTCAAATGTGACTTACACCACTTTCATTCTCACCGGCTCATATTATCCATTTGAAAATTCGAGTCAATTAATTCGAGGTTGCTGTTACTAACTCGGCGTGTTAAACCGCCCCCGACAGTGTTTAGCCCGGCCGGCCTATAATTATACGGGAAACAAGGTCTCGCCAATGTAAACACGTCGATCGCACGAACGCTTTTAATCAATTGCAATGCAAAGAAAAATATAAAATTCACCCAAAGACGTGCTGAACAGGAACAAATACTGAAGGCGACAGCTGTCACCGTTTCATGTGCACAGAATTATCCTGTAGACCTGCTGCAGACAGGGTGAAATGCGTCATGGAAACACGAGGACGTTCTTATTATTATTTCTCTTGCTGTCTGAATATATAGTTATAGTTAATATTGGCTTACATTTCACAATACAATAGGTATTGATATCATTTATAAATTGATGAATGTTTCACTATTATCTATTTGCCTTTTACTTTCGGTGTAGGCTATTATATTTACATTACTTAAAATTATATTAATTATTGTTGTTGTTTATACATTTATAAATTCTTTCCACCCTTTTCTGTTCTTCGCCAGTTCTCTTGCTTGCTTGACTGCCTTTCCTTTCTTGATTATTATTTCCTCTATTCGGTTGTCCCACTTTTTTCTTGGCCTCTTCTTCTTTTATTTCCAGTTCTTGCTTCTCATACGTATTTTATGTGATTCTTTTTGTCCATCCTAATTAAATGTCCCCACCAGTTTAGTTTTTCTATATACTTTTCTATAGCTTCAATTCCCAATTCTTCTCTGATGTCATCATTTCTTATTCTGTCTCTTCTCGTAACTTATTTTACTCCTCTGAGATATTTAATTTCTATTGCCTGTATTCTACTTTTACTGCAAAAAAAGTAAGGGGTTAGTTAACCTACAGAATTTTTCAGCCAAAAATTTTTTTGGGTGCGATCGACCTGAAATTTTTCATAATCAATTTCGACATTATTTTGAACAACGGAGGCGATTTTTAGCCATTTTCATCAAAAACTTTTTGAATTATTGGCCTTTAAAGTCAGCTGAAAATAAATTTTCTTCTTTTTTCAGTAAGCTATATAATTAATACCTGATGTTAAAAAAACATATACTATATATTTTTGGATAGGTTAGTTAATCCACTTTAAGATAGTAATAAAAAATATTTGTGTTAGATGTATATTTTTTTGAGATACTGGCTGAAAACCAAGAGGTTGATTTTTAAAGTTTTTCAGTCATTAAAAATAAACTACGCAGTTATTATAATACCAGTATTAAAACCTTATTTCGTTGTTATATGACAATTATATAAATAATTCATTAAACAAACAATTTCATATCATTCCTATACCAGTTCTCCACATAACTCTCTTGTAATACACACGTTTGGATAGGAATTTAATTTCAGTAGCTGAAACTTTTTAATAACTCTTACACCAGCATTTAAAAACTCTTGTGTGTTTTCGCAGCTTTTTCTTTGCCAGTGCTCGGGTAATTTTCCTCCGGGCATGCACTGTGCACAGCCACGTCCGTTTAATGGAAAGTAATGCAGCTGGCCAGACGGTAAAATAATAAAGACCGCTCAAATTGAATACGCGGCGCCGCCCTCCCACACAAAGAAACTACCACGGTGGTTGAGTATTAAAAACGAATTGCGCTTGGATTCGCAAGTTTATAAAACGTAAAGGCTTCTTTTTGAATTTATAAATGGTTTCAAATTATTTACTATACTAAATATTAATTAAGTTTTGGAGGTATGTCTATATCAGCTACTTTAAGATAATAATAAAAAATAATTGTGTTAGATCTATATTTTTTTTTGAGATACTGGTTGAATGTCAAGAGGTTGATTATTAAAGTTTTTCAGTCATTAAAAATAAACTAGCTGAAAAAAATTACTGAAACTTTCTAATTACATTCATTTCGATATGTTCTATCAAAATATATAGTTTGAAATGTGTTTTTTAACAAAAATTTCAGGCAAATAAAATTTTCAATTTCAGCTGAAATTTTTTTTCAGTCCGATCGATTTCAAATTTTGCATAACTATATTACATATTATACTGAATAACTGATGCAAATTTCAGCCATTTTCATACATAAGTTTTTCAGTAATTGACTAATTCATTTAACTGAAACCAAATTTTCACTGTTTTTCAGTGAGCTGTAAAATTTGTTTCTCGCCAGATAAAATTATCTGCTATACATGTTTGGACAGCTTGAATAATATACTTTTAGATAATAATGAAAAACAGTTATGTCGCTAGTATATTTTTTTGTGATATCGACTGAAAACGACTATCATGTTTTTCAAAGTTTTCAGCCATTACAAAAAAACTGACTGAATCATTGTTTTTCAGTGACCTGTAAAATTTGTTTCTCACCAGATAAAATTATCTGCTATACATGTTTGGACAGCTTGAATAATATACTTTCAGATAATAATGAAAAACAGTTATGTCGCTAGTATATTTTTTTGTGATATCGACTGAAAACGACTACCATCTTTTTCAAAGTTTTTCAGCCACTACAAAGAAACTGACTGAAATTTTTCTATGAAACTCTCCAAATACCTTAATTTGCATAGATAGAAGGCATATCTAAAATTTCAAATCGATTGAAAAAACTTGAAATTTCAGTAGAAATCGATTTTTTCAGGATTTTTCAGTGAGCTGTAACTTTTGTTTCAAACCGAATAAAAACAAATTTTAAACGGATTTGACTTTCCTAATTAATCTATTTTCGAATAATAGTAGAAAATAATCATGTCATCAATATATTTTTTTGAGATATCGACTGAAAACTGACACCATGTTTTCACCACTATTTCAGTCATAACTGGAAAACTAGCAGTCTGAAATAACTGTAACTCATAAAATATTGTTTCTTATGTCCATTATAATATATATGCAAATTTTGAAGCAAATCAAAAAAATGGCCAAAATCGCCAAAAATCTTAAGGGGTTAACCTTCAGAATTTTTCAGCCAAAAATTTTTTTTGATGCGATCGGCCTGAATTATTTCGTAATCAATTTCGACATTATTTTGAACATCGGAGGCGATTTTTAGCCATTTTCATCAAAAACTTTTTGAATTATTGGCCTTTAAAGTCAGCTGAACATTAATTTTCATCTTTTTTCAGTAAGCTATACAATTAATACCTGATGTTAAAAAAACATATACTCTACATTTTTGGATAGGTTAGATAATCCACTTTAAGATAATAATAAAAAATAATTGTGTTAGATGTATATTTTTTTGAAATACTGGCTGAAAATCTAGAGGTTGATTTTTAGAAGTTTTTCAGTCATTAAAAATAAACTAGATGAAAATAATTACTGAAACTTTCTAATTACATTCATTTCGATATGTTCTATCAAAATATATAGTTTGAAATGCGTTGAAAAATTTTTAACAAAAATTTCAGCCAAATATAATTTTCAATTTCAGCTGAAATTTTTTTTCAGTCCGATCGATTTCAAATTTTGCACAACTATATTACATATTATACTAAATAACTGATGCAAATTTCAGCCATTTTCATACATAAGTTTTACAGTTATTGACTAATTCATTCAACTGAAACCAAATTTTCACTGTTTTTCAGTGACCTGTAAATTTTGTTTATCACCAGACAAAATTAACTGCTATACATATTTGGACAGCTTGAATAATATACTTTCAGATAATAATGAAAAACAGTTATGTCGTTAGTATATTTTTTTGTGATATCGACTGAAAACGACTACCATGTTTTTCAAAGTTTTTCAGCCATTACAAAAAAACTGACCAAAATTTTTTCGTGAAACTCACCAAATACGTTCATTTTCATAGATAGAAGACATATTTAAAATTTCAAGTCGATTGAAAGAACTTGAAATTTCAGTAAAAATCGTTTTTTTCAGGATTTTTCAGTGAGCTGTAACTTTTGTTTCAAACCGAATAAAAACAAATTTTAAACGGATTTGACTTTCCTAATTAATCTATTTTCGAATAATAGTAGAAAATAATCATGTCATCAATATATTTTTTTGAGATATCGACTGAAAACTGACACCATGTTTTCACCACTATTTCAGTCATAACTGAAAAACTAGCAGCCTGAAACAACTGTAACTCATAAAATATTGTTTGTTATGTCCATTATAATGTATATGCAAATTTTGAAGCAAATCAAAAAAATGGCCAAAATCGCCAAAAATCTTAAGGGTTAACCTCTTAAGATTTTTCAGCCAAAAATTTTTTTGGTTGCGATCGACCTGAAATTTTTCATAATCATTTTTGACATTATTTTGAACATCGGAAGCGATTTTTAGCCATTTTCATCAAAAACTTTTTGAATTATTGGCCTTTAAAGTCAGCTGAAAATAAATTTTCATCTTTTTTCAGTAAGCTATATAATTAATACCTGATGTTAAGAAAACATATACTATACATTTTTGGATAGGTTAGTTAATCCACTTTAAGATAATAATAAAATAAAATAATAAAATAATTGTGTTAGATGTATATTTTTTGAGATATTGGCTGAAAACTAAGAGGTTGATTTTTAAAGTTTTTCAGTCATTAAAAATAAACTAGCTGAAAAAAATTACTAAAACTTTTTAATTACATTCAATTCGATATGTTCTATCAAAATATATAGTTTGAAATGTGTTTAAAAAGTTTTAACAAAAATTTCAGGCAAATATAATTTTCAATTTCAGCTGAAATTTTTTTTCAGCCTGATCGATTTCAAATTTTGCATAACTATATTACATATTATAGTGAATAACTGATGCAAATTTCAGCCATTTTCATACATAAGTTTTTCAGTTATTGACTAATTTATTCAACTGAAACTAAATTTTCACTGTTTATCAGTGACCTATAAAATTTGTTTCTCATCAGATAAAATTAACTGCTATATATGTTTGGACAGCTTGAATAATATACTTTCAGATAATAATGAAAAACAGTTAGGTCGCTCGTATATTTTTTTGTGATATCGACTGAAAACGACTATCATGTTTTTCAAACTTTTTCAGCCATTACAAAAAAACTGACTGAATTTTTTTTGTTAAACTCACCAAATACATTCATTTTCATAGATAGAAGCCATATCTAAAATTTCAAGGCGATTTAAAAAACTTGAAATTTCAGTAGAAATCGATTTTTTCAGGATTTTTCAGTGAGCTGTAACTTTTGTTTCAAACCGAATAAAAATAAATTTAAAACGGATTTGACTTCCCTAATTAATCTATTTTCGAATAATAATAGAAACTATTCATGTCATTAATATATTTTTTGAGATATCGACTGAAAACTGACATCATTTTTTCACCACTATTTCAGTTATAACTGAAAAACTAGCAGCCTGAAACAACTGTAACTCATAAAATATTGTTTCTTATGTCCATTATAATGTATATGCAAATTTTGAAGCAAATAAAAAAAATGGCCAAAATAGCCAAAAATCTTAAGGGGTCTTCAGAATTTTTCAGCCAAAAATTTTTTTGGATGCAATCGGCCGGAAATTTTTCATAATCAATTTCGACATTATTTCGAACATCGGAAGCGATTTTTAGCCATTTTCATCAAAAAAAATTTGAATTATTGGCCTTTAAAGTCAGCTGAAAATTAATTTTCATCTTTTTTCAGCAAGCTATATAATTAATACCTAATGTTAAAAAAACATATACTATATATTTTTGGATAGGTTAGTTAATCCACTTTAAGATAATAATAAAAAATAATTGTGTTAGATAGTATATTTTTTTGAGATACTGGCTGAAAAACATGAGGTTGATTTTTAGTCATTAAAAATAAACTAGCTGAAAAAAATTAATGGAACTTTCTAATTACATTTATTTCGATATGTTCTATCAATATATATATAGTTTGAAATGTGTTGAAACATTTTTAATAAAAATTTCAGGCAAATATTACTTTCAATTTTGGCTGAAATTTTTTTTCAGTCCGATCGATTTGAAATTTTGCATAACTATGTCATATGTTATACTGAATAACTGATTGCAATTTTCAACCATTTTTATCAACACGTTTTTGATTTATCGATTAATTCATTAAATACAAAAGTAATTTTTACTGTTTTTCTGTCACATCTAAAACTGTTTTTCTCATCAGAAAATTTCAAGTGTTATATACTTTTGGATAGCTTGATTTATTTACTTTCAAACAATAATAAAAAATAATTGCCTTAGATGGGCAATTTTTCGTGAAATTTAATAAAAACTGAAACTATAATTCGAACAATTTCGACTAATAACAAAATATCACTGTTTTTCAATGATGTGTAAAACTAGTTTCTCACTAGATAAAATCTTTCCTCCTAGGGGGTTAGTTGTATCATTTTTACAACCATACATTTTAAACTAGTAAAAAATTTCTAATAAAAAAAATGATTTCATTTCCTTTTACATGTCGTTACTACTTTTTCCACCACTATAAAGTTTCATAACTTGTAAAAATTGCATTTACAATCCGTAAACGTCCGTGGTCTTCGATTCGAGCGCCTACGAAACAAAGTTTCTGATTTATACATCGCCGCCGCCGCCGCCGGGTTCCCGCGGCGCATATTTACACGACGCTCCCTGAAAAGTTTTACGGCTCCTAATGCCGCGCCGTTTCCGGAGGCGGCGACGGAACTCGCACGTAATTCAATTTGCGCGAAAGCGTGTAGGAGCGCACCACCGGCCCCATTATTAGACGGGCAAAAAATCGCTTAGGAGGATACAATAAAAAAAAAAGAACGCGCGCGCGAATTGGGGGGTATGGAAATGTTCATTTCCCCGTAAACGGCCCTTTTAGAGTTGTGTAATTGATGGCAGGCGCGCGGGGAACCATCAATAACGCGCGCGCCCGGCAGCCCGGGGGGATGATTGATTGAACCGGCTGAAAAATGATAATTAGTTTATAATTATGTTGTTAAGTTATGGGGCGTTGCAACGGACGGAAATAGTGAAATTTATGGAAATTGTTTTGATAATTTGAATGATTGTTAAATTGTTTTTAAACAGATTAATTAAATTTGTATAAATTACAATTCATTATAATGCACTTCCAAATACAGTAAAACATTAAGAAGTAATAACATACAAATTAAGAAGAGAAAACTAATCCAGTACAACAACAAACCACCAGGTTTTCCAAATCTACTCAAAGATTGGTGAAAGCACTGCGAAGGAAACTCCTATTATTTTTTTAATGTAATGTAATTGAGATATGACAAGCAATGTATGATCATAAAATTAAATTAAAAAATAATAATATTAATAATAATAATTATTATTATAAATCACGTACTGTGCTTGTACTGCATTAGATTTAAGATGTGATTGCTCATGGTCGAGCTGATCACAGGATATGAATAATTTAATCCTGTAAATTTAAATTTTCTTATGTGCACAAAAAAACAAATACAACGTTTTATTCACTCTAAATTATTATATGTGACAATCCGACAGGAATAACCATTCAAAAATTCACCTCTTATTAGTTACACACTGTCGCGACCGTATGATAAATGTTTTTCTGAATTTATTCCATATTTTAAGGACACCTTGTATATATAAGATAAGATAAAGTTATTAAGCAACAGTTGTCTCGTATCATACAACAAATTATTTGAAATATTGAATTGGATGGGTAGATGGAATGGAAAAATATAACGTGTTCTATTTGTTGACTAATTGTATGGGAGGAGGATATATGAATTCATTTCTTGAAAAACTTTTGAGCTAAGAAATTGTCGACCTTTACATGTCAAAATGCGAGACAAGAAAATCGTGTTATTGCTATAAATTGAAGTAACAATATGTAGCCCCATATAGTACTCAATCAATTTAGACGCAGAAAAATCTAATATTGTAATTGAAATTAATATTGTAAATATTAATCAAAACAAATACGTAACAGGCTTTTAATGATTATTTAACAACCGTTAAATCAAAATTCCGTTACATCACTATTCACAGCAATGACAAAATAAACCATCCACCCCTCAACTTTTAAACACATTCTGATTCCACACGACATTGTGCTCATTTTATTGCTGTAATTACACGGAATTACCGGCGTCCGCCACCTTCGTCCCGTTACGCGCTGATAACTGCCACAGTAACTTTCTCTTTAAAATTTTACTGCCGGATTAACGTAGCAAACATCATTCGCCCCTCATTGTATTTATATAGCCCATCGCAGATAGCGCATTGAGGGCATCGAAGGCTGCGTGATTAAGTGGTTCAGACACTTCAGTTGAAAGGCTTCTATCGTATTTGAGAATCGCCAAGGGGCTGATGCTTCAGGTCTAACGAGTTTATAGTTTCATATAATAAATATAAATTTGGTATTGTAGATTATTTATACTCCTTCTTTGTTCGCCTGGCGAATTGAAGCTGATTTATTAAATTTTAATTATGTAATGCGATTTTAATACAGATGAAATCAATTATATTTAATATATATATATATATATATATATATATATATATATATATATATTATAGTAAAGCATATACAAATAGGTTCAAATATATTGAGTATCTCATGTCTGTTTTCACTAACGATTCCTAAAGCGTTTCTTAGGTTTTTTAGTATGTAGCATGTTAGGTATGTTATTGGAAATGGCATGTTGCCAGTTAAATCATAAAATTTTATAAAAGTGGGTTCAAAATTTAGACATTCGTTTCGGCTTCCTAATAGCGGATATCCTTTAAGAGTTAACATAAGCTATTAATATCTATTGTATGTTATAACAATAATAATATGGTAGAAAGGCATTTGATTAAATAAAATATAACAAGGATTATATTACTGTAATTCTCACATTACGAAATGCGGTCAAAATTGCTCCCCCAAGCAGCGTGTGAGCGATAAATAAATTGTCCAGAGTTTATTTAATCCACATGGGATTCGCACGCCCCGTGTGCAAGAACGTTGGTTTTTTTCTACCCTGCCAAAACGCTGGTAACGGAGCAAGGGCCGCCCTGGGGGCGCATACGTCTGCAATTTCCGAATTTAATCCCCGTGGTAACGCCACGAAAATTGCGTCTAGAATACACAATTTCCCGAAAATTGATTCTGAATACAGGCATGTTCAATCAACGCAAACGGTGACGGTTTAACGATTATATTTCTATTATTAAAAATTGATGTATGGCTATATTTATAGAACAGTGTTTATATGAGGTCCTTATAAAATTTCTTGAGTTATTGACTAATTAGGTTAGCTGAAAACATGATGTTAGATGTAAAATGTGTTTGTCGTCAGATATACTCATATGCGTTATATTTCTGGATAGTAAGTTAATCTAACCGAGAAGTATGAGTAGGTTTAAGCCCGTATGATATTATCTAGTTTCTTATATCGTTTTTGATGCAGACACAAACTACATAGTGTTATACACACATGTAGAAAATGATATAGCGGCGGAATAATAATAAATTCACTTAAGAATAACAACACCGTAATACACAATTTTAATTTTCGATTTAGAAATAGTTATACAGTTTAATATATCAATTCTTATATATAAAACGATATAGGAAACTAAATACTTAATACTTTTCGGTTAGATTAATACATAATATAATATTAATACAGCCCTTATTTAAATTTCCGTGCAAATATAATGAAATCATGATCTCTACTAATTCTTTACTTATATTCATTAATCCGACATCTATTATTTATTTTTTAACAGATATTTTTAGAAAATATATATCATCAAGGATTTACCCCATAAATATTGCCAACACATCTCTAGAAACACCATTTAATAAAAATAAACAGCAACAATAAAACTCATTTACCCTGCACGTTGTCCTGGCTATTTATCGGCGGCGCCCCGACAGCATACTGGATCACAAGCCAGCAAGTGATCACGTATTGTATCCAGCAATCAGTGGGCATTGTGCACGGGGACGATTATTGTCTTGTCTCTAATCACATCGCGGCGCAGCCACCGCCGTCAAACCGCTCCCAATTAGCACCGGGCCAGCAACCCTGCGAAACAAGCGACAGCATTATTACATCGGGCAAATAACTAAAGAAAAAAACACAACAAACATCTCTAATACTACAAGCAGGGGCGGGTGGGTTTAAAAAACACCCTGCCACCAGCCATTAATCCCCACTTTGGGGGGAGGGTTAAATCCGCAGCACTTCTTAATCGGGCAAGTCGTGTGGCGGTGGGAGAGGGCAATTTCGCTACGCTTCCAAACCAAACAAAGGAGCACCCCTCCCCCCGCTACACCCCCTGTTTAATCAGTCGATTATATAACTACAGCAGCGACGCGCACCAATTAATTACCATCGGAAGCCGATTCGAAACTAAACGCGGCTGGCTGGTAGGGCTAGGGAATTCAATGGGTCACGATTAATACCGCTTCAAAGGCGTGTAATTTATGAGTGCCGGATATCGATTCTAGTATTCAGACTTAGAAAGTATATAACTAAAAGTAAGTATAAGTTTTCTTATCAAATAGACATTTATAAGTGTATATACAAGTCAGTGATGAATATTATACTGATTAGAAGATTAAAATTTATTGTTAGGTGTATGTAAAAATTACTAATCAAATACAGATTGTGCAGACTTGAAGAGAAACGTCAGAAGAGAGCTTACAATATGGTGAAAACAAGAAGGATCAACAAAAACAACATCAGAAGATCTACAAAAAATATATGTGCATGAATAGTTCGTAAGTGCATGACATATTAATTTTAGGGGAGGAGAAAAAGTGTAATTACTTGATTTTACTTTATTTATTGTTATTAAAACATGAACATGAAATTATTAAATTATTATTATTAGATGAAAGAGTTGAATCAAACTACTGTATGTATTGTATCACTTGATTTATAGTTTAAAACTACTAATTTTACCTAAACTCTAAGCATTTTCCATCAGTCAAAAAATAAATACATAAAACTTGAAAATGCCTAGAGTTTGGGTATAGGCATTTTCAAGTTTTATTGATGATTGATGGAAAATGCCTAGAGCTTAGGTAAAATTAGTAATTTTAAACAATAAATTATTATTATTAGATGCAGGAATTGAATCAAACTACTGTATGTTTTTTTATCACTTGATTTATTGTTTAAAACTACTAATTGTACCTAAACTCTAAGCATTTTCCATCAGTCAAAAAATAAATATATAAAACTTGAAAATGCCTAGAGTTTAGGTCTAGGCATTTTCAAGTTTTATCGATGACTGATGAAAATGCCTAGAGCTTAGGTAAAATTAGAAGTTTTAAACAATAAATTATTATTATTAGATGAAGGAGTTGAATCAACCTACTGTATGTATTTTATCACTTGATTTATTGTTTAAAACTACTAATTTTACCTAAACTCTAAGCATTTTCCATCAGTTAAAAAATAAATAAATAAAACCTGAAAATGCCTAGAGTTTAGGTCTAGGCATTTTCAAATTTTATCGATGACTGATGCAAATGCCTAGTAGAGCTTAGATAAAATTAGTAGTTATAAACAAAAAATCAAGTGATAAAAAACATACAATAGTTTGATTCAACTCTTTTATCTAATAATAATAATGTATTGTTTAAAACTACTAATTTTAGCTAAGCACTAGGCATTTTCCATCAGTCATCGATAGAACTTGAAAATGCCTAGACCTAAACTCTAGGCATTTTCAAGTTTTATCGATGACTGATGGAAAATGCCTAGAGCTTAGATAAAATTAGTAATTATAAACAATAAATCAAGTGATAAAAAACATACAGTAGTTTGATTCAACTCCTTCATCTAATAATAATAATTTATTAATTTCATTAGATACATCTGTTAAAAATATCAATAATAATAATTTATTGTTTAAAACTACTAATTTTACCTAAGCACTCTTAAATATAGCAACATACACCCTTCGTATTCTACTAACCGCATTATTTAAATTCCCTGCTTATATCCAACCCTAAAAATGCTACAAATATTTTGATTTGGTTATCAAGTTCTTGCGTGGTTGAGCAAGAGAAGCGTTCGCGTCGTAACGCCAATATGTCGTTGATTACAATACGTGTTTTCATGGGGAGCAGGCGGAAATCATGCTGAAGTGTTTTCCAATACTACTACCGCCGTACAGGCGGAGTAGCGCGTTCACTTCACTCTCCTCGCTTTTTATTACATGATCAATATATTAGGGAACTTTAAAACAAGCCACAAACTCAATTTAGCGGGCTGCCGTAAAAAACAGGCGCTGCATTATGTCCCTCAGCGAGCAGTCACAGTGTGCAACACAAATAAAAGTGCTGGAGGAATGGGCACGCGCCGTTCGGGGATTGTAATTGAAATTGCAAGAGAGGTTTCAATTATTTAGTAGGTTCGGGATTTAGAGTGCACAGATTATACTGGTAGAAATTTAAAGTAATATACACGGCGAGGATAAAATAGTTTATTTACTTTTCAGTACGTTATAGAAGAACGAATTTAAGGGTCTGTAATTCCAAAACTATTTATGATAGTTGCAGTTTATAATTTCGATTCTGCTGAAAGATTTCTATACGGACTATATAAATTATCTAGTAATTTTCAACTGGATTCTGTGTGGGGGCGCAAAATGTACGATTTTCACCTACATACATAGGTCTTTCATCATTCATTTTAAATTATTTTAGTTTCTACATATTTTTTGTCCCCCTTAACCATCCCCATAAAGAATTTCTCTAATAAACCTTTTAGATCGTCCAAAATGGAACTACGTTATAGAAGAACGTTCATGTAGTCCGAAAAATTCTTTCTTTTTGAGAGTGGGGCTTCTAGCCTGCAAAAGTAGCTACTTAAGTCGAATCTTCGCAAACCTCGTTCGAGGATTCGAGCTGAAAACCTATTCGAAAAATGCGTTGTGAGACTATCGCTGCTACTTCTTTTGCGGCGGGTATAAACCGTGGTCCCAGGAAAAACTGGAGGGGTGCGCACCGAGAAATAAATTTATTTCGATATAATGAAGCATTTTGTGATAATTGCGCGGATGTCTATAAACTATACTACTGTAATTAAGCATTATCAGATTGTATTTATCAAAACTTGAAATATGAAACTGCAATCTCTTAGAGGAATTTCTGTTGAATTTTGATTACAAATCGGAGTAAATATATACTTTTCTGATGCAAATATTGACTACTTTTGCATATATTTTACAACTATTTCGAGACAAAAAATTAACTTTTTCGTCCTAACAAAGTATCAAATCATCTTTAGATTGGAGAAATATCCAAATATATTTGCAGAAAATTATAAAATGTTGACTAGAAAAGACCGCGCGATTAGGTCAACATTGAACCGTATTTCATTTTCCGAGATTCGCCTTAAACGCTTAAACCTTCCGGCACTCGCGACCAGTCTCATAGACCCGGAGCAAATATATGCTCCGGGTCTATGAGACTGGGCGCGATAACGGGTAGGTTAAATATCAATTGAAAAAACTGAAAATATCGATATAAATTATGTAGACATTTATATTATTTTCTGAAAACAACATCATATTCATACATCAATATTTTCAGGATTTATCAGTTCACCTTCCAAGTTTCAGGAAAGCCTGATTGCTGCTTTGGAAGCTTACTGATAAATCCTGAAAATATTGATGTATGAATATGATGTTGTTTTCTGTAAATAATATAAATTTCTACATAATGAATGTATTATTTGAGAAATTACATTAAAACTAGAGTCATAACTGAACAAGTAAGCACCTAAAATATCCCAAAAATGTTTTTTTAGTCAGTACAAATAAATTTACAAAATTTAAATTAAATAAAAAATTACAAATGTTGATAAAAAATCGAAAAGGGCAACAAAGACCCGATTTTTGTTTATTTTGAGATGTTATTATATCTTATATGTTGCATGTTATTATTATTAACATCAGCCATTTTCAGCTATAACTGTTGGAAGTTTTTCTTCTACTATTCAAGAATAGTAGAAGAAAAACTTCAACTTGCTGCTTTCTAGAAACATGGAAACTTACTGATAAATCCTGAAAATATTGATTTTTATCGATATTTTCAGTTTTTTTCAATTGACATTTAAAGTCTACTTTTACAGGCTAGAAGCCCCACTCTGAAAAAGAAAGAATTTTTCGGACTACATGAACGTTCTTCTATAACGTAGTTCCATTTTGAACGATCTAAAAATTTTAAACGTACTGAAAAGTAAATTATATATAAACGATCAATTGCAATAAATTACAATAAATAGTCATATAACAATGATACTGATGATACTCCTGGAAGGACAATGTCTAGATAACCTCAATCTGGTAGCGATTTATCATTTTATCCGTAACATTCATGAACTATGAAAATGTGTTTTTATGAACTAAATACCGAATATTTGATTCCCATATATGAATTAATGAAAAAAACAGCATAAACATTTTAAACCGCCCCTATATATCAATGCTTTCAATCATCCGTAATTAAAACGAGTTGTGGAGTGGGATTAATGCACCGCCACCGGCGGCAGATATATAAATCCATTACCCATCTCGCGTTTTTTCGCAGGCACTCCAGTTATTCAAACACATCATCCGAACCGGCGGGCATTCATTTAGTTTAGGGAAATTCGATAACGCGGCCCTTGTACCATATATAAAATATTAACTTAAAAGCCCCGAATATGACTCAGGGCCGCAGGCCGCCCTACAAACGCAAACTTTGATATTCTACTCGAGCGGGTCCGGTGTGTACACCATTAGGGCGCTTTATGGAAACGCATAAAAACAAATTTCACCGTTCGGATATTAAATTTCATTGCTACTTATTATTTGCAAAATGTTGAATTATGAAGTCGCTAATGTAATTTTGGCAGGTTTGTAGGTAATGTCGTTTTTATGCGTCCTGTTTACAAATAATTCTGGATAGTTCTGGATAGTTAGTTGGAGGGTAGCATAGCTACAGACACTTAAGCCTCAAAATGGGCTTGTTCCAGTATTAAATTTCGTTGGTATTTATTATTAGCAAAATATTGAATTATGAAATCACTAATGTTATTTTGGCAGGTTTGTAGGTAATGTCGTTTTTGTGCGTCCTGTTTACAAATAATTCTGGATAGTTCTGGATAGTTGGTTGAAGGGTAGCGTAGCTACAGACACTTAAGCCTCAAAATGGGCCTGTTCGAGTAATACATTTCGTTGGTACTTATTATTAGCAAAATGTTGGATTATGTAGTCACTAATGTTATTTTGGCAGGTTTGTAGGTAATGTCGTTTTTGTACGTCCTGTTTACAAATAATTCTGGATAGTTCTGAATAGTTGGTTGGAGGGTAGCATAGCTACATACACTTAAGCCTCAAAATGGGCCTGTTCGAGTATGAAATTTCGTTGGTACTTATTATTAGCAAAATATTGAATTATGTAGTCACTAATGTTATTTTGGTAGGTGTGTAGGTAATGTCGTTTTTGTGCGTCCTGTATACAAATAGTTCTGGACAGTTCTAGATAGTTGGCTTGAGGGTAGCATAGCTACAGACACTTAGGCCTCAAAATGGGCCCATTGTGAAACCTCCCTTAAAGGCTACTCACTCATTCCACAAGTCAATTTTGCAATTTTGTATACAAATAGTTACTTATATATCGGATGATTCTTCAGTCAGATTTCTTTTACTATATGTATATTTGTTGACTGACTTTGTGTCAGATATCTTTTACTATATGTATATTTGTTGACTTTGACTATATCAGCATAAAGCCTGAATTCCTCCTCTTTTTGTAAATTGTCTCACCTGTATTTAAAACAATTAGATATTCACGTTGAGAATTTCTGCAATTATCATCCTGCAAAGTACTTTTCAGTCAAGTAATATAATCACAATTAGATTTAATTAATATTTTTGCAAAGAGACACAAAAAATATACGGAAACTGTATTTATTCTTTGTTAATAATACGCTCCTCTCCGGACGGCGCTTTTAGTAGAATTAATAAACGTAAACGAAGAAACGAAATAATCCTCGCCCCGTCCGGCACGAAAGGAAAACGAGCACTGTTATTGCTCGGCGTTATTATTATTGCGTCGACAAGGGAGCGAAAACGGTGGATGATTATTTTGTAAATTAATTACACGAACGTAAACGGGATATTCTTTTATAGAGGGGCTCGCGCGTGTGTTTGCGCAAAGGGAAATGATCCCGGGCTGGATAAATATTGCGGGGGACAAATATTTACCCGCGTTTTCGGACTGCTTTGTGGGACAGGTTTACACAATTCGATGTTTGGAATAAAAGGAATGTACAGCTGTAATTAATTATCCAGGGGAGTGACGGTGTCAACTGTTGCATAAATGAATTTGGGTCATTTGGGCTTGTTTGTATAACACGACTTAAATTATATCACACCCACAACTAAACCTTCCTTATGATATGAAGGAGAAAAATGAAGAATAGATGGAAAATAATAGAAGTCTGAGTGACGTAGAGTTAAGCAAGGATGGGTGCGGTATAAGGTTTGCGTGAGATCCTTTCCCCCAATTTTACACAAATCCTTATACCACACCAATTCTTGCTTAATCACTCACTTCTATTCTTTTCCACCTATTCTTTATTTTTCTCCTTCACATCACAAAGAAGGTTTAGTTGTGGGTGTGATATAAGTTAAGTCGCGTTGTACAAACAAGCAAGATTAAGCAAGGATGGGTGTGGTATAAGATTTGTGTGAGATCCTTTCACCCCCAATCGTACACAAATCCTTATACTGCATCCATTCTTGCTCAACCAGTCACTCACGCTTCTATTATTTTCCATCCATTATTCATTTTTCTCTTTCACATCATAAAGGTTTAGTTTTTGTTAAGTTAGTATGTGTTTAGTCATCTCAGTTGCCTAGTAGCATGAAGCGCTCTACTAGGCTACCATTAAAATCACCACTTTTCACACAAGTAGGTATGACGCCATCTTAGCTACCCTCATCACTACCGGTACATGTTTTCAACAGGTCTGGTTAATACGGGTAACTGTGTACTAGCTGTTTACAACTGTTTTGAACAAGTTTTAATCCGGTTTTAATCAGGTTTTAATCAAGTTTTAATCAGCTTTGAATCAGGTTTTAATCAGGCTTTAATAAGGTTTTAATCAGGTTTTAATCAGGTTTTAATCAAGTTTTAAACAGGTATTAATCAAGTTTTAATCAGCTTTAAATCAGGTTTTAATCAGGTTTTAATCAGGTTTTAATCAGGTTTTAATCAAGTTTTAATCAGGTTTTAATCAAGTATTAATTAGCTTTGAATCAGGTTTTAATCAGGTTTTAATCAAGTTTTAATCAGGTTTTAATCAAGTTTTAATCAGCTTTGAATCAGGTTTTAATCAGGTTTTAATCAGGTTTTAATCAGGTTTTAATCAAGTTTTAATCAGGTTTTAATCAAGTATTAATTAGCTTTGAATCAGGTTTTAATCAGGTTTTAATCAAGTTTTAATCAGATTTTAATCAAGTTTTAATCAGGTTTTAATCAGGTTTTAATCAGGTTTTAATCAGGTTTTAATCAGGTTTTAATCAGGTTTTAATCAGGTTTTAATCAGGTTTTAATCAGGTTTTAATCAGGTTTTAATCAGGTTTTAATCAAGTTTTAATCAGCTTTGAATCAGGTTTTAATCAGGCTTTAATCAGGTTTTAATCAGGTTTTAATCAGGTTTTAAACAGGTATTAATCAAGTTTTAATCAGCTTTGAATCAGGTTTTAATCAAGTTTCAATCAGGTTTTATTCAAGTTTTAATCAGCTTTGAATCAGGTTTTAATCAGGTTTTAATCAGGTTTTAATCAGGTTTTAATCAGGTTTTAATCAAGTTTTAATCAGGTTTTAATCAGGTTTTAATCAGGTTTTAATCAGATTTTAATCAGGTTTTAATCAGGTTTAAATATGTTGAAAACAGCTACCTATATTAAACAGACTTGTTGAAAACAACTACCAGTAGTGGTGGCTGAAGTGGCGGCATACCTACTAACACAAATACCACCTCTTGTTGAATGACACTATATTATTTAATCTCTTTGTTATATTTGTATCGACCTTCGGGCCGTTTGGTCGTGTGTCCCTATTATAGTCTATAAGAATATTAATTATAAAATATATACTGTACCAACAAAAAGATTCCTTTGGGATTCCAGATCTAATTATTATATTATTAAATAGGTCATGGTAATTATAATCAATAAACATTCTTTGAAAATGTAATATTCGTCCGCTGCTAACGAACAAAAATATCATTATGATTTCACAAGCTTATGAAAAGCAAGAGGAGGGCATTGTTTTCATGCGTTAATTTTTTTTTTGTTATTAAAGTCCCTCGCAGGGGTTTCAATGAAAAAATTAACTAATTAAAATCTTGCCGAGGAGGGGACCCGATGAAAATAAACAAGCTTTTTAGGCTGCTTAAATTTAATTAAAAAGAGTCCAAATTCAAAAACTATTGATGATAGCCAGTTGCAGTTTGGATATATCGATTCAGATGATGGATTTCTACACGGATTACATAAATAATCTATTAATTTCCGGCTGGATGGCCGCTGAGGGCGCGAAATGTCCGCTTTTGATGATTAAATCTTAAAAAAATTATTCATAAAAAAATTATTAAAATTATTTTAGTTTCTTGCATATATTTTGGCCCTATTAACTATTTTCATAAATAGAGAGAAAGCAATCTTTATTAGACTATTGGCCAGTGGCCCCTCATAAAGAATTTCTGTAATAAACCTTTTAGATCGTCCAAAGTAGAACTTTAGAGTTTTCACAAAAAAAGCAGGTTTGAAATCAAATTTTAAGGGCTGTAATTCCAAAACTATGTATGATAGCGAGTTGCAGTTTAGAAATTTCAGTTTGTCGATTTCTATATAAACTATCTAGTGATGTCCCACTGGATTCTGCGTGGGGGCGCGAAATGTATGATTTTCATCTAAAGATAGGCCTTTTAAATTATTTTAGTTTCCTAAATATTTTGTGGCCTCCTTAACCACCTCCATGATGAATTTCTTTAATAAACCTTTTAGATCGTCCAAAATAGAACTTTGAAATTTTCACCAAAATTTTACATAAAAAAAAAAATTAATTCGATTTAAATTATTTTAGTTTCTTACATATATTTTGGCCCCCTTAATCATCCCTATAAAGAATTTCTTTAATAAACCTTTTACATCATCCAAAATAGATTTTTGAAATTTTCACGAAAATCAGTTTTGAAAGCGAATTTAAGGGTCTGTAATTCAAAAACTGTTTGGGATAGCGAGTTGCAGTTTAGATATTTCGATTCAGCTGATCGATTTCTATACGGACTATATAAATTATATAGTAATTTCCCACTGGATTCTTTGTAGGGGAATTTTAAGGGCTGTAATTCCAAAACTATTTATGATAGCGAGTTGTAGTTCAGAAATTTCGATTCAGCTGGTCGATTTCTATACGGACTATATTAATTATCTAGTAATTTCCCACTGGATTCTGCGTGGGGGCGCGAAATGTATGATTTTCGTCTAAACATAGACCTTACAAAATTTCATCATTCCTTTTAAATTATTTTAGTTTCCTAGTATTTTTAGCCCCCTTAACCACCCCCATAAAGAATTTCTTTAATAAACTTTTTAGAGCGTCCAAAATGGAAATAATAAATTTTCATGAAAATCCGTTTTGAAAACGACTTTAAGGGTCTGTAATACAAATACTATTTGCGATAGTGAGTTGCAGTTTAGATATTTCGATTCAGCTGATCGATTTCTATACGGACTATATAAATTATCTAGTAATTTCCCACTGGATTCTATGTGGGGACGCGAAAAGTACGATATTCACCTAAACATAGGCCTTACAAAAATTTCATCATTCCGTTTAAATTATTTAGTCCCTACATATTTTTTGGCCCCATTAATCACCCCCATAAAGAATTTCTCTAACAAACCTTTTAAATCGTCCAAAATAAAATATTGAAATTTTCACTAAATTCAGTTTAGAAAGCGACTTTAATGGTCTGTAATTCAAAAACTATTTATGGTAGCAAGTTGCAGTTTTGAAATTTTGATTTAGCTGGTCGATTTCTATACGGACTATATAAGTTATCTAGTAATTTACCACTGGATACTGTATGGGGGCGCGAAATGTACGATTTTCACCTAAACAGAGGCCTTAAAAAAATTCATAATTCCTTTTAAATTATCTTAGTCCCTACATATTTTTTTGCCCTCTTAACCACCCCCATAAAAATTTCTTTAATAAACCTTTTACATCGTCCAAAATGGAACTATGAAATTTTCACGAAAATCAATTTTGAAAACGACTTTAAGGGTCTGTAATTCAAAAAATATTTGGGTTATCGAGTTGCAGATTAAAAATTTCGATTCAGCTGGTGGATTTCTATACGGACTATATAAATTATCTATTAATTTCCAGCTGAATTTTGTGCGGGTGCATGAAATGTAGGATTTTCGCCTATATTTGGGGCTTAATTTTTTTGATAAAAAAGAAATAAACTCGATTTAAATTATTTTAGTTTCCTACTTATATTTTGATCCACTTAACCACTCCCATCAAGAATTTCTTTATTTCTTTAATAAACCTTTTAGATCATCCAAAATAGAACTTTGGAATTTTCACAAAAATGAGAAAACGAATTTAAGGGTCTGTAATTCCAAAACTATATATGATAGCGAGTTGCAGTTTAGAAATTTCGATTCAGATGATGGATTTCGATACGAATTACTTAAATTTTCTATTAATTTCCGACTGGATTGTTTGATGGGGCGCGAAATGTACGATTTCCAAATACGTTTGGGCCTTAAATATTGTCATCATAATAAATATAAGTACGTTTTAAATTATTTTAGTTTCCTACATATATTTTGACCCTCTTAACCATCCCCATCTATAATTTCTTTAATAAACCTTTTAGGTCGTCCAAAATAGAACTTTGAAATTTTTAAGAAAATCAGTTTTGAAAGCGACTTAAAGGGCCTGTAATTCAAAAACTATTTATGATAGCGAGTTGTAGTTTTGAAATTTTGATTCAGCTGGTTGATTCATATACGAACCACATAAATTTTATGTTCATTTCCAGCTGGATTTTTTGTAGGGGCGCAAAATGTACGATTTTCGCCTATGGTTACGTCTTACAATTTTTCATTAAAAAAACGATTTAATTTTTTTTAGTTTCATATACATATATTTTGATCCCCTTAACCATCCCCATTAAGAATTTCTTTAATAAACCTTTTACATCATCCAAAATATAATTTTGAAATTTTCACGAAAATCAGTTTTGAAAACGAATTTAAGGGTCTGTAATTCAAAAACTGTTTATGATAGCGAATTGTAGTTTTGAAATTTTGATTCAACTGGTTGATTTCAATACGAACCACATATATTTGCTGTTGATTTCAGACTGGATTTAGAGTCTAGGGGCGCGTAATGTACGATTTTCGACTATGCTTAGGCATTAAATTTTTTCATGTAAAAAAATTAATTCGATTTAAATTAATTTAGTTTCTACATATATTTTGGTCCCCTTACTCATTCCCATAAAGAATTTATTTAATAAATCTTTTACATCATCCAAAATAGAATTTTGAAATTTTCCCGAAAATAAGTTTTGAAAGCAACTGTAATGGTCTGTAATTCAAAAACTATTTATGATAGTAAGTTGCAGTTTTGACATTTTGATTCGAACCACATACATTTTCTGTTGATTTCCGGCTGGATTTTGTGTAGGGGCGTGAAATGTACGATTTTCGACTATGCTTAGGCATTAAATTTTGTCATGAACAAAAATGTATTGTATTTAAATCATTTTTTTTTCAATTAGTTTCCTATATATATTTTGGCCCCCTTAATCATCCCCATAAAGAATTTCTTTAATAAACCTTTTACATCATCCAAAATAGAATTATAAATAAATTACTTGTACGTTGTTTACTTATAAAATAATACAAATAACACAAATTAGATATATAAATATATATATATATATATATATATATATATATATATATATATATTGCCCCACACATATACAACTGTATTAAAAAACTAATATTACTATACACCAAAAAAAAACCTCATCTGAGATCACTATTGTATCGAATCCGTCAGCACAGCACATTTACGTTATGAAATGTTTTTGAAGCCCGCCGCACCGTATTTCCGTGATTTACAGACTGTTGCGGGCTGCCTTTTACATATAGAGTGGCTCATTTGACAAAGGCGGCCGCGAAATTCCCGTGCAAGCTGCACCCCCCCGGACATAATTGCGGGCAAATCCGGTGGCGGGCGAGCGCAGTACCGTGCATCGCGTTTAATGGGATTTAATTTAATATCGTTAATTAAATACGGACTGTGGAGTGTATTTCTAGTACACTGTGAATATTTAACTGTATGAAAGTAGTTTTCAGCAACATAATTATATTTATAGCTGTTGCATTTAATCCCCCTGGCGTTATGAATTGTTTATTTGAAATTAATAAAACATGCATATGTTGAATTTGTAATTCCCGTGTATTATGGATGCATGTTAATTATATAGATGCATATAGGCGAATTACATGGTTGAGTGACCTTATGGTCAATATAATTCATAACAATTCGCAATGTATATTTTAATATTAAAATACATCTTCTTTAAGCCTTATATGCATGATTTCCCCTCGATACCGTTAGCCCGAAATGGGAAATCACCCATAAATCCAGCAACGAGGACAGAGGAAGAAAAAAACATTAATCATATTTAAACAACTTCACATATTTTGTATTTTTGTATAGCGATTCTTATGTTTTATAGCGATGCTTATATTTTATAGCAAGTGGACAACTGGCTATAAATATTATTTAATATCAATTATAAAAAATCATACATTTTATATATAAATTTACATATAGTCAAACAAAAAAAATACATATTCTATATAAAATATGTAACTTTTTGTTTGAATAAATTCAGATTTATATATAAAATGCATGATTTTTATAATTGATATTAAATAATATTTATAGCCAATTGTCCACTTGCTATAAAACATAAGAATCGCTATTTACTAGCAAAATCTAGTTTATGAAATAACTTTTTTAATTAGGCAGTGAAAAACTTTCAATGACTAATTAAAAAAGTTATTTAATAAATTGTAATTTTGTATAGATATAGATATATAAAAGGTAATGTTGCAGTTCTGCAAAATCACCTAGCACATAAAAGGCACCTTACACGATCAATATTACTGTCAATATTTTAGAATAATGACAGTATTACTGTACTATAATATGTTTAAAATGTTCATTATTCTAAAATATTGCCAGCATTACTTATCGTGTAATGTATCTTAATGATGTAATCAAGAGAATACTGATATTTACCCGAATATAATATAAAAGGAGGATTGAAGCAAATATTGACAGTACTGGGATTGACAGTATTATTGACTGTGTAAGGTTCCTTTATAACATGTGTAACAGCCAACAATATAGTAAGTATCCACTATGGTTACCATTGTTAAGATACATCAGGGACAGACGTACCAACATAACAACAAAAAACTGTAATCATTGGAGTTACATACAGTCTCCGAAATTCAAGAATTCCGCGAACTTTTTATCCAACCTCGTATAAATGTAAATTAACTACGCTATCTTCTATCTTTATAGTTGGGACTGGGAGAAATATATTGTAACGTTAGACATTTCGCTCAAATTCAATAATTAACAGCAATAAAAAAGGTGGAGTCGCCGGGTTTAATCAAGCGGACTTAAAAATGCGCATAATTTCGAGAATTATGGATGGAAATGTAGAGTGGAATTGATTGCGTTTAGGTCAAGCTCAAATGAAGCCGAGCTAACCGCAATCAAATCTATTTTGCATATTAAAATATACAAAAAGAATACAAATTTAGTAATTGCATTTTAAACATATTACATTCTGGAATCTAGAATGTAAAGGTGGATTTATGGTGAATTAAAATTATAATGAATGAATTTCAGGGAATTAGTTGCCATAATATTTTGACAAAATACAGTGAAACCTCTATATAACGGACCTCGATTTAACGGACTTATACAAAACAAACTTATACAAATAATCGGACAGCATGTACGCGATCATAAATGTAAAATGGATGCGAAAATTGCCACACGGAGGAATCAATACATCCAAAAATAAAATTATCAATGGTCAGGGGTGCGATTTTTAAGCGATCGCAATGAATATAGCGATCAAGATATGTTCGCCATTATTGCGAATAGTGTCGATTTTTGACTCTTAGCTTCGTGAAAAGTAATCAGTGTCTATGACAAAACTAAACGCATAGCTTTAATTGAGTTTTTACATTGAATTTTTAGTGGTTTATGGCTATCAAACATGGTCACGTTATAGTGCATGATCATAGCGATCACTCAAAAATCGTCAAGTTGCCTGTTGACGATTTAAAATCATTTATCGATGATTCGGCAGATAACGAAATGCAGTTATATTACACGCACTTTCAATTATAGAGTTAATAATTAGAAAAAAACAAACTGCAAAAATCCAAACAAAAACTGATAAACTTTATATTGTCTAGATTAAAGACAATACAAACCAAAAACTTCTGTTATACACCTGAATAGAGTTAAGATTACCATAAATCACCTCACTTTTTCGCCGTTTATTTCCTATGCGCGCGCTCTAATTACGTCCGGGACCTCAAAACTTGCCCTCGTTAGGCGCATTAATTAACGCAAGGCACCGGCGCAAAATGTTAATGAGGTCGGAGGTCGTCGACGTAGTTGCGGGGGGCGCGCGAAGAGTGCCGTAATGCGCCGCCGGAGATGCCGCATAAATTTTTAACAAATCGAAGCGTCGAGAGATTGGCCCCGGGGTGATTTATAAAGCCGCCCGCGGGTTCGTTTCTGCAAATTGAAGGGTGTAAATCAAGGGCTTACGGCGGGATCCTGCTCTAAGAAGAGGTGATAGAGGGTATCAATATGTATAAGAGAGTTATTAATGTCACAGGGAAGGTAATAAGAGAAAAAAAAGTGCTGTGTGTAATAGATTGTGGGTTATTAGTGATGGGATTGTATATTTTAGTTTTTTTTTTAAATATTCCCTTTGCTATAACATCCGTTGAGATTGATGATTAAGCAGCATACTGTAATTTAAACTGTTAATAAAATTACAGAATGCTGCTTATAAAATCTGAACGGATGTTATAACAAAGGGAATATTAAAGAAACTAAAATTTACTGCAAACGAATGTACATAAAAACTGTTTGGTAATTCTATCTGTATAGGGCTATCAGTCGTGTAAAAGGAGAACCTCTACCAGAAAACCTCTAAAAACTATAAAATATTAACATGATACAATTAACCTCCAAGGAGGAAAGTTAAACGCCATCTGACAGCACCACATCAATTAGCAATGCACAACCATGTGGTAATAACCGTCAGCATACTCATGCCATCAGGATTACCGGGTAGTGCCCTCTATGGAACAATATTCCAACAGAGTGCTTGAGATATCAGCACAAACCCAATCTTATAAAACATATATAAGTGTGAATCCACCTCTTAGCAATCCACATATCTAGATTTCGATCTTGGTAGTTCTCATCAGTGAATTCTCATAATATCTTGACTGATTATATATAAACATGATACAACTACCTTCGCTGCCCAATGGCCACTACGAAACGACCGGCACCTCTAACCACTAGGCTACTGGGTTAAAACTATATATTATACCAAAATAAATCAGAATTTTATAGTTCGTTTTGGAAATATGAAACATGCTTAAAACAAATAATAGCCGATATTTACCAGATTGGCGAAAATTTGAACCGATGGGGATTGAACTCACGCGCATCAATGCTCAGTACAAGACAGACATCGCCTCTAACCACTAGACCACTGAGGTGGGTCTTTAAATCAGTTTAATCCTTGTTAAAAAAAAGCAGATTGGCCCTTCTTACGCTAGACCATCGATATTTTGTATTTTTTTAATAGTAAACCCCTGTTATTTTATTTATTTAACTTTTTAGTATCTTAAATTCCACCTGAGGGGTGCATGCAGTTGGATGCAGATTTCATTTACTAGAAAATGCATTTGCGGGTACGCTGCGAGTAAAAAGTAGACCGCCCTAGGACCTCAGAGACTATTTATGGAAAACTATTGCAATAAAATCCTCACCGTGCAAAATCCGTAGCAAATAAATTCGAATCCTGTAGAACGAAATGGGATCCCCGGTTATTGCGTTAACGGTTATTGCCGGGGCGAAACGCGATACAGACATATTCAACGAAAAAAAAAGGGGGGCGTACGACCCGAGAAAAGGACACGGCGTCAAGATCTTAGAGGGAAAATCCCCAGACGAGTTTTGCTTGACTGAAAAAAAAACATTGATTCTACTAATATTGATGACAATCCCTAATAGAATAATGTATCAAGGTTATACACATATGAAATGTATAACGAATATTATCATGATCGTAAGGTTCAAAATTTAAAAAAAATATCATTTTTTACAATAGGACTTTTTAGAAATCACTAAAGCCATGTTTTAGCAACAATATGGATTGATTCAAACAAAGGTTTGTATTCAAATGCACCTGTAATTAACCATCAAGCTATATGGTTTAATTAATTAAAAATCGATATAAAAAAAAATATGTATCCGCGTATATCTAAAAAAAATCTTTTTGTAACCACTATTGGGTTAGCAACAAATTTGAAAAATATTCTTCGTGGGCTAGGATGGAAAATTGAATCATTTTGACTTTCACTGCCGCCAAAAAATAGTAGGGCGTAATTTTTTAATTTTTTATTCCAACATATGCTGACCTTGTAAGTGTTAATCATTACAGAAAATATAAACACATTCCTTAGGTTCTAATCGATTTTATTGATTTTTTAGCACGCCGTATACTAACAAGTTTAGGTTCAAAATTAATTTAAAAAAAAACTAAGACCCGCGCATATTCAAAAAAATATGTTTAATGATTACTATTAAATTGTAAACAAAACATGAACATTTTGAAAAAAATCTTCGTGGGCTAAGCTGCTAAAAATTACAAAATGTTTTCTTGCAAATTTTATTCAATAACAACTAACTAAATCAACTTTTACTCTTTTTTTTTACTCTTATATTATGGTTACCAAGACATGTGTAAACAATTGTACCAAAAATCAATTTTATTTAATGCTCTACTACTGGAGAATCATAATCCGCGTTGCGACCCCGCGCGGCCGCCGGAATTATAGAAAATGGATAACTTCACTCCGGTATAGTTTTTGAGATATTATTGAGATATATAAAGTGGAATAATTGGAATAGTAGTAAAATTTTGAATCTTGTATAACTTTCTAAAAAAAAAAAATTTCCCATTGTAAATCTTGGTTTTAAGATAAATTAGAGTGTAAGAAATCGTGTCATTTATAATATATCGACACCATTTGTAATAATAACGAATGTTTATCGACTGATATATTTATATATCGCTCAAAAAATCACCACGAGCACACAATCCAATTTAGTTTTCTTTTTCATCCAGATAAATCAAACATACAAGCCATGCCATTTGCCTCTTTTGTTGTTTTTGTGGCATTCTCTATACAGCTTTCTTTTCATAACTTTTTTTAAAATAAAAATGCAGCTGTTCTAGTCTAGTTTTCTCTAGTTTTGGAGGTTTATATTTGACTGTCTTCATGAATCATGCTGCTTATCGTTGATACAACTAAATGCTACACATTAATTATGTTATGATCTTATTAAATAATTTTTGAATTAATTCTATTAGTTCAGTGCTATGAAACGTATTCTATTAGTTCAGTGCTATGAAAAGTGCAGGTATTATAACGATCGTTCAAAAATCGCAGGCCAGGTCCTTGTTACGGTTACAGTACGAATTCTCATTCGTATTGTAAAATGTTCGTTTTTGTATGTTTGTATGGTGATTTTTAATAAAAAAAAATCATTTGAAACTCCCCGTTGTTGAATTTCATAGTCATTTCAATGAAAATCAAGAAAAAAAAAATAATGTCACAAAACTGTAATTAATATTTCATTTATATTACACTGGTGTGATAATACACAAGCATATGCATGAAAAAATGTTCTGTATGTCAAGAGTCAGTCACACCTTTGTGACTGGGCCTTTTTTCTATGCCATCGTATTTCCTATATCCCAGCACCCACATATCTAAAATATTTCTTTGATGTTGACAGGACAGAGAAAAACTCGTTATAAAATGCTTATTGGAGTTATTTTACTCTGATAACAAGTTATCATTTTTGATTTTATTGCTTATATTTTATTTATTTGAACCAGAAGTAATTTAAAAAATAATTAAATTACTTCTGGTTCAAATAAATAAAATATAAGCAATAAAATCAAAAATGATAACTTGTTATCAGACTAAAATAACTCCAATAAGCCACCTCAAACCTCAAATAAAATCTTAGATGTGTGTTGTTACTGCTAAAGCGATGATGTGTGACTTGGTATAATGATTTTTTCCCCGATTTTTAAATGAAAATTGCTGTTAATAGACATAAATAAAAAGACAAATTTCTACGATTAACAACTGCTACGTATTTCTTGCGGTCATTTGAAAATCCCGTAAAAAAATAACGTTGAGTTACTACATTGATGAATAAGTTACAACTTTAGACGTTATATACTGATAAATTCGCATTTCTATTATATAATTTAGTTAGTTTCTGTCTTTTTAACTTTTAAAATTTTAAATAATGTATTTTTTGCTTTATTACCAAAATGAGCTCTTGCGCCTTTACTTACTTACATAACGTAAGTATATATGTATGTGCGAGTGTGTACTTATATATATATATATATATATATATATATATATATATATATATATATATATAATATAAATTATATTAAAAAACTTAAAAAACTTCCTGCATAATATGTATTTTTTAAGTTTTTTATTTTTTTATTATGTTTGTTATATGTATATGTATATATTTGGTACTGAAGAAAGCACGCGACAACTGTAAGAAGATAACTGACATAACAGAACGGAAGACACTACGACTGATCACCAAACTTAGACATCCCAACAAACCACTTCACAATATTTCCAACACAAATCTATATAGCTCCACCAAGATCATCCCTATCCAAGAGAGACTCGAACAACTACGAAGAAGATTCCAAGAGAAAGAGACTAACAGAATAATACTGAGCGAACTATGCATAGCAAGACAACACAGACGTACCAAAAAAAAACATCCGACTCAGACACTACCCGAATCCGATTCCATACCCTAAACTTACACCATCTAATAGAGGCTTTAACCTACTACCAGAATTAGTTTTTGTTGAATAATAATTTGGGACACCTTCTACTTTAAGTTTATTTATATTATTACATTTATATATTAAGTCAACTTATTTTTATCACTTCTTATATTTTTTATATCCTTTACTACTAAGAAATGTACACATGTAAACACTAAACAGGCAGAAAGACCCTCAAGGGGGTCGATAGCCCAATAAAGATGGTTTATATATATATATATATATATATATATATATATATATATATATATATATATATATAGTGAAGTACTTCTTGCCATTGTAGGCTATCTGAATGAAGAATCACCAGATGTATCAATGTTAATTAATAATTTCTCAAAAATTTTACCGGAGAATGAAATTTTTGAGAATATATATATATATATATATATATATATATATATATATATATATATATATATATTTGGGTTTCTTATAAAATCACATTTTTAGTTTTAGTTTTAAAATTTGTTTGTAATTAATTTTGAAATGGAGTTTTCCGTCAATAAAGCATTATTATTATTATTATTATTGTTTATACGCCCAGACTAGGTATATATCGTTTGTAAGAGTTAATTCAAAACTGTTGAAGAACTACATATCGTAATTATTTGAAACCCATTATAATATTGAAGAATATGCTTGAAAAAAAAAATAGTATATATCATTTTTTGATTTACTTTATCAATATTTGCAAGAAATTAATTAAGAAAGAGTAAACAAAAAACATTGTGATTTCACTCTATAAAGTTTTCTAATAATTCATCATAAATTAATCATAATGAATGAGTAATTACTTTTCAAACTTTCCACCTGCTGATTGCGGCCACTTGCTGGTACTATCCGTGAGGCCACTAATTGTCACTGAGTTTTAGTACGTACATACAAATACGCATATATGTATGCACACACACAAACACAAATACACTCGCACGGTGGGATTTCAAAACGACGTACGACCGAGTGGCACAGTGGCCCCGTTACGCGGCGCGGTTTGCAAAGCTACTGCCGCCGACGGAGGAGCGAGGCGTCGCGACGCCGCGACGTGCGCCGGTCCGCGTCGAAACGCCCCACGAAAAACGCAGGGCTAAATAAAATCGTAAATATATGCTGCGTAATTGTTATATATTTTCAACTTTAATAAGCTTATAAACTTTTTAATTAAAAAAATAAAAAATAATTTATGGCGGGGAAAACAGATTTAGAAAATTAATTAATTTGTTGATACTAGACGTTATTATAAATTTTTATTTTATAAGCAGATACAGTATAGAAACTGAATGCAATTTAACCTAAATTTTGATTATTTGTGCCGTCAATCCCTATAATATAAAAACGAAGATATATATATAAGGGTGAACCCACCTCTTAGCAATCTACATATCTAGATTTCGATCTTATTAGATCTCATCAATGTAGCTCAGCTAGTGAGGGTGAATTCACACAATATCTCGTATGGTTATATACAAAAATAATACAACTTTCCTCCTTGGGGGTAAGTTGTATTATTTTTAAAAACGAAGATGATGTTTTGAAGTTGACCGACCTGTCATTTATAACTTTTGAGCCCTCAGTGTCAAAATAATTTTGATTACTGACAGTTTTGTTCTACAAATAGGGACAAAACAACGTGGTAGTTGATGCAACTGCATACTTAGAAATTATTGGCCCATACCAACCAATCTATGACTCTTTAACTATTTCAAATTATTCGTTTTCTGCTGGTATCTTCTCCAATTATTGTACGAGGTTGGCTAAAATCTATCTATCTATCTATCTATCTATATATATATATATATATATAGATTTTCTTTACTAGTAATCGATCTCTTCAACTCTTCATAATTACAATATTTGTATTCGAGAATACACATCCCGCAGTAAAGTATGTTTGTTGTTAATTATTGTTACTATTTTTTCAGATTGATTTTATTTTGTTGCACTGTAATTGGGTTTATCTGTTGTGCAATAAACATTATTATTATTATACATAGTTCATCTATATAAATAATTATCTTTTATTTTTCATAATTATACAATAATTTAGTTTCATATAATTTTTATTTCTTTTTAGTCGAATATAATCTACTTATGTTGTCTGTGCAGATGAGACCAAAAAAAAAAATAATAATTATTGTAAATTCTGTAACAGTAATAACAATTCAAAAATATTTTGCATGCATGCCAACAAATTCATTTCAATTTCGCTACTGGCGGATATTTCTCTATCTACTGCCGGCGTTTTGCAATTACCGCGTTATTTGTGTGCGGCTGTGTTCACAGTTTTTGATAAAATAAAACTATTGAAATAATCTGGGCAACAATTAAACCGCTGCAGGATCTGTAAATAACATGTTATTAAATATTGAAACAATGCAATTTGTGAATATTTAATTACTACAATTAACAAGCGTGTGCGAAAGTCATATTTAATTATATAGCAATATATTTGGTTTAATCAGAAATAACATATAAGTGATATAACACTTTGCATGATTTACATTGTCTATGGTAACGAGTGCGGAAAGAGAAATATTTCAACTTTCCCCCATGCTATATCACTTGTTTGTTTGGTCGGCAAAGTCACATTTAAGGTTTTTTTTTAAATTTAATTTAATATATTTTCTCAATATATATAACATAATCCTAATTGTAATAAATTGAAAATTGAAATTACTATATATATATATATATATATATATATATATATGGGGCTGAAAGAAACCTCTTCTCTTTAGATCGATATTTCGCTCTGACTCCAGAGCTTCATGAGGATTCACTAAAAAACCAGACTCTTAACAATGATATATCTACATAAATTTGAAGGTTGAATAAAGTTAATGAATTTAAAGTTAACGATAATAAATATAAAGTTGAGTTAATATTAAATAGTTAAAAAGTTAAAAAGTAAAGTGTGAAAGTTGATTTTTTGTCACAAATGCATGCAAATGATTATGATAGTTCATAGTATCTTTGTACAATATTTAAAATGTACCACACCGATATTTTATAATATAATATTCATATGTAAGAAGTATTCTATGACGAATGAGTACTGAAATAAAAATTTCGTTTTCGAATAAATAATTACAACCCTGATGTTAAATTGGGGCCGAAATAGTTTCCGATTACAGGATTTCAGTTACATATGTTATAAATCAAAATTAAACAAACAATAGTTGTATGTAATTAACATCATTAAATCTATATTAATAAGCCATACGCGCTGAAACCTGGGCTAGATCAAACAACACAACGCTAAACGTACACATTTAATTATGAATATTCTAACCAGTTGACACAATTTAGGATTATTATTGAATTCCCAGGTGAGAATTTGAATTGGGTTGTTATGTACGAGGTGTTGCATGAGCGCGTAACAATAAATTGTACTGCTTGGAACTTCTAGCCCTGTTTATATGTATTTGAATGTACTGTGTACAATAGCACTGTTACGTATCTCGTAACTACCTTGATGATTGCTTTAAAATAACATGGGCTGCTGAGGGCTCATCTACAGATTGCACTTAGTCCATTTATGTGGGACATTTGTGCAATATTTTAGCTGCCATTCCGCTATCCATCTCACAGTTATGAAAAACTGTAGATCTTTGGAGGGATGAGGTTAAGACTGGTGATGCCAATTACAGCTAGTCTGTACATGACTGTGAGGCATTCACAGAGAACATGAACCGAATTTCCTACTGTTTGTTGCTCTACATAGTGGATTGGCAACGTATCTCATTTTGTTGAGGTGATTTTTTAGCATACAATAACCCGTTACTATTCCTGTAAGCTTTTTTAAGTTATCTCTCGACAGATGTAGATGTTTTTGAAATGTTTTTATGATTCACTAAATTTAATTGTTTTTTTTTGTAATTAAAAGTCATCTGCTGCATTTCACCTAGTATAAAAGGGTTAAAAAAACACATTTTGATGAAACTTCGTCATTTCATCCAATGATGTATTTTATAAAAATTGTAATAAATCAGATTTAAAGTTTATTCAAGTTTTCAAGTCTGCACCCCAGTACACAAGAAATAAGCTACTAAATGATACCTAACGTGGTTATTACCCTCAATTAATAAGGTCACAGCGAGGATATTTTGATGAAACGTCGTCATTTCATCCAAATATGTATTTTATAAAAACTGTAATAAATTAAATTTGAGGTTTATTCAAATTTTAAAGATAGAATCCTATTACATAGCTAATAATCTACCAAATGATACCCCATATGTGTATTACCTTCAACTAATAATGTCACAGTGAGGAAAATTTGATTAAACGTCGTAATTTCATCTAATGCTGTATCCTATAAAAATTGTAATAAATCAAATTTGAGGTTTATTCAAGTTTTAATGATTGCATCTCATTACACAACTAATAAGCTACAGAATGATATACCATATGTTTATTACCCTCAATTAATAAGGTCACAGTGAGGACAATTTAACGAAACGTCGTTATTTCATCCAATAATATATTTTATAAAAATTGTAATAAATCAAATTTGAGGTTTATTCAAGTTTTAGAGATTGCATCACATTACACAACTAATAAGCTACAAAATGATACCCCATATATTTATTGACCTTAATTAATAAGGTCACAGTGAGGACATTTGTATGAAACGTCATTATTTGATCCAATGTTGTATTTTATAAAAATTGTAATAAATATTAATTTGAGGTCTATTCAAGTTTTAAATATTGCATCGCGTTACACAGCTAATATGCTACAAAATGATACCCCATATATTTAATACCCTCAATTCATAAGGTCACAGTGAGGACATTTGAAAGAAACGTCGTCATGTCATCCCATGTTGTATATTATAAAAATTAGAAAAAAATCAAATTTGAGGTATATATAGGTTTTAAAGATAGCAACCCATTACACAACTATTAAGCTACAAAATGATACCCTATATGTTTAAAACCCTCAATTAATAAGGTCACAGTGAGGACAATTTGATGAAAAGTCGTCATTTCATCCAATGTTGTATTTTATAAAAATTGAAATAAATCAAATTTGAGGTTTATTCAAATTTTAAAGATTGCATCCTATTACAAAACTAATAAGCTATAAAATAGTATCCCATATGTTTATTTCCCTACATTAATAAGGTCACAGTGAGGATATTTTAATGTAACGTCGACATTTCATACAATGTTGTATTTTATATAAATTGTAATAAATCAAATTTGAGGTTTATTTATGTTTTAAAAATAGCATCCCATTATACAACTATTAAGCCATAAAATCATATCCCAGGTGTTTATTATCGTCAATTAATAATGTCACAGTGAGGACTTTTTGATGAAAAGTCGTCATTTCATCCAAAGATGTGTTTTATAAAAATTGTAATAAATCAAATTCGAAATTTATTCAAATTTTAAAGATAGCATCCTATTACACAACTATTAAGTTATAAAATGATACCCAAAATATTTATTACCCTCAATTAATAAGGTCACAGTGAGGACAATTTGAAGAAACGTCGTCATTTCATCCAATGTTGTATTTTATAAAAATTGTAATATATCAAATTTGAGATTTATTTAAATTATAGAGATAGCACCCTATTCCACAACTAATAAGCTACAAAATGATACCCAATATGTTTATTACCCTCAATTAATATGGTCGCAGTGAGAACAATTTGATGAAACGTCGTCATTTCATCTAATGTTGTATATTATAAAAATTGTAATAAATCAAATTTGAGGTTTATTCAAATTTTAAAGATTGCATCTCATTACACAACTAATAAGCTACAAAACGATACCACATATGTTCATTACCCTGAATTAATATGGCCACAGTGAGGACATTTTGATGAAACGTCGTCGTTTCATCCAATGATGTATTTTATGAAAATTGTATTAAATTAAATTTGAGGTTTATTCAAACTTTAAAGTTTGCATCCCATTACACAACTAATGAGCTACAAAATGGTATCCCACATGTTTATTGTTCTCAATTAATAAGGCCACAGTGAGGACAATTTGATGAAACATCGTCATTTCATCCAAGGATATATTTTATAAAAATTGTAATAAATCAAGTTTGAGGTTTATTCAAATTTTAAAAATTGTATCTCATTACACAACTAATAAGCTACAAAATGATACGCTACATGTTTATTATCCTCAATTAATATAGTCACAATGAGAAGATTTTGATAGAACGTCGTCATTTCATCCAATATTGTATTTTATAAAAATTGTAATAAATCAAATTTGAGATTAATTCAAGTTTTATAGATTGAATCCCATTACATATCTAATGCGTTACAAAATCATACCCAATATGTTCGTTAGTCTCAATAAATAAGATCACAGTGAGGACATTTTGATGAAACGTCGTCATTTCATCCAATGTTATATTTTATAAAAATTGTAATAAATCAAATTTAAGGTTTATTCAACTTTTAAAGATATCATCCTATTACACAACTATTAAGCTACAAAATAATACCCAACATATTTATTATCCTCAATTAATAAGGCCACAGTGAGAACATGTTGATGAAACGTCGTCATTTAATCCAATGTTGTATTTTATAAAAATTGTAATAAATCAAATTTAAGGTTTATTAAAATTTTAAAGATAGCATCCTATTATACAGCTATTAAGCTACAAAATGATATACCATACGTTTATTACCCTCAATTAATAAGGTCACAGTGAGGACATTTGTATGAAGCGTCGTTATTTCATCCAATGTTGTATTTTATAAAAAATGTAATAAATATTAATTTGAGTTTTTTTCAAATTTAAACATTGCATAGCATTACACAGCTAATAAGCTACAAAATTATACCCCATATATTTATTACCCTCACTTAATAAGGTCACAGTGAGGACATTTGAAATAAACGTCGTCATTTCATCCCATGTTGTATATTATAAAAATTATAAAAAATCAAATTTGAGGTATATTCAAGTTTTAAAGATAGCAACCCATTACACAACTATTAAGCTACAAAATGATACCCTATATGTTTAAAACCCTCAATTAATAAGGTCACAGTGAGGACAATTTTATGGAAAGTCGTCATTTCATCCAATGTTATATTTTATAAAAATTTTAATAAATCAAATTTGAGATTTATTCAAATTTTAAAGATTGCATCCTATTACACAACTAATAAGCTACAAAATGATACCCCACATGTTTATTACCCTCAATTAATAAGGTCACAGTGAGGAACATTTGATTAAACGTCGTAATTTCATCCAATGCTGTATTTTATAAAAATTGTAATAAATCAAATTTGAGGTTTATTCAAGTTTTAAAGATTGCATCACATTATACAACTAATAAGCTACAAAATAATATCCCACACGTTTATTACCCTCAATTAATAAGGTCACAGTGAGGACATTTTACTGAAACGTCGTCATTTCATCCAATATTGTATTTGATACATAACACATATGCCCGAAACATTATATGCTTTAAATATAATTACGTGATCAATTAAAAGTTGACATAACATCGAAAAAAAATTGCATTTCACCACCCCACTCTAACGGCGGATATCAAATTTCCATTGTTGAACGCAGCGGGCCATAGTAATTAAAACATATGAATCGTGCTTAATTTGTATGCGTCGCATTTTTTGGCTAAAAATTGTTTTTCATACATGCAACATGCAGATGCGCGTTGTTTTAAATTGTTTCGGGGCGGTGTTCGTTTTAAAATAGAGGGAAATTGAAATGTTTTAAAAGCACAATGAAAGTATAACAATATATTGTTTAATTGCTGTGGGCGCAGTTCAAATACAGGTCTAGTTGGCCCAAATAAACTTTATATGCCGGCATGTGGATTGCATATAGTTTTAGTATGTACAGAAGTTACATGATGTAATTTACGAACTTACAGAGAATATTAGTGAGATAGAATTATTTTTCAAATATATACTAATAAACCCATTAACATTCCCGTCGAGGGTGCCTATTTATGTTTCCCTGGTAATTATTCAATTTGGTAAATTAAATTTTTTGAATTATTTGTAAAGGTTGAATTATATTGTACATACTACTTTTTTGAAGTAATTGTAAAGGCTGAATTTGTACATACTAGTTTTTTTTTAAATTAATTGTAAAGGTTGAATAATATTGTATATGCCAGTTTTTTTAATTAATTGTAAAGATTGAATAATATTGTACATACTAGTTTTTTAAAATTAATTGTAAAGGTTGAATAATATTGTATATGCCAGTTTTTTTAATTAATTGTAAAGGTTGAATTATATTATACTAGTTTGGTCAGGAGACTTGAACAAGTTTCTAGTATCATTTATTCATGTGCAATGTTCATGACCAATAACGTCATGGACACGAACATACGCAGTACGTGATTGGTCATATTACGAGCAGAACATAGTTTATGAATAATTGAAACTGGAAACTTATATAAGTTTTTGATTAATCTTGTATGAAATTCACACTTTTGGTTTTCTGTTCTCTGCGCTGACCGGCACAAAAAAGCATAAATCACCGACCGGTCGTCGGCTTCGAAACATTGCTTTTGTTTCGTTTTTATGTTATAGAGATGGGAAAAATCTATTTAATTCTAACAAAATTATTTTGCAGGAAGCTAGACCGCGGGTCGTTAGCCTTTTACAACACCTAACTAACCCAATTAGTAAAATAAATGTATTGAACTCTATGTAATGTTGTAGTGAATAAAGATAATTATATATAATAATTTCGATAAATATGCGACACGTATATTTATGTATCTAGTCACTCTAAAAGGGCTATTAAATGAGGTGGATAAAATTACATATAACATTTTTGTTTATATCTCAATCGTAATATCCATTTATTATTTTTTTAAAAAGCAATTCCTCTATCTGTTCGTTGTATTTCGAATATAAATACAGGCTTAAATTTCCCAGTACGAACCCCCGGATGATATATTAAATTTCTATAATAACCATTCTCTGCAACGAAAGCGTCTCTTCATTTCCCATTTAATCCCGCAACGATATTGTAATTTGATATATCCGCCGCCGCAATAAATTGCGCCCGCAACTCCCCGCCGCCACGTCCTTAACGCGAACACAATAAATATCGGCCTGAATGTAGCGCGACGTCTTTTTGCGTTCTATTAAGATACTTTAGCTGGCAGATGTGATTGATTGCGCGAGCGAAACGGCCGTATTTCATACGCGGAAGTTTTGCGCACATGGAAAAGTGAATGGAGGGATGATTAGATTGAAATGATTCATACTAAATACCAGCTATTTTTATATCAAATTCTCTCTACTATTTCTTTTGTTCATAAATACTAACCTCTAACTCAAAATCAGTATGTACTTTTAACTTTTAAATAATACTAACCTCTAACTCAAAATCAGTATTTACTTTTAACTTTTAAATTATTATAAATGTTATTTAGTAGTATCTAGTAGTAAAATTTTATTATATACTAGTCAGAGAGAAATATCGGATGAACTAACGAGAAGAACTGGTGTAACTCCTTTGTTCAAAATTCAATATTTCGCCGAATTTATTTCTGTTTCTTCAGGAAAGTTTCTGCAATAGTATTTTACATTTCAATGTTCTAAATATACAATAGAAAGCTTGCAATTAGAGTATTAGAGTAGTGAGAAAAGTCGCGAATAATTGAACAGGAATGACCACATGTTCTTATCAGGTAAAGCCACAGTGAAACTGGGGTTTACATACAATAAGAAAGCAAGATCTTTATTTAGCTGAGCTAGTATAAATAAAAAGTTCATATTAAAAAAAAATACATACATACAATAAACAAATTAAAATTCTTAACATACATACAATAAACAAATTAAAATTCTTAACATACAACAAAATAATATATTAATTGTTACATTGTATTTATGATATAGTTTATCAATAATTTTTGGTAAGTTCTGTAATTACCTCAATTTTGGATCGCTGGTGGCAGATTATTGAATAATTTTAATCCCCGAAGGGTATGTTCGTGCTTTTTCAAATTGTAGAATCCAAAAGTTATGTGTATTTCGTGCAGGGGTAATTATATATGTCCCTAACACACTTGACATTATCATACATGTAAACAGGAATAATAATAAAATATATAAATGTTTTTATAAAGGATTATATAGTAGCCTGTTTAGTTAAAATAAATACTATTAACATAACAGGCTACTATATAAACATTTTAAAATCGTACGATTACGAAAACAATTGTTGGATAATGGTAAAAAGTATCCAACTCAGTGGCATAGGTTAGAGGTAGAAAGTCTGTCTCATACTGAGCATAGGAAAGCCTGAGTTCAAACCCCGCTGTGAGCGAAATTTTGTGAATCGCAGTTTTTCTCCCTTTGCCAGCGGAAAAGCCTTCGAGCTGATAGCTATAATGATAAATATTTTTTTGGTACAAAGATTGATGTAGGCTCCATGCTCATATAACAATATCCGGAGTATTTGAATATAATATTACTGCAGCTAGCAATATACAAGTCCCTATTGAGATGCAAAATATATATTACGATCCTCTATTTACGCCCCAATGCATAATATAATCATTACACAATATATAGGTAAACGGCAGTTGCGCGATAAAAGAGCCGGATTCGCTATGAATAACTTAAATTTTGAGTATTGCATCATCGTGGGAGTTAATGGCCTGTAGCGTTGCAGTCGCACAACAAGAAACGGCATTCGTGCATAAAACTATACTGGCAGTAAATATTCCCTTGTTATTTACAATCAAAACCATTATTTCAATACAAATAGTCCTGTTCAAATTCACTCATTGTGCCGATTGTATATAATTTCATTTGTGGTTGTGACTATGTGTAATTATTTAACAAAATATACGTGTATATGTTTGGCTATGGGAAATTGTTAAAAATTATGCGTTCAATTTTAAATCATTAAATTAATAACTGTTTGCGTTAAAAAAATTACAGTATTGATTTTATTTCATATGCAGTTACTAGTTACAACGCAGTTTAATATCGAAAATATGTTATTTTTATTTTAGTCCTCTCGAAGGAACACATCTTGCCGTGGTGTGCAGAAAGCACATGCTCTTAGGTCTTAGCACATGGTCTAAGCTATGGTCTTAGGACATAGCAGGATGTCGCCGCATTGCTAAGATGTTCAGGGGCTCATCACAACTCCCTGCGTGACTGATCTTCTCTTTTAGAAATATCTGCAGACCTTTGAACTATCGCCTCCCTTAACCAACTCTTCAGCCAGTCTGAATCTTTTTCAACCCGGACCGTACACTACACTACACCAACTACACTACATGGCTGTAATCCACAGGTACAAGCTATATAAATATATATATATATATATATATATATATATATATATATATATATATCTTTTTCCTTAAAAAGTTAATAAAATGTAATAAAAAATGACGGGGTTGCTAGTTTTCATGCTATTGAATACAAAGTCAATTTTTCATAGAAATACGATTTTGTAAGTTTAAACGGGAAATTTGTAAATATTTCAAAAATCCCTAAATGAATATTTTTCAAACTTCGCTAATGAATTATCAATATATCACTCTATTCATTCGCCATAAATAAAAAATTACAGGGTTGCTAGTTTTCATGATCCCTAGCTATAGTCTTTTTCCTTAAAAACTTAATAAAATGCATGATTAGTGAGAGACATTCATATATTTGTCCTGATTTATAAATAACTTCGGTTGTAGCCGGTTTAGCTTTTACATAATCCCTTAAAGGCAATGATGTTCGAGTTCCGAGTTGTTGTAATTAGCAAAGATTAGCGATTATGGTAAACAAGGGCAAATCCGATAAGCCGCTCCAGTTAGGCGGCGTCCAGCAATGCTGGAAATTTCAATAAGAGACGGCTTTCAATTTCTTCGGAGCTATTTGCACAACGCGAGGCGGGAGGCGGCAGGCGACGGCCGCTATATTGATTTTAACTTAGACCGTTTTACATACGCTCACGCGAGATCGCAGCAAAGCCGCCGATGAAACGACTCTATTAAACCGACGAGGGAAAGGGGCATCAAATCGGGTGACGTTTGTAAGGGGGGGGGGGGGGGGGGCGCTGAGTATGTTATTTTGAATGATTAGTGATTTGAAGTTTACCCTACAACGAGGAAATTTAAGGAATATATTTCATATCTTCTCAAAAATACTTTCTAATGATCCAAGTCTCAAATCAGTTTCTTAGTATTTTACATAGGTTAAATTTCAAAATTTTCAAAAATATTGTAAATAGAGAAATTAGTAAATAAGTACTTAGGCCTAATATTAATATAATTAAATTTGATTTTGTATCATAACTCAGTCGTTTAAGTTAAAACAGCTCGCGTACAATAAAAATATTCCTGCAGACTTTATTTTTAGGTGAAAATAATCAAAAATAGGCTTATTTTGAGACAATTTAAATATAGAATGTAAAATAATATCAAAAATTTTAATTCTTTAAATCTTTGATTTTTTAATAATTTTTTATACCTCTGTCGATTAATTTAAAACAAATAGTACAATAAAAACCTTCCTGCATGCTTTATTTTTGGGTGAAAATTATCAAAAAATGGTTTATTTTGAACCCAATTAAATATAAAATGTAAGATAATATCATAAATATAAATTTTTTAAATCTTTGATTTTTTATAAACAAATTTATAACTCAGTCGTTTAATTTAAAACAGCTCGTATAATTTAAACCTCCTGGCTGACTTTTATTTTAAGTGAAAATGATCAAAAAACAACTTATTTTCAACCCAATTAAACATGGAATGTAAAATAATATCAAAAATTAGAATTCTTTAAATCTTTGATTTTTTATCATTTTTTATACCACAGTCGAACAATTTAAAACAACTCGTACGTATAAAAACCTACCTGCAGACTTTATTTTTGAGTTAAAATTATCAAAAAATGGTTTATTTTGAGCCCAATTAAATAATAAATGTAAAATAATATCATAAATGTAAATTTCTTCAATCTTTGATTTTTTTATAAATTTTTTTATAACTCAGTCGTTTAATTTAAAACAGCTCGTATAATAAAAACCTCCTGGCTGACTTTAATTTTAGGTGAAAATTATCAAAAAAACAACTTATTTTGAACCCAATTAAACATGGAATGTAAAATAATATCAAAAATTAGAATTTCTTAAATCTTTGAAAATTCTATAAACGAGATATCAATTAACGCCTACTTATATATTTATTTATTTATTTATTTATTTAGCCCCCTTCATAGTGTCTCTAAGCAGTAGAAAAACTGGTGCCCAGGACCTACACTTTACCGAAATTAATAATTTAATTTAATTTAATTTAAATCAAAATAAATTACAATTAAATTAAAATTAATTAACAGAGAAAGCGTAAATGAAAAAAATAATAATAAGTGTGAATTAATCTCTTAGGAATATACATATACTGATTTCAGTCTCGTCAGACCTCTTCAGTGAAGGTTAGTTGACACATTACATGCAAAATTCAATCACATGACAACAGCCCGAAAAAAAAACGATTTCAAATCATAAGTTAACTAAGTAGTAACGAGTATAGTTATCCATACAATCCTCACACAGTAAATAACGCATGTCTAGTAATTCTATTACATATTGCAAATGAATCATCGTCATCGCTAATAAATCGTTCGCATAAAAACCGCTGAAAATCCCACAAAAATCGATCTATCGATACCAAACTAACGCAAAGTATGACTTACCTAATTCCTCGCATAATATACCACTCTTATTTAACACAGGCACAATTAAAACCAAGTATTTAATTAAATATCACTGCACTTAAATGGAACGGCGCACGCACTACTATAATTCTACTGCGACTGACTCTCCCCGCGCTCTTCAAACTCGCCGATAAGACAAATAGTTCTTTTTTGCTCGCGTTCTCGCTCACATACAATAACAATGTATCTACGCAGTAAATTTCCGATCTATTTTGGTACATATAAAAACGAAGGTGACTTTCCGTTGACCGCTAGTTGCTTGCAATGGAATATTTTATTTGTGCGAAATCGTGTTTGTTTTGTGCACTTTTAATATGAACAATCATTGTTATAATTTAAAATAAAATATAATAAAATTAATTAAGTAGCTATATACTGATAATTAGTGACTAGATTTCATGCTATTGAATGCAAAGTCAGTTTTTCATAGACATATAATTTTGTATGTTTAAACTGGAAATTTGTGATTATTTTAAAAATCTCTGAATGAATATTTTTTAAACTTCGATAATGAATTAGCAATATGTTACGCTATCCATTAAAGTCATAATAAAAAAAATTGGGGGTTGCTAGTTTTCATGCTATTGAATGCAAAGTTAGTTTTTCATAGAAATACGATTTTGTATGTTGATTATTTCAAAAATCTCTAGATCAATATTTTTCTAACTTTGCTAATGAATTAGCAATATATTACTCTATCCAACAGAGTCATAATAAAGAATTACGGAGTTGCTAGTTTTCATGCTATTAAATGTAAAATCAGTTTTTCATAAAAAAATACGATTTTGTATGTTTAAACTGGAAATTTGTGATTATTTCAAAAATCCCGAGATGATTAATTTTGAAACCTTGCTAATGAATTAGAAATATATTACTATATCCATTAAAGTCATAATAAAAAATTACGGGATGGCTAGTTTTCATGCTATTGAATGCAAAGTCAATTTTTATAGAAATACGATTTTGTATGTTTAAACTGAAAATTTCTGATTATTTCAAAAATCCCTTGATGAATATTTTTCTAACTTCGCTAATGTATTAGCAATATATTACACTATCCATTAAAGTTATAATAAAAATTTACGGGTTTGGTAGTTTTCATGTTATTCAATGTAAAGTCAGTTTTCCATAAAAATGCTATTTTGTATGTTTAAACGGGAAATTTGTTATTCTTTCGAAAATCTCTAAATGAATATTTTTCAAACTTCGCTAATGAGTTAGCAATATATAACTCTATCCATTAAAGTCATAATAAAAATTTACGGGGTTGCTAGTTTTCATGCTATTGAATGCAAAGTCAGATTTCCATAGAAATGCAATTTTGTATGTTTAAATTGGAAATTTGTGATTATTTCGAAAATCCCTAGATGAATATTTTTCAAACTTTGCTAATGAGTTAGCAATATATTACTCTATCCATTAAAGAAATAATAAAAAATTACGGGGTTGCTAGTTTTCATGCTATTGAATGCAAAGTTAGTTTTTCATACATATACGATTTTGTACGTTTAACTGGAAATTTGTGATTATTTCAAAAATCCCTAGATGAATATTTTTCAAACTTCGCTAATGAGTTAGCAATATATAACTCTATCCATTAAAGTCATAATAAAAATTTACGGGGTTGCTAGTTTTCATGCTATTGAATGCAAAGTCAGATTTCCATAGAAATGCAATTTTTTTGTTTAAATTGGAAATTTGTGATTATTTCGAAAATCCCTACATGAATATTTTTCAAGCTTTGCTAATGAATTAGCAATATATTACACTATCCACTAAAGTTGTAATAAAAAATTACGGGTTTGCTAGTTTTCAAGTTATTCAATGTAAAGTCAGTTTTTCATAAAAATGCTATTTTGTATGTTAAAACGGGAAATTTGTTATTATTTCGAAAATCTCTATATGAATATTATTCAAACTTCGCTAATGAGTTAACAATATATTACTCTATCCATTACAGTAATAATAAAAATTTACGGAGTTGCTAGTTTTCATGCTATTGAATGCAAAGTCAGATTTTCATAGAAATGCAATTTTGTATGTTTAAATTGGAAATTTGTGATTATTTCGAAAATCCCTAGATGAATATTTTTCAAACTTCGCTAATGAGTTAGCAATATATAACTCTATCCATTAAAGTCATAATAAAAATTTACGGGGTTGCTAGTTTTCATGCTATTGAATGCAAAGTCAAATTTTCATAGAAATGCAATTTTGTATGTTTAAATTGGAAATTTGAGATTATTTCGAAAATCCCTAGATGAATATTTTTCAAGCTTTGCTAATGAATTAGCAATATATTACTCTATCCATTAAAGATATAATAAAAAATTAGGGGGTTGCTAGTTTTCATGCTATTTGAATGCAAAGTTAGTTTTTCATAGATATACGATTTTGTACGTTTAAACTGGAAATTTGTGATTATTTCAAAAATCCCTGCATGAATATTTTTCAAACTTCGTTAATGAATTATCAATATATTACTCTATCCATTAAAGTCGCAATCAAAAATTACGTGGTTACTAGTTTTCATGCTATTGAATTCCAAAGTCAGTATCTTATAGAAATGCGATTTTGTACGTTTAAACTGGAAATTTCTGATTATTTCAAAAACCCCACGATTGATATTTTTCAAACTTCGCTAATATATTAAGCCCCTCTAAATTGAAATGTCGTTAACGTTCATATGCGATCTGGTGCTCTTCTTCCGACTATTTTAGCTTGTTGTAGTTATGAGGTGTATTAAGTTGTATCGTTCTGGGTGTCGCATCGCATGGGCAATGTTTTCCAGTTTCCGCGCCTTATTGACTTGAATACTTTTCCTTGGCCAGGCGAATTAAGACTTCATTCCCACTCTGTCTACCTAGCTCATGTGTAAAATCCTGCGATAGACATACATCTCGAAGGCCTCAAGGTTATGCAGCAAGATATCCGTTAGTGCCTAACTCTCATCACTGCATAATAGTACTGAGAATATGTAGCATCTTGAGTTTGAGACTAATATTAATTATTGTAAATGTAAATTAATATAATATACAAGTAATAAATGGAGTTAAGTAAGTAAGTAAATAAATAAAAAAGTTATTGCGGTTGTCTTGTTACCACCTGCACCAAAAATAGTTATTGGTATATTCGTATCGGCCTTTTGGTGTCTAACAAACTAAATGTTAATAAAAGCCAGAAAAACGCTGCAATTAAAAGCGTCGGGCAAGAGTTTACGCGACTCTGATTTTTTTTATGATTATTAAATATTGACCTAAATTTCACCGCCCTTCTTTTTCATTCGTGTTTGTCTTGATTCTGAATAAAATTTACGCGTAAACGCACAAAAATCATTAATCTTCGCCAGGCGAACTTTCGTGATGAATTGTCGCTGTGGCGAGCCCCTTTCGTCGTTCAATTTTTTATCGACTGTTGGAGAAAAGAATGTGCAAAAGTGAAAAATGAATAGGACAAGTTTATCCTAATTGCTCCAAGATGGGCAGATGGATGAAACATGAAAATTAACGTAGAAATTTCAATTATGGATATTTTTCCAAACTGTATCTCGGGAACTATTACGGCTATGGAGCCCATCCTGGTATCAAATTATAACAAATTTAATCTTGTTTGAAAATACATAGAATCGTTTGTCGAAAACGTGCTCCTTCAACCCGAAAAAGGTGCACAAATTTGTCAGTATTTGAGATATTCAAAAGTCCCTCCGAAACACTACTCAAAAACTGATAAATTTGTGCACCTTTTTCGGGTTGAAGGAGCACGTTTTGAACAAACCATATTATGTATTTTCAAACGAGATTTTTTTTTTTATAAACTATAGTCGTAAATGTCGAAAATTTTGTATCTCAGGCACATCCCATACAAGAAAAAAAAACGAAACTAACTACCCTTACTTAATACAAATGATTATGTACTAGGTGACTGAACTATATTTACTATTTTAAAAAGAGAATTAAACAAGAGATCATTATTTACACCTCTAAATAATGTCCGACCCTATATAACCCGTTGGCATCTGATTTTATGTGCGGTAGTTACACAGAAATATGTATCTCCATAATCATAAAGGATTGTAGCTGGCGCTGAAAGCGCGCACCGTGCAACAGCAACATTAATTGTTTGTTGGGCGCATTAAATATCTAATGCATCGCGGAAATGTTGTAATTAAAATCGAAGCGTACTTAACTGCATCTCCGACCGAGCATCCGCCGTGCATGCGACATTAGCGGAATGCGGTTTACGGCAGCACGAGTCTGCCATATTTCGCTGACGTTCACTTCATCTTTGTAAGGAACGTGTGGGGTGCTGGGGGAAATGGAGGCGTTAATGTTGAACGCGAACGAATTAATAACGTGGAATTACTACTAATAGCAAATTACTGAATAAACACGATGTGTTTATGTTGAATGTCCTCGTTGCAATCGAAATACTAGAGTATGTAAGTCAATTTCAAGCAAAATTCAACATTACTACAAATGTCGTAACTAACAAACTACAAAAATTGATAGAGATAAATGCATTTGAAATATTGCAATAGTTCCAGTAGTTTTACCATTGAGTATAATGTTATGTATTCATTTAAAATAAGAAGAAAAAAAAGGATTAAAGGAGCTTTAACAAATATATTAGAATCATCGAATCATCGAATCATCGAATCATCGAATCATCGAATCATCGAATCACCGAATCATCGAATCATCGAATCATCGAATCATCGAAATCAAAAATAAACCTAGAAATTCATTTTGGAAGTTACGACACTTGTCATCTCACAATGTGATATGTAGCATCTCATATATCTTATTTTATTTATTTATTTTAACTTTTAAACAGTTAAACGAATAAATTCGAAACATATGGTGTCAAGAATCGCAACCCTGATGGGCCGCTGAACGTAAATGAATAGTGGATTTGTATGATTTCCAAAAATAGTCTGTATGTCCTGTTTTCGAGGAAGTTCGAGGATCTGTTTATATGCATGGAATTTACGAATAAAATATAATATAAAGGATATTCTATTCCTTGCCATACACAAAATCGCTTATTATCCGTCTTAGAAGTTATTTTTTCGTTATAAAATGCGTTGCGTGGCGATTATTCCACTAGGTCACCCAGAGTGTCTCACGCGCGAGCGTGCGTCCCGAGCAGACACATGCAGCGCCCCGGAACGGAGTGATTGTACAGAAAATCCATTATGCAAATGCAAATCGGAGGAAAATTCGGGACGGCCCATTTTTTATGCATGAAATATCGATGGGGGGGCCGCCGCATGGAAATTTATTCGGCGCGGGGGCGCCCCGCGAGCGCCTGAAATTGCTCGCGGAATGAAAACGGACGCACGTCCCTATTTATTACGCAGGACGAGACAACCGTTCTCTTGATAAAAAAAACTTGTTTTATTTTTCGGAATTTATGGCTAGCAAAAAATGTATCTGGAGAGTTTGATTAGATCTAAAAGAACTCTCAGCGGGGAAGACGGGAAATTTAATATAATATAACTTGCTTCACATACCAAGCAATTTCATGGAGCTTAGGGGAAGGTTAAAGCGGTTTATGAAATAATTGTAAATTGAAAAACAAATTAAGTAATTGAATGTTTTAGCGTCTACTACGTGGTAATTCAATTTCAATAAAGGAGATGACTGCTGTTAAAAAAAAACATATACTATACATTTTTGGATAGGTTAGTTAATCCACTTTAAGATAATAATAAAAAATAATTGTGTTAGATGTATATTTTTTGAGATACTGGCTGAAAACCAAGAGGTTGCTTTTTTAAGTTTTTCAGTCATTAAAAATAAACCAGCTGAAAAAAATTACTGAAACTTTCTAATTACATTCATTTCGATTTCATCTATCAAAATATATAGCTTGAAATGTGTTGAAATTTTTTTAACAAAAATATCAGGCAAATATAATTTTCAATTTTGGCTGACATTTTTTTTCAGTCCGATCGATTTTAAACTTTGCATAACTATATTACATATTATACTGAATATCTGATGCAAATTTCAGCCATTTTCATACATAAGTTTTTTAGTTATTGACTAATTCATTCAACTGAAACCAATTTTTCACTGTTTTTCAGTGACCTGTAAAATTTGTTTCTCTCCCGATAAAATTAACTGCTATACATGTTTGGACAGCTTGAATAATATACTTTCAGATAATACTGAAAAACAGTTATGTCGCTAGTATATTTTTTTGTGATATCTACTGAAAACGACTACCGTGTTTTCAAAGTTTTTAAAAGTTTTTCAGCCATTACAAAAAAACTGACTGAAATTTTTTCGTGAAACTCACCAAATACGTTCATTTTCATAGATAGAAGGCATATCTAAAATTTCAAGTCGATTGAAAAAACTTGAAATTTCAATAAAAATCGACTTTTTCAGGATTTTTCAGTGTGTACTGTAACTTTTGTTTCAAACCGACTGAAAACAAATTTTAAACGGATTTGACTTTCCTAATTAATCTATTTTCGAATAATAATAGAAAATATTCATGTCATCAATATATTTTTTGAGATATCGACTGAAAACTGACACCATTTTTTCACCACTATTTCAGTCATAACTGAAAAACTAGCAGCCTGAAACAACTGTAACTAATAAAATATTGTTTTGCATGTCCATTATAATGTATATGCAAATTTTGAAGCAAATCGAAAAAATGGCCAAAATCGCCAAAAAAAGTAAGGGGTTAACCTACAGAATTTTTCAGCCAAAAATTTTTTTGGATGCGATCGGCCTGAAATTTTTCATAATCAATTTCGACATTATTTTGAACATTGGACGCGATTTTTAGCAATTTTCATCAAAAACTTTTTGAATTATTGGCCTTTAAAGTCGGCTGAAAATAAATTTTCATCTTTTTTCAGTAAGCTATATAATTAATACCTGATGTTAAAAAAACATATACTATACATTTTTGGATAGGTTAGTTAATCCACTTTAAGATAATAATAAAAAATAATTGTGTTAGATGTATATTTTTTTGAGATACTGGCTGAAAACCAAGAGGTTGATTTTTAAAGTTTTTCAGTCATTAAAAATAAACTAGCTGAAAAAAATTACTGAAACTTTCTAATTACATTCATTTCGATATGTTCTATCAAAATATATAGTTTGAAATTGTGTTGAAAAATGTTTAACAAAAATTTCAGGCAAATATAACTTTCAATTTTGACTGAAATTTTTTTTCAGTCCCATCGATTTCAAATTTTGCATAACTATATTACATATTATACTGAATATCTGATGCAAATTTCAGCCATTTTCATACAAAAGTTTTTCAGTTATTGTCTAATTCATTTAACCGAAACCAATTTTTCACTGTTTTTCAGTGACCTGTAAAATTTGTTTCTCACCAGATAAAATTATCTGCTATACATATTTGGACAGCTTGAATAATATACTTTCAAATAATAATGAAAAACAGTTATGTCGCTGGTATCTTTTTTTGTGATATAAAAAATATGAAAACATAGTAGTTTTATTCATCTCATTTATTGACAAATTAAGTAATATGAACACATAATTTAGACATTAAATAATTAGGTGACACAAATTAAAATAATATGATTGTTCAATTATTTGGTTCCATTAGCGTCCCATTCGTCTTTTCTGGATTGTGTAAGTAATGCCCTTTTGTCGTGTGCAACGATAGTTTCATAAAAATTGTAATTCCAGTAAAAGCTTGGCCTATAATTACTTACTGGGCTGCTCTCGCTCAGACGACCATAATTTCCACTGAGAGCGCGGTGCAAATTATTGCACTTATCACATTATGGCGTCGCGTCGCGTTAATTACGAAGCATTTATTACAATTTAGTTCGGGTGATGTATGTGCCACATGTTAAGTTAATGGGTCTCACTAGAGCACTAAAGAGTCGACTAGGAAAGCACGCCATCGTTTTATTTAGTCGGGAATGTTATCAAAATTTAGGCCATCATATAATTCTATGAATATAAAATAATTCGAGTTAGACTTAGAAGGTTGAATATAAATTGAGTTATAAAATAAAAACTAGTTGCACTTTTAAAAGTTGCAGTTACTTACATATTACAACTATATTACCTAATTCGCATGTATATAAAAATCAAGTTGTTTTCATATACATGTCAATTGTCATCAATATTGAAGCACCAGAACTCTAATTAGGTAATATAGATAAATCATGGCATAATATAAACAGAGAAGCAGAAGACAAAACTAAATTTAAAGAATACCCTTGAGTTTTTAAAAATTACAAGGATATTTCTATAGTAATTTACGATTTAAAAAGTATCATCAACTTTAAAGGGTTGTAACTATTAAACTAGTAAATATTGTGCATTCCGGTTTGAATATTTGAGTTCCCCAGGTAATTACATTATGAAAAAGCGTAAACATCCCCCTCACCCTTAGATATTTCTAAAATTACAGGGTTATTTCTATAGTAATTTACGATTTAAAAAGTGTTATCAACTTGAAGGGGGGGTTGTAACTATTAAACCAGTAGATATTGTGCAATCCGGTTTGAAAATTTGAGCTCCTCATTCAATTACATTCGGGAAAATTGTGAACATCCCACTCACCCTTAGAGATTTTATCTGTCTACTTCTCATATTCCCCCTGGTGTTGAGATTTCCTTAGTTGTTTCATTATTGAGCCTGATTTTTGTTCTGTTAGTTAATTTCTTCTATGATTTTCAGAATCGGTAGTACTATTCTTCTTTCTTTAGGGGTAGTTATTATTACACCTTTGACTTGTCTATTATCAAAAGTTATATATATATATATATATATATATATATATATATATATATATATATATATTAAAAAGTACTAGTAGGATGACAAAAAGTGCTATAATTTCTTTTATAATTTTCAAAATATTACAAAAATACCTTCAATGTATTCCCAAATAGTCATATTTAATGACAATAATGTTTTAAATTTGTATCTCAATTATTTATAGAGTTTCCGGGATGTTAAACTTAAAAATTACAAATCCTGCAGTAGTAAGATGACAAAAAGTGCTATAATTTCTTTCATAATTATCAAAATATTACAAAATTGCCTTAAATATATTCAAAAATAGTCATATTTAATGGTTACAATGTTTGAAATTCGTATCTCAATTGTTTATAGAGTTTCCGGGATGTTAAACTTAAAAATTACAAATCCCACAGTAGTAGGATGACAAAAAATGCAATAATTTCTTTTATAATTTTCAAAATATTACAAAATTGCCTTGAATATATTCACAAATAGTCATATTTAATGACTACAATGTTTGAAATTCGTATCTCAATTATTTATAGAGTTTCCGGAATGTTAAACGTAAAAATTACAAATCCTACAGTAGTAGGATGACAAAAGGTGCATTAATTTCTTTCATAATTTTCATAATATTACAAAGTTGCCTTGAAAATATTCACAAATAGTCATATTTAATGACTACAATGTTTGAAATTCGTATCTCAATTATTTATAGAGTTTCCGGGATGTTAAACTTAAAAATTACAAATCCTACAGTAGTAGGATGACAAAAGGTGCATTAATTTCTTTCATAATTTTCATAATATTACAAAGTTGCCTTGAAAATATTCACAAATAGTCATATTTAATGACTACAATGTTTGAAATTCGTATCTCAATTATTTATAGAGTTTCCGGGATGTTAAACTTAAAAATTACAAATCCTACAGTAGTAGGATGACAAAAAGTGCATTAATTTCTTTTATAATTTTCAATATATTACAAAATTGCCTTGAATATATTCACAAATAGTCATATTTAATGACTGCAATGTTTGAAATTCGTATCTCAATTATTTATAGAGTTTCCGGAATGTTAAACGTAAAAATTACAAATCCTACAGTAGTAGGATGACAAAAGGTGCATTAATTTCTTTCATAATTTTCATAATATTACAAAGTTGCCTTGAAAATATTCACAAATAGTCATATTTAATGACTACAATGTTTGAAATTCGTATCTCAATTATTTATAGAGTTTCCGGGATGTTAAACTTAAAAATTACAAATCCTACAGTAGTAGGATGACAAAAAGTGCATTAATTTCTTTTATAATTTTCAATATATTACAAAATTGCCTTGAATATATTCACAAATAGTCATATTTAATGACTGCAATGTTTGAAATTCGTATCTCAATTATTTATAGAGTTTCCGGAATGTTAAACGTAAAAATTACAAATCCTACAGTAGTAGGATGACAAAAGGTGCATTAATTTCTTTCATAATTTTCATAATATTACAAAGTTGCCTTGAAAATATTCACAAATAGTCATATTTAATGACTACAATGTTTGAAATTCGTATCTCAATTATTTATAGAGTTTCCGGGATGTTAAACTTAAAAATTACAAATCCTACAGTAGTAGGATGACAAAAAGTGCATTAATTTCTTTTATAATTTTCAATATATTACAAAATTGCCTTGTATTCACAAATAGTCATATTTAATGACTACAATGTTTGAAATTCGTATCTCAATTGTTTATAGAGTTTCCGGGATGTTAAACTTAAAAATTACAAATCCTACAGTAGTAGGATGACAAAAAGTGCATTAATTTCTTTTATAATTTTCAATATATTACAAAATTGCCTTGAATATATTCACAAATAGTCATATTTAATGACTACAATGTTTGAAATTCGTATCTCAATTATTTATAGAGTTTCCGGGATGTTAAACTTAAAAATTACAAATCCTACAGTAGTAGGATGACAAAAAGTGCAATAATTTCTTTTATAATTTTCAAAATATTACAAAATTGCCTTAAATATATTCACAAATAGTCATATTTAATGACTACAATGTTTGAAATTCGTATCTCAATTGTTTATAGAGTTTCCGGGATGTTAAACTTAAAAATTACAAATCCAACAGTAGTAGGATGACAAAAAGTGCAATAATTTCTTTTATAATTTTCAAAATATTACAAAATTGCCTTAAATATATTCACAAATAGTCATATTTAATGACTACAATGTTTGAAATTCGTATCTCAATTGTTTATAGAGTTTCCGGGATGTTAAACTTAAAAATTACAAATCCAACAGTAGTAGGATGACAAAAAGTGCAATAATTTCTTTTATAATTTTCAAAATATTACAAAAATGCCTTGAATGTATTCACAAATATTCATATTTAATGACTACAATGTTTGAAATTCGTATTTTAATTACTTATAGAGTTTCCGGAATGTTAAACTTGAAAATTCCAATCCAACAATAGTAGGCTGACAAAAAATGTTATCATTTCTATTATAATTTTCAAAATGTTACAAAAATACCTTGAATGTATTCACAAATAGTCATATTTAATTATTGTAATGTATGAAATTCGTATCTCAATTGTTTATATAGTTTCCAGAATGTTAAACTTTAAAGTTACAAATTCAATAGTAGTAGAATGGCAAAAAATGCTTTAATTTCTGTAATAATTTTCAAAATATTATAAAATTACCTTGAATGTATTCATAATTAGTCATATTTAATGACTACGATGTTTAAAAATCGTATCTCAATTGTTTATGGAGAGCAGTACTTCTCAAGACATACACATATTATTCAATAGAACGATAAAATATTACGTGTGATTGTTGACACAAACATCCTGAACTAATCACAAACACTAAAAAAATCTTTTCCATACACAATATTTTCGTTACGAAGACACGCCAATAAACCGTGATTTTCTCTTTTCCTCCATAACTTAACGCGTCCCCCGGCGCACGCAATCGAACTTTACGAGCGGCGGGCTTTTTGTACGGAATTTGCCTCCGATTTATGTGGCTTGTAATAAAAGGGGGGGACCACCATGCAATAATCCCGCTGCTGCGATATAAATAAGGGGGGCGGGACGCGAAATAAATTCCTCGCGGCCGCAATCAAAATAAATATTGTTTACGTGACGCCAGCGGAGGCGCTTCTGTTGCCAGCGCGCGACGAGCAACCCCACAGTAATGCTTTGCCGGGGGTGGAAAAGATGGGGTGCAATGGATACTAATAAACAACATCAAAACATTACAATGCATATAGCACTTTTTTCTAATTAAAAATGTAATGTAATATTTGAATTTACAAAATGTAATATTTGTACTTAATGTAATACCCTGAATTCATATTTACTTATTTACAAATTATGACCTAGCTTAGTGGCCGAATGGTTAGAGGCGTCTTTCTTTTAGTGGTTACTGTATTGAGTTTTTAGAATAAAACGGTTAGGCCCTCCGCACACAAGGCAACTATTTTACCTCTAGCCTTGCAAACCAGTTGTGCGTGTAACTGGTTTGTGACCATTCCCATGTATGGGAGTGGGATACCGTATATGGGTCGACTGAAACTTGACTGATTTCAAATCAGTTTACAACTGATTAGATTAGATTTTCCATTCACAAAAAAGTTGCGTTGTATGATTGCACTTGTGTTCACCAAAACAAAATGAATAATTAAAGAGTGATCATTATTTTCGTTGGACCAAAACAAAATGAATAATTAAAGAGTGATCATTATTTTCGTTGGAGAGATAGAAAAGTTCTGTGTGACTATAAACTTCCACAATACTCAAGGGGCATCACAGAGAAAGTAGGCACACAGTCTGTTGTCTATGTTTGTGTCCATCTTCGTTATGAAAAGAGAAATCATTCTCAATAATTCTAGATAAGAATCATTAGACATTCTATAAAATTTAATAAACTTCCTATCTGTTGGATTTAATTGTTCTGCTACTATAAATAATCTAAACTTAATATATCTCTGTATATATGGATCATACTAGTATTCTTTTTACTGCCTTTCGTGCTCCACGGTGCTACTACTCGTGGAAGACATTAGTCCAAAAATTGCTTTGGGACATCAAATTTGTAGAAAGCTTCTGTCAAATATGAGCAGTATCTTTCACGGAGCGAAGGGTCAAACATCAACAACATTCGCAATAATAGTGAACGTGTCTCGATCGCTATATTCATAGCGATCGCTCAAAAATCCAGCCCCAGTCTGCTTTTTAAATTTTTTAGTCACTTTATTTTCAGTAGAAATTCACATTTCATTATTTTTTGGCCATTATATCGACATTCTGATTCAGCTAACGCATTTTTCTTCAAAATATGCAAAACTCTGCATAAAGAAGAGTAATGTTTACAGGTATAGTTAGGTCGATATGTTGAAGACACAAACATGTTGCTATATATTTTCTTTAAACCTACAATTATACATTCACGGTGCGTAGTATTCATATAATATAATTTTTTTGGCTATAAACTAAAAACTTAAAGCCATGCCAATGTCATACGTCATATTTTTTTAGCAATATTCTAATGTATTGCTTCGTATTTTATTTTTATATTTATAGCAACGAAACACATAGCAGAAGCAATACATTAACATTCTACTTACGCATATTTACGATTAACTTAGATAGAGCTCGTTATAACTATATTTCGAATGGGGAAATTGCAATCAATAACATGATGGAGAGACTAATGTATTAAAAAAGTTTCATGGAACAAGTTACGTCTTTTAGAACACAAGCCTCTTGATAAACTTGAATTCATGCAATAAAATTAGAATTAGTATACTATTTTTGCTTCAATGTGGCGCTAAAAGAATTCAAAAATTATTATTATTTACAATTTTTATAATATTTATACAAACATTACTAAATGTAATTTCTTAAGGGTATATTTCGCTCATCCGTTTCAAATATTTAATGCTACCAAAAGCACTCAAAGCAGTGCGTTTATAGCTTACTATAAAGGATTTCATTCCAGTGCTTTAATTGCTTCAATATAAAAGCATTCATTATACCAATACTAATATAAAAGCCTTTCATCCTGAAATTTTAATAAATTCGAATTTAACTTTTCTTGTTTACATTTTCTACAGAGCTAGTACAACACGAAAATCGTACTAATTAACAACTCTTCTGTTGCGAGTGTTTCAGTTTTGCTTTACACCGTTTTTTTTTTTTGGTGTTCCGAGGGGAATAAATTTCGCGGTTTAACTTTAGTCGCCGCAGCGTCCCGGGATGTTGTTCGAGGAAAGTTGCTTATACGGAATATTTCTTTGGTTCATTCTTTTTTTACGTTCTGCACTGCCCCTCGGGTGCTGAGTTTTGTCTAGACCGTAATCGCAGCGCTATTGTGGTGGGACAATTGTGTCCACAGCGAGAAGGTGAAACGAGTTCAGGGGGTGTTTCAATAAAGACAAATCAAGAAATGGATTGTAAATTCGTATAAAACAATTAAAAAAAACTTTTGTGTTGGCATTTAAACATTTTAAGAACGATTCGGTCGCCATGTGGTGCAATTGTGTATACCCTTCACGCAGAAATGTCGCATGGGATACGTCTCTCTTTCTTTAGGCGTCGCGCATCAAAAGAACAATCTCTCGGCCCTTTTAGGGCCACCGGTGGGGAATCAATCTATATTCATATCGGTATACGACCCCTATTTGTCATCGGATCGTCGCCTCTCTCCCAAGCCGGCGCCCGGGTGCGCTCGAGTAATAGAAACATTGCGCGCGCGGGGGTGGTGCGGCGGCGGCTGGCGCGGTGCGTTATATATGAGCGCTTTAAGTTTCTGAAGGGTACGGATGGCGACTTGTTTATCATTTCGGCATTAAGGGGGTGTATTTCATGCGGAAAACTGTGAAGTATTATTTTGAGATGGCGCAGATGTGTGGCGGTTTAATGCGTACGCCGGCGGGTTGGTCCTACGACGCAAAGTTGGCGAACAGAAAATTATAAAGACTCAAATAATGTGTAAACATATTTATATTACTAGTAGCAATTAAATAGTGTGACCAAAATATAGTTTTTCAATAAATTCTCAATAGTGGTCCGAGACACATAAATGGTGAATGCGCCGGGTTAGCCGTAGATCGAGTCATCGATGTTTCTTGTCTCTTTTTATTTATAAAAACATGTAATTAAACTTTGATAGATTTATTTAAACAAGTAGATGTTGTTATTGATATAATTCTTTCTAAAACCAGATACACATTTTTTTTTTAGAAAACTCGGGGACGATTTCTGAACTGGCAAGACCTAACACTCACATACATATTTATTTATTTACTTATTTACATTTATTACATTTACATTATTGCATTTAAAAATTTGAATTTACTGTAATTAATATTAGCCCTGTTTATGCACCTAAGAGCCTAAGCACTTGTATGTTCGTACATAATTATAAATTAGCTATTTCTTAATTGCTATATTTACAATTTTTTGCCTGAGTAAATTATTGTAAAACATTTATCGAGTTCGCATTAATTTTTCTTAGATGAATAAATTTTGATTAATAAATTTTCTGCATTGTATTTTTAAATAATTTATTATTCTTTGTGTTGAAATGTAGCATTTTGGTGCCATATAGTTGAAAGAGATATTATGCTATTTGTTAGTTGGAATTTGTATTCAATTTACTTTTGGTTTCATATTTATGAGTGATGTGTTCTTGCTTTTTTTGTTTTTATGCATGTATATACATAAGTTTGTTACATATAGACACTTCTATATTATTCCTTAATTGATTACTATCTATAAATATGCTCGATATTTTCGTAATAGTTTTAATCAAACGATGTTTGATATTTAATTTATGACTGTATTGTCCACACATGTGATATTTAGCACCCGCGATCCAACGTTCGCAGTATTAAATTAAATGCAACTTTGAACGTTATTCTGTTTTGAACTCCTCGCGTGTGTCCGGATTTTATGCCCGACGTGTGAAATTTAATTATTAATTTATGAAGATCCGGCCGTACGCTCCCGTGCGAGGGATGCGAGAATAATTTGTATAAATTACAATTAGTGACACCACTCGGGGGGAGTTACGGCAAGGTACTTTCCGCGCGCGTTTGCCATAGAAGCAAGCCCGCGCCTTCCATTTAAATCTGATTTAGCGTATAGCACACACATGATGTGGTGCTTGTTTATCTTTTAAAAGCAGAACCCATGTTATACGGTATCGTATGTATACATGCACACAAAAAAATATTAGAGGGGTTTGGATTATTAATGAGTTTTGGTTTTTTATATAAATACATATTATAAATATATATTTTAAATAAAATACTCCGGATGGGAACTACGGCAATGAAGCATAAAGAAAAAGAGATTGGAACTGAGATTATTCTCAGGTCCAAACTCTTTTTCTTTATGCTTCCTTGCCGTAGTTCCCAACCGGTGATATTTCGTAGAGTATTTTATTTAAAATAATTATGGCACATTTTCCAATGGAGAATGGGCATTCTTCTGAATTTGTAACACTTTTACTTAAATATATATGACCATATCTATAAATATGATTTGAATCTTTAAAACTATCTATAAAAAGACTCTATATCTTGAAAACTACTTTAGTTATCAACTTGTAGTTTTCTAAATAAAACTGGTACTTGAATATATATGACTTTATCTCATGGAAATGACTTGAATCTTTTAAAGTATCCTCAAAAAGACTCTATATCTTGAAAACTACCATCGATACCAACTTGTAGTTTACAAAATCCACTTTATCATGCATTTTCCAATAAAGAATGGGCATTCTTACGAATTTTAACAATTGTACTTAAATATATAAATGTCTATATCTCATGGAAAAAAATCGTTAAAATATAGATATAACAGCGCTGCAAGAAGTTATATGGAAAGGACAAAAACTATGAAAATTCACCAGTGATAGGGTTTGAACCTTCGTCGTTTCCCAATGCTACGTACGAGGCCTGCAACTACTGAGGTGGGTTACTATTTACATTCTTTAATATAATTTATTTAACATATAACATATAAATGCAATCATTACAGATGTAGCTTGTTGTTCGGAGCGTCAAATGGTAGCGCACCATTTTCAAATTAAAATATGTAAAAAGTGCGCCCGTGCATGCCGGCGAAAACGGGCGGCACATGTTTGAAGCTGAAGTTTACCTTATATTGGTCTTGCGGAAAATCCATTATGCAAATGCGACCGCGAGAGAATACAGACGGTCGCATTTTTTTGAGCATGAAATGTAAAAGCGACACGCGCTGTTGCAGTTGCTGTTGCATCGTGCACATTATGAAGCCAGCAACTGGTATTTTATCTCTTTTTATGTGTAATTCTACATATATCTATGATATTTATGGGTAAAATTCTAGAATTCAAACAAGGTTATTCAATTATCAGCATTATACTTGCATCAAATAAGTGGATTTTCATATTTTGGGACAGCAATCAATTACTCTTCACTATTCACATTTGCAAATATTTACGTTTTGCATCGCAAATGTATGCCTGTGCATCAAAATTATTGTTAGTATACATGTGCAGGAGCATACAAATTTACACGCACAAACGTATTTTTTTAACACACAAATTACATTTTAAATATTAGATAGGCCTTTACAAGTTGTAATTAATCGTCATACACTTTAGATATTCATAAGATCTGGATAATTTTCAAAAAAATATGGATTTCTGAAAGGCATAGGATACAAAAAACCGGGACAAGCTTCAAATGCTAAATGACTATTTTTTATATATTCAATACACTCTGAAAATGGCACAAACGTACATTTTTAACACACAAAGCACAACCTAAATTTTTGAATAGGCCTTTACAAGTTGTAATTAATCTGAAAATGACTGCCAATACTTTTGAGGCTATATATATGAAACCCTTTACTTTACTACGGTTTTCTTAAATATGTTTTTCAAGTTTGGCTATTTTTCATGTATTTAAAGCTGTGTTTATTTTGCAACCATTGTTATTTCATTTCAAACATTGTTTTGAATGTTGTAAACGGTTTGTTTCATGTTTTAGAAGCTGGTGTTTTTCCATGTTTCATGTTGCAAACGTTGAATTATTTATATATTTTTTTACAGTTTATATGTTGATTTTAAATCATGTAACATGAAGTAAATTAATTTTTCATATTTCAGATGTTTTTTTTGCAGTTTATATGTTGATTTTAAATCATGTAACATGACGTAAATTAATTTTTCATATTTCCTATGTTTTTTTTGCAGTTTATATGTTGATTTTAAAACATGGAACATAAAGTAAATTCATTATTCATATTTCAGATGTTTTTTTTACAGTTTATATGTTGATTTTCAATTCCACTCTTACATACACAATAATGCTTCCTTAGGGATTTTTGTTATAAATGTAAAAATTCCCATCCAACATGAGAAACTGCAGTTGCAGGGCTTCGTGCGTCGCACCATTATTGTTTCAACCACGCGAGTATTTCGTAAAAGAAAGCAGCAGGTACTTTTTTTCTTGCAAGACCCCCGATTTAGTGGATAGATAAGTGTGCTCCGAATTGAATTACGGCGGTTCGTTAGGGCTGGATTGCGTACATTAAACAAACCACCGTCGTAAATATAACCGGGCGCTATCTCAACTACCTACGACTACGTGCGCAATTAAACTTTAATAAGAATAGATTTTATTGCTATAATAAAGTACAAGGATATTCATATGATACATTGTTAAAATATTAATTGGTGGTTGAGGTAAAATGTTACAATTACACTTTTAACAATAATAATAATAATAATAATAGAAACTAGGTGATAAGCCCGTCGTCGTATGGAATATTTGTATAAGAAAACGTGGTGTATAAGTTAATGATCTATTGCATTTGGTGGAAAAATATTGATGCTGACACGATTACTAGATGTAATTATACATCAATTATTAGCACATGATTACATAAGCTCCTTCATTTCAAGGACAATTAGATGCCATTTGCCGGTGTGGTATATCCGTGACATGAATGCTATAAGCAATCGGGGGCGATAATTGGCTTTGATTGGGTCATCTATCACTGCAATAACCGGAAATAAGGTGCAACTAGAGAGGCTAGCAGCATCAGTACATGAGAAATGTTATATTCAGATACTGATGAATATAATAGATTGATTGTATTCTTATTAAAGCACCTTACACGATCAATAATACTGCCATTCCTACTTCTGTCAGTATTTGCTTCAATATTTATTTTAATTATCCGGATTAACGTCAGTATTCTATTAATCCATCAATACTACACCTTACACGAGAAGTGTTGTATCTTATTAGTTGTGTAATACGGGGCATTTTTAAAACTTGAATAAACCGCAAATTTGATTTATTACAATTTTCATAAAATACAACATTGAATGAAATATCGACGTATCATCAAATTGTCCTCACTGTGACTTATTAATTGAGGGTAATAAACACATGAGGTATCGTTTTGTAGCTTATTAGTTGTGTAATAGGGTATAATTGTTAAAACTTGAATAAACCTCAAATGTGATTTATTGCAATTTTTATAAAATATAACATTGGATGAAATAACGATGTTTCTTCATATTATCCTCACTGTGACCTTATTAATTGAGGGTAATAATCACCTGAGCTATCATTTTGTAGCTTATTTGTTGTGTAATAGGGTATAATTATTAAAACTTGAATAAACCTCAAATGTGATTTATTGCAATTTTTATAAAATATAACATTGGATGAAATAACGATGTTTCTTCATATTATCCTCACTGTGACCTTATTAATTGAGGGTAATAATCACCTGAGCTATCATTTTGTAGCTTATTAGTTGTGTAATAGGGTATAATTGTTAAAACTTGAATAAACCTCAAATGTGATTTATTGCAATTTTTATAAAATATAACATTGGATGAAATAACGATGTTTCTGCATATTATCCTCACTGTGACCTTATTAATTGAGGGTAATAATCACCTCAGCTATAAATTTGTAGCTTATAAGTTGTGTAATAGGGTATAATTGTTAAAACTTGAATAAACCTTAAATGTGATTTATTGCAATTTTTATAAAATATAACATTGGATGAAATAACGATGTTTCTTCATATTATCCTCACTGTGACCTTATTAATTGAGGGTAATAATGACCTGAGCTATCATTTTGTAGCTTATTAGTTGTGTAATAGGGTATAATTGTTAAAACTTGAATAAACCTCAAATGTGATTTATTGCAATTTTTATAAAATATAACATTGGATGAAATAACGATGTTTCTTCATATTATCCTCACTGTGACCTTATTAATTGAGGGTAATAATCACCTGAGCTATCATTTTGTAGCTTATTAGTTGTGTAATAGGGTATAATTGTTAAAACTTGAATAAACCTCAAATGTGATTTATTGCAATTTTTATAAAATATAACATTGGATGAAATAACGATGTTTCTTCATATTATCCTCACTGTGACCTTATTAATTGAGGGTAATAATCACCTGAGCTATCATTTTGTAGCTTATTTGTTGTGTAATAGGGTATAATTGTTAAAACTTGAATAAACCTTAAATGTGATTTATTGCAATTTTTATAAAATATAACATTGGATGAAATAACGATGTTTCTTCATATTATCCTCACTGTGACCTTATTAATTGAGGGTAATAATCACCTGAGCTATCATTTTGTAGCTTATTAGTTGTGTAATAGGGTATAATTGTTAAAACTTGAATAAGCCTCAAATGTGATTGATTACAATTTTTATAAAATATAACATTGGATGAAATAACGATGTCTCTTCATATTGTCCTCAGTGTGACCTTATTAATTGAGGGTAATAAACACATGAGGTATCATTTTGTAGTTTATTAGTTGTGTAATAGGGTATAATTGTTAAAACTTGAATAAACCTCAAATGTGATTTATTGTAATTTTTATAAAATATAACATTGGATGAAATAACGATGTTTCTTCATATTATCCTCACTGTGACCTTATTAATTGAGGGTAATAATCACCTGAGCTATAATTTTGTAGCTTATTAGTTGTGTAATAGGGTATAATTGTTAAAACTTGAATAAACCTTAAATGTGATTTATTGCAATTTTTATAAAATATAACATTGGATGAAATAACGATGTTTCTTCATATTATCCTCACTGTGACCTTATTAATTGAGGGTAATAATCACCTGAGCTATCATTTTGTAGCTTATTAGTTGTGTAATAGGGTATAATTGTTAAAACTTGAATAAGCCTCAAATGTGATTGATTACAATTTTTATAAAATATAACATTGGATGAAATAACGATGTCTCTTCATATTGTCCTCAGTGTGACCTTATTAATTGAGGGTAATAAACACATGAGGTATCATTTTGTAGTTTATTAGTTGTGTAATAGGGTATAATTGTTAAAACTTGAATAAACCTCAAATGTGATTTATTGTAATTTTTATAAAATATAACATTGGATGAAATAACGATGTTTCTTCATATTATCCTCACTGTGACCTTATTAATTGAGGGTAATAATCACCTGAGCTATCATTTTGTAGCTTATTAGTTGTGTAATAGGGTATAATTGTTAAATCTTGAATAAACCTCAAATGTGATTTATTGAAATTTTTATAAAATATAACATTGGATGAAATAACGATGTTTCTTCATATTATCCTCACTGTGACCTTATTAATTGAGGGTAATAATCACCTGAGCTATCATTTTGTAGCTTATTAGTTGTGTAATAGGGTATAATTGTTAAAACTTGAATAAACCTCAAATGAGATTTATTGCAATTTTTATAAAATATAACATTGGATGAAATAACGATGTTTCTTCATATCATCCTCACTGTGACCTTATTCATTGAGGGTAATAATCACCTGAGCTATCATTTTGTAGCTTATTAGTTGTGTAATAGGGTATAATTGTTAAAACTTGAATAAACCTCAAATGTGATTTATTGCAATTTTTATAAAATATAACATTGGATGAAATAACGATGTTTCTTCATATTATCCTCACTGTGACCTTATTAATTGAGGGTAATAATCACCTGAGCTATCATTTTGTAGCTTATTAGTTGTGTAATAGGGTAAAATTGTTAAAACTTGAATAAACTTCAAATGTGATTTATTGCAATTTTTATAAAATATAACATTGGATGAAATAACGATGATGCTTCATATTATCCTCACTGTGACCTTATTAATTGAGGGTAATAAACACCTGAGCTATCATTTTGTAGCTTATTAGTTGTGTAATAGAGTACAATTATTAAAACTTGAATAAGCCTCAAATGTGATTTATTACAATTTTTATAAAATATAACATTGGATGAAATAACGATGTCTCTTCATATTGTCCTCAGTGTGACCTTATTAATTGAGGGTAATAAACACATGAGGTATCATTTTGTAGCTTATTAGTTGTGTAATAGGGTACAGTTATTAATACTTGAATAAGCCTCAAATGTTTTTTTTTCAAAATATTAAAAAATAAAAACTAAGGCCCAGAACCCTATTCAAAAATATGTCTGATGATTGTTGTTAGAGTCTGAACAATATTTTAAAAGTTTCGAAAAAAAATCCTGGCGAGTACATTAATAAAAATTGCAATTTGTTTTGTTGCAAATATTATTCAATAACAGCTGATAAAATTAACTTAAAATTGTTTTCTTCTTATTTTATGGTTACCAAGACATATGTAAACAATTGTACAACAAAATCATTTTTTTCAATACTCCGTTTAGTAACAATGCAGCGAAAAAAAAGTCCATACCGCGCTAACTCATGGGTCATCCGGAATTATGAGAATTATCTAACTTTACACTGGTGAAGACCGGGGTAGATTAATTAATCTACAAACCCGAACCTAATCATTACCTCCCATATTTTTTGTTTTCTTTGTATATATTGTATGAATGTACTAGAGGTAATAAATAAAAAAATAAATAAATAAACGAATCCGCTACTAGAATTCAGTAGAGAGCGTTTGTTTGTATCGGAGGCAAAACAATTTTTTGTGTTTATTCTGCCGGGGTCATTTTTCATTTTCCCTCGGGGTGAATAAAAACCGATAACCACTGGCGTCTCTCCAGCCGCTAAATAAAGAAAGCCCACGCGCACACATTCACAGTGCGAAGGACTAGCGGGCGATTATCCTCTTCAAGGATAACTATCTCCCCCATCCGTCCCGCATGACGGGCGCCTTTAATTGACTCCGAGACTCTACGAGTCTTGTAAAAGCTAGCTATGAAATAGACTGGGGCGTTTGATGAGATGGAAGGTAAATTTATTAGAAAAGTCTTTTTCAAGATTCATATTATGTATTGCAATCGTCGTCGCCTCGGAAATACGCGTGAATTATATTGTACAGGGTGGGGCCAAAAAACACTTGTTCCACAAAAAATCTTTGAAAACTTGTGAAAGGTGATTCAATTCGGGTTTCGTTTAGCATGGTTTATCATAGCTAGTCGCCCCCGTGGCGTGCAGTATCGCTCAGGTCTTGTAGTAGTGCGCCGCCGGTTGTAAGGGCCTAGGTAGAATTATGCGCATCTGAAACGACAAATAAAACAAGAAACAATAAGCCCGTAGCAGCTCAGAGTGATAAACTAAACGTACTTTAGGCTCCTCAATGCTCCAATTAGTTTTACTCAATACATTAATTCCATTTATTAAATGAATCATTAGCTAACAAATTAGCCATTACCTGAAATGAAATTAAAATTTGCAAAACAAATCCGCATTGAAATAATTAATCAATAATCAACAAGATTACAAATGATTATAAATTTCGGGACAAGCGAGCACGTATTGGCAGCCAAAATTGATATTACCATCAGCTTATGTGCGTCAATCGCGGGCCCCAATTAATAAATACATAACCATTAATGTAAATAGGCCTATTTTGCGATACCCATGTTTGATTAGGCCCCGGCCGTTAATTACGATAATCATCCGATTATGAATATTTACACGGCCTGATTTATTGCGAGACTATCCCCCCAGCTCCGCTGGAAGGGGTCAATGTGCAATTTCGAAGCGAGGGCGAGGTAAATACGGGAATTTGAATAAGACGTAGTCGTCCCTTGCATTCAGATCACGAGCATTGTCGTCCTATTCCTTAAAGATATTGCGTTGGGGCGGCGGTGGCGTCGCGATGTATCGATGTTATAAATATTGCCGCCATTATGCTCCGTCCGAGTGTGTGGGGCCGACGCAAATTCGTTTCGAAATTGAATTATCCGGTATAATGGTGCACGGGTATTATTGGAAGATTGCCACCGTTATGTTGAATATGTTGCGATTTTTGCACTTCCATGGAAATTATTTGCGGAAGGCGGCGGGTTGGATAACTTGGGAATAGGATGAGAACGTATCAAATTTTGTAACTTGAATTGAATCGGTGTGGTTCGTATTTTTTTTTTAAGTGGCCGGTTTCATAACTTACAAAAATGGGTCAAACAAAATAATAATGATATACAAGTTTGTCGTCGAAATAAATATACTTAGAATCAAAATTTTCCAATTTTCTTCGGCCATCTGTTACACTGATATATTTTGTGCTAAGATCAGTAAAAAAATTAACAAAATATGTTGTATTATTTTTTTATCGACTCAGCCTCTAAAATCGGATTAACGAGATATGAGCGTAAAAGTAAATTTTTTTTAAAAAATAGAAAGACAATTGCAACAAAAAAATTGCAATTTTTATTAATGTACCCCCACATTTTTTTTTTGAAACTCGTGGACGAAACATTAATAAAAATTGCAATTTGTTGTACTAATTTACATTGTAATTGGAATACATAAGGATCTGTTTATACGATTTCAACTTCCTATAAAAAAAAAACATTATTGTGATAAGTTTGTATTTAATTTAATTGTACAACCACTGCAAATTGACTTTATTCATCTTCCAGTAGACTTATATAACGATCTATAGGATATGTTTCGCGTATAAAATCTCCTTTATAATTTCAACTATTATTGACGTTATTTTTAACGTCTCTTTATGTATTCCATATAATAAACGTTCATAAGCTTGTTGTAGATAATGATCGCATCAACGTAAATCTGTAGCAATCGCACTAAAAACGTAAAGCCCGCTCGCTCACCTCTAGCTTCCATTAAGCCGCGGCGTGAGATCGCGGCGATTATCGTTAATCGCACAGCTCTGCTGCCGTTGTTGCGTTAAATTAAAATGGCGCCTTTGTTCTAGATACAATCGCGAGTAGACGCGGAACGGGCAACATTAATCATCCCATAAAAAATTAAAGGAATAAATCTGATGTTATAATTAAACAATTTTTATAGTCAAACTAAAATACTCAAAATACACGCTATACTAATTGAAACCTCTATATAAATATTATATATGCCCAGATCTAGAAATATTATTAAACTTTTAAAGAAATTATGTTACTGTTTAAAACATTTAGGTTCAGAATAGTGAATATTATTAAAGAAGAAATAGATAGAACTTTTAATTTTGCAATACAGTCATTGCAAAATTAAAAGTTCATAAAATTTTTATAAAAAAAAAGACCTTTATTAGCATTTCCCTCACTGCTCCTCCACATCACAAACCTCAACAAAAATATACAAAAATAAAAATAAAAATAAGTCCAAAAATTTTATACATTGAACGGTAAAGAAAAGAAAAAAATAATATTAAAAATTTGAGTAGAACTAATAAACTAAATAGATTTGAGATACCGACTTACAATTCATATTAACAAAAAAAAATGACATTGTTTCTATGTTGATTCAACAAATTGCAAATTATATAAGTGATTTCCCAACTTCAAATATGCCTGTTTATAGTCTTTGTAGAGTATTTACAGAGTGAGTTCATAGAGGGTAGTAATTCCCGTAGATAATAATGTAACTGCGAAACGATGTATTTGTTCTGTGTCAAAGTGTTTAAACGGCAGATTGCCATCGAAAACTCGGCCGCACATACGTACAGAATGATTAGTTGTATTTGCCGACAATCTAACCTACAAGTAACAGATGTTAAACATACGTTTACAGCTGCAAATACAGCGCGTGCAATGGAATTTACAACGGGGGGGGGGTTCCACCCCACAAATATCGATCGACCGCGGCGTATATTTATTTGGATTCAACAAGTTCCTCTTTTCGGGCGAGATTTTGCACCGAGCGAGTTTTAAATAACGACCAAACAGTTTTCAACTTTGCAGCCTGTAAAACATTGACGTGGCAATTTTGTACAGCTTTATAAAACATGCACTGCTCAAAAAAAATTAACGTACCATATATTACTATGAAATAGTAAAGGGAAAGATGGTTCTAAATAAAATAGTGGCAACTTAGATAGATATCAGATTTATATTTAACTTACGAGTAATTGTATTCCTTCAACAAAATCACTAGCAATGCTTATTACCCTTAAAACAGTAATTTCAGTTAAATACGGTTGTTTGGCCTTCAAACTAGTGAAAATTTGGATTTTGTAAGTCACTCCAACTGGTCGGTACAAACCCGCAAAGATTCCTCCAGCACGTAGCTCGTATTTAGCGAATAGGATTTTAGATTAACCGCTATTAGTGATTAGATTCCAACATTAATTACAGCTTTTTCAATAAAGTTCCCCATATATACTTCCTACATGAAGATCTATTGTAATGTTTAAATAATTTTAACAAGTGTTCTGTTTTATGAATATTTGCCTATGTATTATTTCACAATCACCCAATTGCCAATATTTCAATAAACCATCTAACAATAGATTTGCATCCACTGCAAAGTGCATATTGACTCTCAAAATCCCCAATTGTGGCATCGAACACGTAATCTTCATGCAAATACTCGGGGAGTGGCTCGCACAATCTGAAGTATCAATGCTCTGTTGGGTGGCGGCGGCGGCGGCGGTCATTCCGGGCGGGGAGCGACTCTCTGACTGCATTATTCACGAGATGCCCGGCCGGCCGTAAATGAGCGGATTCCGTGACGCGGCCGAATTAATGAACGCACTTAACCCGGATAACCGATATTTTCGGTAAGTGCTTCCATTATTTATTTGCGCGCGGCGCTGAAAAATGCAGCGACAGCCGTCGTCATTTTTCAATTGCGCGCACGCGGATTTATTGGCGACGTGGGCGTGGGGGGCGTCTAAAAGCGTCGAATTTGTTTTTGCTGGGTGTGTTTGCGGTTTGCCGTTTTGACGTTGGTTATTATTAGCAGGAATTTTCACCCCGTGCAGCAGTGTATTTAATGAACGTGACGATATTTAATATTGCGGATTTGAAATATCGGTTTTATTAAATCGCTGTCAAATTGTGCGTGGATGATTGCTGGGTAGGATTTTTTTAATACAAAAAACTAGCAAACCGATTTTATTACAGAAAATACTAACGTTATGGCTTCTGTTGACAATAAACCCTTTATATACTCACAATTGACCTGTACATCCATTCTGTGTGGTTTAGATATTAATATAATAGTATTCTTTTATTCTTCATAAATTTTCTTTCAACAATATAATATTAACAATTTTTTTTTAAATTTATTTATTTAATAAAATAAATATATAATAAAAATAAATATAATCAATATAATATATAAAAATAGAGAAAAAACCATTGATTCTCTCTGCAGGAACTCGGAGGATGCCCCATGTGGTCCTAGCATCGAGAGATGCAGTTGGTCGTGTTATGGTGGTGGTGGTATTAGCGTCAGACTTATTAAAATGTGTCAAACTATTCAAAGAAAGACCAAGATATTTCTCATTTTCCATTCTTGTGTTGCCTTTCCTTGCATTTTCTTGCATTTCCTTGTAGTTCCTGGCCTTTCCTTGTATTTTCTTGGATTTTCTTGCATTTCCTTGCATTTCCTTGCATTTCCTTGTATTTCTCTGTATATCCCTGCATTTTCCTCCATATACTAGCATATCCTTACAGTTCCTTTCATTTTCTGGCATTTCCGTGCAAGTTTTAATTCACATATTGTATTTCCTTTTAGTTCCTTGCATTTCATTGTATTTCCTTCCATATTCTTGCATTTCCTTGTAGTTCCTTGCCTTTCCTTGCATTTTTTGCCTTTCCTTGCATTTTCTTCCATTTCCTTCAATTTCCTTGCATTTCCTTGCATTTGCTTCTATTTCCTTGCATTTCCTGGCACTTCCTTGCATACCCCTGCATTTTCCTACATATCCTAAAATCTCCTTGCATTTCCTTGAATTTCCTGGCATTCTCTTGCATATCCTTGCATTTTCAAGCATTTTCTTGTATTTTCTTGCATTTCGTTGCTTTTGCTTTTTTTATTTCCATTCTTTCGTTGCCTTTCCTTGCCTTTTCTTGAATTTCCTTGCATATCCTTACCTTTTCTTGTATTTTCTTGCATGTCCTTGCATTTCTCTGCATTTCCTTGCATTTCCTTGCATTTCCTTGCATTTCCTTGCATTTCCTTGCATTTCCTTGCATTTCCTTGCATTTCCTTGCATTTCCTTGCATTTCCTTGCATTTCCTTGCATTTCCTTGCATTTCCTTGCATTTCCTTGCATTTCCTTGCATTTCCTTGCATTTCCTTGCATTTCCTTGCATTTCCTTGCATTTCCTTGCATTTCCTTGCATTTCCTTGCATTTCCTTGCATTTTCATGCATATATCTTTGCATTTATCTTTTCATTTTTTTGCATTTCAATGGATTTCCTTAGATTTCTTTGCATTTCCTTGCGTATCCTTTTACATTTTCTTGTATTTTTTGCTTTTTTTGCATTTCCTTAGATTTCCTTGGATTTTCTTGCATTTCCTTGCATTTCCTTGCGTTTGCTTGCATTTATTTGTATTTCCTTGCAGTCCTTTTACTTTGCATGGTTTTCCTTGCCTTTCCTTGCTTTTCTTTCCTTTCTTACCTGTCCTTGCCTTTCCTTTATTATACGAAATATAAATAAAGCATTATTATTATTATTCTTGCATTTCCTTTTAGTTCGTTCGATTTCCTTATATTTCCTTCCATGTCCTTGCATTTCCTTGTATTTCCTTGCCTTTCCTTGCATTTCCTAGAATTTCCTGGTATTCTCTTGCATATCCTTGCATTACCAAGCATTTTCTTGTATTTCCTTGCCTTTCGTTGTTTTTCCTTTTTTTATTTCCATTCTTTCGTTGCCTTTCCTTGCCTTTTGTTGAATTTCCTTGCATATCCTTGCCCTTTCTTGTATTCTCTTGCATTTCCTTGCATTTCTTTGCATTTCCTTGCATTTCCTTGCATTTCCTTGCATTTCCTTGCATTTCCTTGCATTTCCTTGCAGTCTTTTGCCTTACTTTGTCTTTACTTGGTTGTCCTTGCCTTTCCTTGCTTTTTCTTTCCTTCCTTACCTTTCCTTGCCTTTCCTTTATTACACGAAGTATAAATAAAGCATTATTATTATTATTATTATTATTATTATTATTATTATTATTATTCTTGCATTTCCTTTCAGTTCGTTCGATTTCCTTATATTTCCTTCCATGTTCTTGCATTTCCTTGTAGTTCCTTGCCTTTCCTTGCATTTCCTTGCATTTCCTTGCATTTCCTTGCATTTCCTTGCATTTCCTTGCATTTTCATGCATATATCTTTGCATTTATCTTTGCATTTTTTTGCATTTCAATGGATTTCCTTAGATTTCTTTGCATTTCCTTGCGTATCCTTTTACATTTTCTTGTATTTTTTGCTTTTTTTGCATTTCCTTAGATTTCCTTGGATTTTCTTGCATTTCCTTGCATTTCCTTGCGTTTGCTTGCATTTATTTGTATTTCCTTGCAGTCCTTTTACTTTGCATGGTTTTCCTTGCCTTTCCTTGCTTTTCTTTCCTTTCTTACCTGTCCTTGCCTTTCCTTTATTATACGAAATATAAATAAAGCATTATTATTATTATTCTTGCATTTCCTTTTAGTTCGTTCGATTTCCTTATATTTCCTTCCATGTCCTTGCATTTCCTTGTAGTTCCTTGCCTTTCCTTGCATTTCCTAGAATTTCCTGGTATTCTCTTGCATATCCTTGCATTACCAAGCATTTTCTTGTATTTCCTTGCCTTTCGTTGTTTTTCCTTTTTTTATTTCCATTCTTTCGTTGCCTTTCCTTGCCTTTTGTTGAATTTCCTTGCATATCCTTGCCCTTTCTTGTATTCTCTTGCATTTCCTTGCATTTCTTTGCATTTCCTTGCATTTCCTTGCATTTCCTTGCATTTCCTTGCATTTCCTTGCATTTCCTTGCATTTCCTTGCAGTCTTTTGCCTTACTTTGTCTTTACTTGGTTGTCCTTGCCTTTCCTTGCTTTTTCTTTCCTTCCTTACCTTTCCTTGCCTTTCCTTTATTACACGAAGTATAAATAAAGCATTATTATTATTATTATTATTATTATTATTATTATTCTTGCATTTCCTTTCAGTTCGTTCGATTTCCTTATATTTCCTTCCATGTTCTTGCATTTCCTTGTAGTTCCTTGCCTTTCCTTGCATTTCCTTGCATTTCCTTGCATTTCCTGCTATTCTCTTGCATATCATTGCATTTCCAAGCATTTTCTTGTATTTCCTTTCCTTTCGTTGCTTTTCCTTTTTTATTTCCATTCTTTCCTTGCCTTTCCTTGTCTTTTCTTGCCTTTCCTTGCCTTTCCTTGCTTTTCCTTTTCTTATTTCAATTCTTTCGTTGTCTTTCCCTACCTTTCCTTGCCTGTCCTAGCACTTCCTTGCATTTATTTGCATATCCGTGCAATTTCTTGCATATCCTTGCATATCCTTGGATTTAATTGCATTTGCTTGCATTTCCTTGTATTTTCTTGCATATCCGTTTGCAACATCTTCATTTCTTTGCATATATCTTTGCATTTTTTTGCATTTCCTTGAATTTCCTTAGATTTTTTTGCATTTCCTTGCGTATCGTTTGGATTTCCTTAGATTTCCTTAGATTTCCTTGGATTTTCTTGCATTTCCTTGCATTTCCTTGCATTTCCTTGCATTTCCTTGCATTTCCATGCCTTTCCTTGCAATTCTTTGCCTTACTTTGCCTTTGCTTGGTTTTCCTTGCCTTTCCTTGCTTTTTCTTTCGTTTCTTACCTTTCCTTGCCTTTCCTTTATTATACGAAATATAAATAAAGTAATCTAATCATGCTGGGGGGAAAATAAAATTTTGTGCATAGCCTTGTTGTTAGGTCTGATAATTTGTACGTATAATAAAGTATGTGCACTAGCCACTTTTTTTAGTAACTATAGATCGATAGTAAATTTTCTAAATATATATATATATATATATATATATATATATATATATATATATAACTACGCTAGAATATGCAAAATATACATAAATATTAATTTTCTTAACATTTCAATTGCTGTTGATTGCTCCCCGGCGCGCTGAAGTCTGTGCGACCACAGCGCGCTCGTTCTAATTGCATATCCATTCCAGCGATACAATTACATTAGAGCGCGCTGTATAAACAGGCTCTCAATTTCTCTAAATAAATAAACACGGGCACTAGATACGCCGTTAAAATGCGCACCTGCCGCCGCCCCCGCACCCTTTTATAATTACAACTTTGCGCGAGAATCGACGCGGCGCGTTCGATGAATTAAACATTTAACGGGCAAAAAAGCTCGCTTTGCGCTGCTTCGCCGAGGCGGTAATCAACTTAGCGGTTCATGTTTATTTAAATTGAGATGTTTAAAACGGCTTTATGGATGGGTGATTCGGTTGAATTAATAATAATACATTGTAGGAGAATTTCGTTGTATTTACGCAAAGATGTAAATTGTTTCTTTGACATCTTTACATTTAGATTTACTTCAAATTTAAAATAAATGTGCTATAATCAGAATGGTGTCATTATTTAAACTCTACACTAAACTATTTTCCATATGTTTTCATGATTCAATTAATTTTACTAATTAATTCGCTTAAAACGGGCATAGTATAGTTCATGTGAAACATCCTGTTTTTTCATTGGGATAATACTCTTCTTGGAGTTGTTGAATATATTCACAAATAGTCATATTTAGCCCCTACAAAGTATGAAATGTATATCTCATCTATTCGTAGTCTTTTTGGGTTATTAAACTCAAAAATTACAATTCTAACATTAGTTAAGGGACAAAAAGTACAATAACTATGTTTGTAGTTTTCAAAATTTCATAAAATTACTATGAATATATTCACAAATAGTCATATTTAGCTCCTACAAAGTATGAAATGTGTATCTCATCTATTCGTAGTCTTTTTGGGTTGTTGAACTCAAAAATTACAATTCTGACATTAGTTAAGGGACAAAAAGTACCATAACTATGTCTGTAGTTTTCAAAATTTCATAAAATTACTATGAATATATTCACAAATAGTCATATTTAGCTCCTACAAAGTATAAAATGTGTATCTCATCTATTCGTAGTCTTTTTGGGTTGTTAAACTCAAAAATTACAATTCTGACATTAGTTAAGGAACAAAAAGTATCATAACTATGTTTGTAGTTTTCAAAATTTGATGAAGTTACTATGAATATATTTACAAATAGTCATATTTAGCCCCTACAAAGTATGAAATGTGTATCTCATCTATTCGTAGTCTTTTTGGGTTGTTAAACTCAAAAATTACCATTCTGACATTAGTTAAGGGACAAACGTACCATAACTGTGTTTGTAGTTTTCAAAATTTGATAAAATTATTATGAATATATTCACAAATAGTCATATTAACCCCTAAAAAGAATGAAATGTGTATCTCATCTATTCGTAGTATTTTTGGGTTTTTAAACTCAAAAATTACAATTCTGACATTAGTTAAGGAACAAAAAGTACCATAACTATGTTTGTAGTTTTCAATATTTGATGAAGTTACTATGAATATATTTACAAATAGTCATATTTAGCCCCTACAAAGTATGAAATGTGTATCTCATCTATTCGTAGTCTTTTTGGGTTGTTAAACTCAAAAATTACCATTCTGACATTAGTTAAGGGACAAAAGTAACATAACTGTGTTTGTAGTTTTCAAAATTTGATAAAATTACTATGAATATATTCTCAAATAGTCTTATTTAGCCCCTACAAAGTATGAAATGTGTATCTTATTACACAATGTAAAACCTCTGTATCAATTGAACCAAATTTTGCGAGAAGAGTTTTGGTGGGTGGATGTGTTATACCTATCAAACTATTATTGTTAATATTATTATTAATAATAATCATGTGGCCACCTACTTTGGATCCATGACACGAAAATACTGGGAATATTGCCATTGAAGTAAGTCTTATTTTTATTTTCTGTAATTTTTGTGACGAATTCCATATTTTTTTAAGTTGCATGAATGCATACTTTCCCTTGCTTATCTTTCTTTTGATGTAATTTCCGGATTATCTATTCAACCAAACTATACCCGTTCATAATTTCAAACGATAATAAAATTTATTGGATCATAAAAACTTGCGGAAAATAGTGTAATAGTGTTCATTATTACACTATTTTCCGCAAATTTTTATGAACCAATAAATGTTATTATTTATTCAGGTTTAATACGTAAAAATACAATTTAATGTAGAGTCGTTTGAAATTTTGAACGGACTGTAGTTTGTCAATTATACTTATCTTCAAGTGTTTTATGTAATGAATAACCCCACCGTGGTCATTTGAGTGAGAGTTCATAACTTTAATAAAGTAAGTCATTAGTGTACGTACAACCCCGTAGAGCGGTATGTTAAACCTTAACCCAAAAACGGTCTCTCGGTTTATTCGGCGAATAGTTTTGGCTTGTATTACGGCGAGGGACATACATTCAAACTGCGAACGTACAAGATGACCCTTCTGTCCACTCGTTATTCGCACTTGCCACTAACGAGACTCTTGTGAAACGGATATTTTGGAGTAGGAATCACTAACTTAATTGTTAGAACCTTTATTTTTATTTTTTTTATTTATTGATATACGGAAAACCCCATTTATATATGTACATACAAAAATATATCAATATAATAAGTCTATATAATTACTATTACTATATACTATATACTATACACAACGTATACCCGTAATAGAGCCAAAAAAAGTATCACATTAATGTACTTACTGGCGACTAGTAAAAGTCGTTTTAGACAAGACAATTTCTTGACTCAAAAGTTAGTCAAGATGCGAGACAATCTAAATTGTCTCGTATCATACAGCAAATTATTTGAAATATTGAATTGGATAGTAGATGGAATTGAAAAATATTTGTCAGGCACAAATTGTATGGGAGGAGGATATATGAAACTTTTGAGCTAAGAAATTGTCTTGTCTAAAACGACTTTAATGCTAAACTATGCTAAACGAAAGCGCCTATAGTCAGATGTAGAAGAGGCAGGACGCACACTATTACATTTGATAATATTTGAAAAGTATATAGCTCAGATTATTGGCGAAATAATTGATTCATCGTACGCAGTCGGACGACGGGAAATTCAGCTAGTAATTTTTATAATAAATAATGATTGTGGCTAATTAATAACAATAATCCCAATTCAACGACGAACAGTAACGACGATTAAACCTCGGTGCAAAGTTCTTCCGCTCAGATATCGCGAGTTTTCCACAATACTTTTCCAACTAACTACATTGTTCGGTAAAGTTGGCAGTTGCCACATCTCTCCGCCGCCGCAGAACCTTTATTAACTGCACACCGCGAACTTTTCCAATATCGAAAATAATACACCCCGGCGTTTTCCGACCGAGTAAAATATTTAATAGCGCCATCCGTCGCGTTTAATCCCATATGATACGACTGATTTATTTAAATACAGATGGCCGTTGTGCAAACACAGTCGACGGGGGATGTTTGGAGCAGGGGCTCAGCGGGGTGGGCGGGCGTGTAATTTATCGCGGTTATAAATTAAGAGGCGGCTCTCGCGTTCGCGGGTGATTTACGGGCTGTTGTTTCTTTTCGGCGAAGGAATAGGAAAGTTTGGATCGCACTGAAGGCGTCGCACTTTTTTTGCACACAATAAACTTGTGCATAGTGTAGACATGGCGAGTCCATTTTAGTACATTCGTATTGTCTTTAGTACCGCTATTTCAATCTCTCTTATCATTATTATTATAAAAGCAAACGTATGGGTATGTACAGTAAGTACAAGCCTATACATTTTATGGTGGCAAATACCCCCTTATTATATAAAATTTAAATAAAATCGACAAGGCCGAAACAGTTCATTACAGTAACAAGCACCTCCATTCACATTAAGATATAAGTTCACGCAATTATTTCTTTTTGATGATTATATCATGCACAACTAATTATTTAATTTCCCTTTACTATAAATACTTTTATCGTGAATTTCATATTATTCTTGGCTAACACAAAATGCCACCTAGAGAGAGGCGTGGGTGGTGCTGAATAAGTTAGCAGCTGACACGATACGGTAATTTACGGCTTTGCCGCACGTCTACCTTCGTCTGTATTATTGCGTGGTGCACACCAATTGTTCCAATAAGATTTGCTGCCAGGCCCCCTTAATGTGCCCTGCAGTTTGCACACCATAAAATCCGAACGCTTTTATCCATTTTCCATTCACTGTGCTTCCGTTAGTGAAGCGAAATTATAAAAAATTACTCGTTATAAGGAGAAAAACTATTAGGAAGGTACTAGGGTGTTGCATAAGGTGCATTCAATACAAATATTTTCTTAAGTAGAACGTATGGTTACACTGTAATATAATTATCGTAACCAGAGAGCAGTATACTTAAATATAATGGTAAATGAATCATGAATTACAGTGGATTACAGTGCTTTATTCATTAACATTATATGTTATCAATTTATCTATACACATATTTCGTTAAATGACATCAACTCTTGAGGCTACAGTCGATAAAAGTTCATATAACAATACTGTTACCAGCATAAAAGATTCAAAATATTATTAAATGATTAAATTTTGGAATTTTTGAGACATTTATATATTACTAATTTATCTATGTTTATAAAGACTTATAATTTATTAAATTACCAAAACTATTGAGGCTACAGTCGATATAAGTTCATATAAGAATACTGTTACCAGCATAAAAAATTCAAAAAAGTATTAAATGATTGAATTTTGGAATATTTGGAGACATATGTATATTACTAATTTATCTATGTTTATAAATACATATAATCTATTAAATTACCTCAACTTTTAAGGCTACGGTCGATAAAAGTTCATATAACAATACTGTTACCAGCATAAAAAAATCAAAATATTATTAAATCATTAAATTTTGGAATTTTTTGAGACATTTATATATTACCAATGTATCTATATTTACATAGATATATAATTTGTTAAATTACCTCAACTATTGAGGCTACAGTCAATAAAAGTTCATATAACAATACTGTTAACAGCATAAAAAATTCAAAAAATTATTAAATGATTGAATTTTGGAAATTTTGGAGATATTTGTATGTTAACCATTTATCTATGTTTAAAAGACATATAATTCGTTAAATTACCTCAACTCTTGAGGCTACAGCCGATAAAAGTTCATACAACAATACTGTTACCAGCATAAAATATTCAAAAAATTATTAAATGATTGAATTTTGGAATTTTTTGAGACATTTGTATATTATCAAATTACCTATGTTTATAAAGACATATAATTTGTTAAATTACCTCAACTATTGAGGTTACCGTCGATAAAAGTTCATATAACAATACTGTTGCCAGCATAAAAAATTTAAAATATTATTAAATGATTAAATTTTGGAATTTTTTGAGACATTTATATATCACCAATTTATCTATGTTTATAAAAACATATAATTTGTTAAATTACCTCAACTATTGAGGTTACCGTCGATAAAAGTTCATATTACAATACTGTTGCCAGCATAAAAAATTCAAAATATTATTAAATAATTAAATTTTGGAATTTTTTGAGACATTTATATATCACCAATTTATCTATGTTTATAAAAACATATAATTTGTTAAATTAGCTCAACTATTGAGGTTACCGTCGATAAAAGTTCATAGAACAATACTGTTACCAGCATACAAAATTCAATATTTATTAAATGATAGAATTTTGGAATCTTTTGAGATATATTTATATTACTAATTTATCTATGTTTTTAAAGACATATAATTTGTTAAATTACCTCAACTATTAAGGCTACAGTCGATAAAAATTCATATAACAATACTGTTACCAGCATAAAAAATTCAATTTTTTTTAATTGATTAAATTTTCGAATTTTTTGAGACATTTATATATCACCTATTTATCTAGGTTTAAAAACATATAATTTGTTAAATTACCTCAACTATTGAGGTTACCGTCGATAAAAGTTCATATAACAATACTGTTATCAGCATAAACAATTCAAAATATAAATAAATGATTAAATTTTGCAATTTTTTGAGACAATTAAATATTACCAATTTATCTATGTTAATAAAAACATATAATTTGTTAAATTACCTCAACTCTTGAGGCTACAATCGATAAAAGTTCATATAACAATACTGTTACCAGCATAAAATATTCAAAATAGTATTAAATGATTACATTTTGGAATTTTTTGAAACATTTAAATATCACCAATTTATCTATGTTGATAAACACATATAATTTGTTAAATTACCTCAACTATTGAGGCTACAGTTGATAAAAGTTCATATAAAAATATGGTTACCAGCATAAAAAATCAAAAATTTATTAAATGATTTAATTTTTGAAATTTTTGAGACATTTATATATTAACAATTTATCTATGTTTATAAAGTCATATAATTTGTTAAATTGCCTCAACTATTGAGGCTGCAGTTGATAAAAGTTCATATAAGAATACTGTTACCAGCATAAAAAATTCAAAACATTACTAAATGATTTGATGTTTCAAATTTTTGAGACATTTATATATTACCAATTTATTTATGTTTATAAAGACATTTAATACAACGTTTGCGACAAGTCCTCGTCACCCATACTGTGGGTGTAAAAATATAAACATATTTGTATTTAGACTGTAGGGCTTGATTGATTCAAGAATTATATCGATAATAAACACAAAATGCAGTTTCTTTTTCAATTATAATTTAATAGTTTCACATTAGAACAATATAATATTGAAAAAGATAAGAATGAATTCAATAAGAAACGATATCAGAACAAATTACCACATGAAACTACCTCCCGTTAAAATAAATTTTTCGGTCGGATCGAAATATATCATTCCACCGCACGACTAGAGCGACCGTATTTCGCTCCACCCCTGATAATTAGGCACTTCGGAAGGGCGTTTAGTTTGATAGGGGCGCCCCGGAACTGATATAACGCGAAACTTCGCGCCTTATCGGGCATCGTTTTATGTTCCTCCCTTCACATAGATTCGGATCATCAAATCAAAAAAATAAGAAGAACCATTAACATGGCATTAGTTTGATGAGGGTTGCAGATAGACCATTAGTAGCGGAATTATTATTAGATCTAGTAGTTTTGTGAGAGATCGTTCACTTATATGCGACAAATGACGAGGACTGTGGGTGTGAAAATATAAACATATTTGTATTTAGACTGCTGGTATAATCCTTATACTTGTTAGGGCTTGATTCATGAAGAATTATATTGATTATAAACACAAAATTCAATTTTCACTTTGCAGTTTGTATAAGCCAATCAATAATTATTTATTTTCACATATATATATATATATATATATATATATATATATATATATATATCTAGCATTTTCATATTAAATCAGTTTATATCAATCTACAAAGATTTTATTTTCTGGATTCATGAAGATACTGCATTAGCATTATCTAGAATCTATATGTCAATAACATTCTCATATTAATAAATAAAGTTTACATCAGTGCACAGAGATTGTATTGCGTGGATTCATATAGATACAATATTAATATCGCGTAGAATCTATATGTCAACAATATTTCAATATCAAGTCAGTTTACTTCTGTCTACATATATTGTAACGAAGATTGTATTGCCTGGATACGTGTATATACATCTTGATACATGTAGATAGATGTAGATACATGTAGATACATGTAGATACATGTAGATACATGTAGAAACATGTAGATACATGTAGATACATGTTGATAGATGTAGATACATGTATATATTTATTAGAATCTATAAGCCAACCAAAATATCATATCAAGTCAGTTTACATCAGTCTACAGAGATTGTATTGCCTAGATTCATGTAGATACAATATTAGAATTGCCTAGAATCTATATGACAACCACCATTTGATATCAAGTCATTTTACATCAGCCTACAAAGACTGTATTACCTGGATTCGTGTAGATAAAACATTAGTTTTGTCTAAAGTCTATGTGTCAACAATTTTTGCATATCAAGTCAATTTATATCAGTAATATTGTATTGCCTGTATTCACTTAGATATTACATTAGCAATGCATAAAATGTATTTTACAACAACATTTTCATATCAAGTCAATTTACAACTATATATAGAGATTGTATTGAATTGTTTAATGTAGATACCACAATTAGCATAGCCTAGAATCTCTATGTCAACAAAATTTAGATACCAAGTCAGTTTAAATCAGTTCTATTGGCTGGATTCATGTAGATATAACATTAGCATCTAATACTAGGGGAGTGCTGGCCTAGTATGGTTAGCATTGGCAGCTCCTCACCCGCCAGAGTTTTGCAGCTTGCACGCAAAATTGACTGGTGGGACGAGTGAGCAGCCCTAAAGGAATGTTTCACAATGGGCCCATTTTGAGGCCTAAGTGTCTGTAGCTATGCTACCCTCCAGCCAACTATCTAGAACTATTCAGAATATTAAGATTGCCTAATATCTATATGCCAATGACATTTATATTTCAAGTCAGTTAATATTAGTCTAAAGAGATTATATTGCCAGAGTTTATGTAGATACAGCAATAGAATTACGTTTTGTTTAATATAGAAGCTATTTTAAATACATTTAAACTAAATTGTACTCGTTTGAATTATTTTAATTAAATTCCAAATACCGTGTGTTGATTTGTGTAAAATTATTTCATAACAAACATTCTTAGCGCCACCAAAGGCGATTCTCATTAAATTTGAGTTCGCGCGTGCGTCATTTATCTTCCGTATAAATAAGATTAATAGGAGGGCAAATACTGGTTTTCCGCAAAATTTAACAATTATCCCACAGGTTGGCTGCCGGCAGGCGTACGTGAGCTCGCACAGTACGCAGCACGCCGCCCCCCAAAAATGCGTAACGGGGCAGGGGAAAGGTGAAATCAAATAGCAATTTGCTGCGGCGTGTAATCAAAAGAGAAAGCGTGCTGCGCTCTTGTAAAGTGAATAATGGGTTCTACTAATTGGATTAAAGTGGCAATGAGGAGAAATGTATTTAGTTGTGCAAAAATTTAGGATGTTTTACGTTTTAAGAGGGAATGTTTTACGTTTTAAGAGGGAATGTTTTACGTTTTAAGAGGGAATGTTTTACGTTTTAAGAGGGAATGTTTTACGTTTTGAGAGGGAATGTTTTATCATATAGGTTTTTGAAGAAACACACTTTTTTTTCAATTATTTAGCAATTTCGTGAATATTATAGACTGCAATAAATAAATAGTATTAGGAACAGATAGAAACTACTCTCCAAATAAAATCTAGTAGACGGGGAGACGTAAGCCATTATTCAACCCGTAACCGAAATATTTGGTAAATGCGCCGGGATATTCTATTGATATTCTATTTTTATGTGTAAAAGATTATAACCCAAATAATTACAACTAGAAAAAAGAAACAACGGATAAACCAGTACACATTACTTTTACTATGGTATAAAAACGAAGAGGTTAGATGTGTCGCCCGTCTCGTACTGAGCATTGGGGAGCCTTGAACTATCGGGGCGAATTTTCGCGAATCAACTTTCACAGTTTTCTAGAGGTTTTCTGAGAAGTTAACATAAATACCGTGTGAATTAACTCCTCTAAGCTTCACCCTTGACAGGAGTAAAATCCTCACGATAGCCCTATAACAATAGAATTTTTATTGTATAGTATTCTAATAATAAATGCTGTACGGCGGTTTTCTTTTATATGGAAAACAACACGAACGCTAAAGCTCTCGCCGTGGACCTGCGGGATCCTAGGATTTGCATTTCGCGCACCGAGGGGCCATTTCAATATTGAAAATAGAGGAACGTGCAAAATATGGATGCACGTATTGATCCGATAGCAAGCATGCCACAAAGGAGAGTGTGAGGATCGCAGTCGAAGTCAAAAACAAACGACCTTTTTTGCATATTGATGGCAGATAAAAGCGCTATTCATATGTTTGAAAAATACCAACTCGTCACTTTTAACACACGAACGTGCGAGGGAAAGTAATTGGGGGATTCATTAATTCATGATAAGTTTTTAATATAAAAAAACATTTTATAGATTCAGATAGACTATTTAATCTGATTTCAGATTCCAATAAAAACATTCATGTCAGTAGTATTAATTTTTGAGATATTGGATAAAAATATAAGTTATAAAAACTAAGACCATGCTTCTCAATATTTTTCAGTCTGACAAATGTTCACTCATTTTTTGTATAGCCTCATTAATCTAGTTGGAAATAATAATGAATAATAATTATGTCAATACTGGATATTTTTGATATATTAGAAAAAACCGAGGCTATGATTTTGCAATAAAATTAAATTTCACTTTTTTTTCTATAGGCCATAAAACTATAACGCAATGAGATAGAACTATGTAATATATAGATTCAGATAGCCCATTTAATCTGTTTTCAGAATACAATAAAAAAAAGTCTTGTCAGTAGTATTAATTTTTGAGATATTGGCTAAAAACTGAGACCCTGTTATAAAATAATTTTCAGTCTGACAAATGTTCACTCATTTTCAGTAAGTTATAAAGTTAGTACCTCATGAGCTAAAACAACATTTTATATATTTTTGGATAGCATGATTAATCTATTTAAACATAGTCAATCAAAAAATAATATCAGTGGTATACTTTATGAGATATTGTATGAAATCAAAGGGCATGATTTTTGAAGTTTTTGAGTCATTACTAAAAACCTAACAGATTTTTGTATGTGAAACTGTCACAATACATTTATTTGTACTTGTACAATATAAAAATAGAGTTTGAACCCGATTGAATATTTTTTTTTAATTTTGAAAATTTAGTCCAAATTGAAGATTTTTAGGATATTTCAGAGGGCTATAACTATAATTTCATATAAGATAAAACTAAAATTTAAACAAATTATAATAGCTACATTAATATACTTATTGAAAATAAAAAATATATAAATATGCTTAATGTATTTTTCGAAATATCGGATGAGAAGCAGGGCCGTATTTTCTGAAAATTTTCAGTCATAACTGAAAAATTTAAAGCACGAAACGACTTAAACTCTCTAAAATATGTTTATCTAGTTGATTGTAACACATTTGCAAAATTTAATGTAAATCGAAAAAATGCCAAATTTTGACAAAATTCGTAACCTTATAACCAATATTTTTGAGCAAAAAATATGTTTGTTCGCGATTGATGTGAAATTTTTTATACGCATTATATATGTCATTTTGAACATCGGAGGTGATTTTCAGCCAATTCCTTTCAAAACTTCTGGAATTATTGATTAATTAAGTCAGCTTTAAACAAAATTTCACTATTTTTCAGTTAGCTGCAAAATTTGTTTCTCGTGAGATAAATATATATGTGTTACATTTTTGTATAGCCTCATTAATCTAGTTGGAAATAATAATGAATAATAATTATGTTAATACTGGATATTTTTGATATATTGGATAAAAACCGAGGCTATGATTTGCAATAAAATTAAATTTCCATTTTTTTTAATAGGCCATAAAACTATAGCGCAATGAGATAGAACTTTGTAATATATAGATTCAGATAGCCCATTTAATCTGTTTTCAGAGTACAATACAAAAAATCTTGTCAGTAGTATTAATTTTTGGGATATTGGCTGAAACTGAGACCTTGTTTTAAAATCATTTTCAGTCTGACAAATGTTTCAGTAAGTTATAAAGTAAGTACCTCATGAGATAAAACAACGCTTTATATATTTTTAGATAGCCTGATTAATCTGTTTAAACATGGTCATATACAAAATAATATTAGTGGTATACTTTTTCAGATATTGCATGAAAATAAAGGGCAAGATTTTTGAAGTTTTTCGGTCATTACTATAAAACTAATAGATTTTTGTATGTGAAACTGTTATAATACATTTATTTGTACTACTTGTACAATATAAAAATAGAGTTTGAAGCCGATTTAATAATATTTTAATTTTGAAAATTTTGTCCAAACCGAAAATTTTCAGGATATTTCAGAGGGCTGTAACTCTGATTTCATATAAGATAAAACTAAAATTTAAACAAATTATAATAGCTACATTAATATACTTATTGAAAATTAAAAAAATATAAATATGCTTAATGTATTTTTCGAAATATCGGATGAGAAGCAGGGCCTTATTTTCTGAAAATGTTCAGTCATAACTGAAAAATTTAAAGCACGAAACGGCTCAAACTCTCTAAAACATGTTTATCTAGTTGGTTGTAACAAATTTGCAAAATTTAATGTAATTCGAAAAAATGCCAAATTTTGACAAAAATCGTAAGGGGCTAGCTAACCTTCAATATTTTTGAGCAAAAAATATTTTTGTTCGCGATTGATGTCAAATTTTTTATACGCATTATATATGTCATTTTGAACATCGGAGGTGATTTTCAGCCAATTCCTGTGAAAACTTCTTGAATTATTGACTAATTAAGTCAGGTTTAAACAAAATTTCACTATTTTTGAGTTAGCTGCAAAATTTATTTCTCGTGAGATAAATATATATGCGTTACATTTTTGTATAGCCTCATTAATCTAGTTGGAAATAATAATGAATAATAATTATGTCAATTCTGGATATTTTTGATATATTGGATAAAAACCGAAGCTATGATTTTGCATTAAAATGAAATTTCACTTTTTTTTTCAATAGGCCATAAAACTATAGCGCAATGAGATAGAACTTTGTAATATATAGATTCAGATAGCCCATTTAATCTATTTTCAGAATACAATAAAAAAAATCTTGTCAGTTCTATTAATTTTTGAGATATTGGCTAAAAACTGAGACCTTGTTTTAAAATCATTTTCAGTCTGACTAATGTTCACTCATTTTCAGTAAGTTATAAAGTTAGTACCTCATGAGATAAAACAACATTTTATATATTTTTGGATAGCATGATTAATCTATTTAAACATAGTGAATCAAAAAATAATATCAGTGGTATATTTTATGAGATATTGGATGAAAACAAAGGGCATGCTTTTTGAAGTTTTTGAGTCATTACTAAAAACCTAACAGATTTTTGTATGTAAAACTGTCATAATACATTTATTTGTACTTGTACAATATAAAAATAGAGTTTGAAGCCGATTGAATATTTTTTTAAATTTTGAAAATTTGGTCCAAATTGAAGATTTTTAGGATATTTCAGAGGGCTATAACTCTAATTTCATATAAGATAAAACTAAAATTTAAACAATATATAATAGCTACGTTAATATACTTATTGAAAATAAAAAAATATATAAATATGCTTAATCTATTTTTCGAAATATCGGATGACAAGCAGGACCGTATTTTCTGAAAATTTTCAGTCGTAACTGAAAAATTTAAAACACGAAACGACTCAAACTCTCTAAAATATGTTTATATAGTTGATTGTAACAAATTTGCAAAATTTAATGTAATTCGAAAAAATGCCAAATTTTCACAAAAATTATAATTTGTTAACCTTCAATATTTTTGGGCAAAAATTTTTTTTGTTCGCGATTGATATGAAATTTTTTATACGCATTATATATGTTATTTTGAACATCGGAGGTGATTTTCAGCCAATTCCTTTGAAAACTTCTTGAATTATTGACTAATTAAGTCAGCTTTAAACAAATTTTCACAATTTTTCAGTTAGCTGCAACATTTGTTTCTCGTGAGATAAATATATATGCGTTACATTTTTGTATAGCCTCATTAATCTAGTTGGAAATAATAATGAATAATAATTATGTCAATACTGGATATTTTTGATATATTGGATAAAAACCGAAGCTATGATTTTGCATTAAAATGAAATTTCACTTTTTTTTCAATAGGCCATAAAACTATAGGGCAATGAGATAGAACTTTGTAATATATAGATTCAGATAGCCCATTTAATCTATTTTCAGAATACAATAAAAAAAACTTGTCAGTTGTATTAATTTTTGAGATATTGGCTAAAAACTGAGACCTTGTTTTAAAATCATTTTCAGTCTGACTAATGTTCACTCATTTTCAGTAAGTTATAAAGTTAGTACCTCATGAGATAAAACAACATTTTATATATTTTTGGATAGCATGATTAATCTATTTAAACATAGTGAATCAAAAAATAATATCAGTGGTATATTTTATGAGATATTGGATGAAAACAAAGGGCATGCTTTTTGAAGTTTTTGAGTCATTACTAAAAACCTAACAGATTTTTGTATGTAAAACTGTCATAATACATTTATTTGTACTTGTACAATATAAAAATAGAGTTTGAAGCCGATTGAATATTTTTTTAAATTTTGAAAATTTGGTCCAAATTGAAGATTTTTAGGATATTTCATAGGGCTATAACTCTAATTTCATATAAGATAAAATTAAAATTTAAACAAATTATAATAGCTACATTAATAGACTTATTGAAAATTAAAAAAATATAAATATGCTTTATGTAGTTTTCGAAATATCGGATGAGAAGCAGGGCCGTATTTTCTGAAAATTTTCAGTCGTAACTGAAAAATTTAAAGCACGAAACGACTCAAACTCTCTAAAATATGTTTATCTAGTTGATTGTAACAAATTTGCAAAATTTAATGTAATTCGAAAAAATGCCAAATTTTCACAAAAATTATAAGGGGTTAGTTAACCTTCAATATTTTTGAGCAAAAAATATTTTTGTTCGCGATTGATGTGAAATTTTTTATACGCATTATATATGTCATTTTGAACATCGGAGGTGATTTTCAGCAAATTCTTTTGAAAACTTCTGGAATTATTGACTAATTAAGTCAGCTTTAAACAAAATTTCACTAGTTTTCAGTTAGCTGCAAAATTTGTTTATCGTGAGATAAATATATATGCGTTACATTTTTGTATAGCCTCATTAATCTAGTTGGAAATAATAATGAATAATAATTATGTCAATACTGGATATTTTTGATATATTGGATAAAAACCGAGGCTATGATTTGCAATAAAATTAAATTTCCCTTTTTTTTCAATAGGCCATAAAACTATAGCGAAATGAGATAGAACTTTGTAATACATAGATTCAGATAGCCCATTTAATCTGTTTTCAGAATATAATAAAAAAATCTTGCAAGTAATATTAATTTTTGAGATATTGACTAAAAATTGAGACCCTGCTTTAAAATCATTTTCAGTCTGACTAATGTTCACTCATTTTCAGTAAGTTATAAAGTTAGTACCTCATGAGCTAAAACAACATTTTATATATTTTTGGATAGCATGATTAATCTGTTTAAACATAGTGAATCAAAAAATAATATCAGTGGTATACTTTATGAGATATTGGATGAAATCAAAGGGCATGATTTTTGAAGTTTTTGAGTCATTACTAAAAACCTAACAGATTTTTGTATGTGAAACTGTCATAATACATTTATTTGTACTTGTACAATATAAAAATAGAGTTTGAAGCCGATTGAATATTTTTTTTAATTTTGAAAATTTTGTCCAAATTGAAGATTTTTAGGATATTTCAGAGGGCTATAACTCTAATTTCATATAAGATAAAACTAAAATTTAAACAAATTATAATAGCTACATTAATATACTTATTGAAAATAAAAAATATATAAATATGCTTAATGTATTTTTCAAAATATCGGATGAGAAGCAGGACCGTATTTTCTGAAAATTTTCAGTCATAACTGAAAAATTTAAAGCACGAAACGACTCAAACTCTCTAAAATATGTTTATCTAGTTGATTGTAACAAATTTGCAAAATTTAATGTAAATCGAAAAAATGCCAAATTTTGACAAAAATCGTGAGGGGTTAACCTTCAATATTTTTGAGCGAAAAATATTTTTGTTCGCGATTGATGTGAAATTTTTTATACGCATTATATATGTCATTTTGAACATCGGAGGTGATTTTCAGCAAATTCTTTTGAAAACTTCTGGAATTATTGACTAATTAAGTCAGCTTTAAACAAAATTTCACTATTTTTCAGTTAGCTGCAAAATTTGTTTCTCGTGACATAAATATATATGCTGTACATTTTTGTATAGCCTCATTAATCTAGTTGGAAATAATAATGAATAATAATTATGTCAATACTGGATATTTTTGATATATTGAATAAAAACCGAGGCTATGATTTTGCATTAAAATGAAATTTCACTTTTTTTTCAATAGGCCATAAAACTATAGCGAAATGAGATAGAACTTTGTAATATATTGATTCTGATAGCACATTTAATCTGTTTTCAGACTACAATAAAAAAAATCTTGTCAGTAGTATTAATTTTTGAGATATTGGCTAAAAACTGAGACCCTGCTTTAAAATAATTTTCAGTCTGACAAATATTCACTCACACTCACACTTTTCAGTAAGTTATAAAGTAAGTACCTCATGAGATAAAACAACGTTTTATATATTTTTAAAAAGCCTGATTAATCTATTTAAACATGGTGATACAAAAAATAATATTAGTGGTATACTTTTTCAGATATTGCATGAAAATAAAGGGCAAGATTTTTGAAGTTTTTCGGTCATTACAATAAAACTAACAGATTTTTGTATGTGAAACTATCATAATACATTTATTTGTACTACTTGTACAATATACAAATAGAGTTTGAAGCCGATTGAATATTTTTTTAATTTTGAAAATTTTATCCAAACTGCTAATTTTCAGGATATTTCAGAGGGCTGTAACTCTGATTTCATATAAGATAAAACTAAAACGTAAACAGTTTACAATAGTTACATTAATATATTTACTAAAAATAATAAAAATATCATTATGCTTCATGTATTTTTCGAAATATCGGATGAGAAGCGGGACCGTATTTTCTGAAAATATGAGGCAGGTATGGTTATTATTGCAACATCGATTCTAATATTTGTACGTACAATTATGAACAAAACAATATAATACACATCATTTAAATCTCGTCTATAACATTGTCTGAAATCAGATGATGACCAACTCTAAGCAATAATAACACAACTTTATTGTTACGTTTATGAGGGGAAATGCAATATATATTCGCCATGCCATCCAGTTTATTAGGTCAGCTCTGCGCTCGTTTATGGCGTTTTAAAATGAACATTGCTTTCTTAATGCTTTATATTTTTAGCACGCGCACGGATATTAAGCCCCCGCAATGGTCGACTCTACTCGCCGTAAATTCAAACCATTCTCAGGTTATTATTTTCTAACATAACTAACGGTAACACCGCTGAAAAATCATGTTGTAAACAGACGATATATTGCTGTTAAGGGCATTTGTACATGCAATGATTTATCATTCTAGTATTTCCAAATGAAATCTGTGAGTTATTTTTTTATAATCATAGTATTATTGATTAGGGTTTATTTATTACAGGCTGTCTACATAAAATCATGCTATGCCCAGCGTTTTTATGTGAATTTAATTTATGAGAATCCTAATATTCTAAGAACTAGGAACTATACATATTATACACTAATTTTAATCGACACAATTGAACTGTCATAAAGTTATATTCAGAAAGAGAATTTTTGTTTTAAATAAAGAACAGTTAAAAAAGTTGACAGTAGGTATTTTGTCTAAGGTGTAAAAGTTTGGGACAACTTTTACACACAGGACATACACACACATGCACGTACACAGACATTTAAAAAAATGTGTCAATTTCGACTACCAATTCACCTCTACCATCTACATATTTTCACCTAAGCAGCAACACTACATATCCAAAATTTTCTTCGTATTTCTATATTTTCTTTATATATATATATATATATATATATATATATATAATTTTAAAAGAATAATTAAATAAACATTTTATAAATTACTTAAATTTATAAAATGTTTATTAAATTATTCTTTAAAAATTTAACACGTGAGATAGTTGCATTATTTAAAAATTAGCAGTTTATTCGCAAATAAAATACAATTCTTTCCTCTTTTTTTTTCTTAAAAATATCTTATGCAAACTGTTGCTTCTAGTATAGCTCAGCTAGCAAGGATAAATTCACACTATAGATGGCGTGAAGCTATCTCTCTAGAAAGAAAGTTGCATTATTTAAAAATAAACAGTTTCACTTTTCTTTTATTTTCTCTTAAATATATGTTATGCAAACTGTAGCTTTTAGAGTAACTCAGCTAGCGAAGATGAATTCATACCACAGCTGGAATTAAACTTTCTCTCTAGAAAGAAATCAAAATTAGCAAATACTTTCCATTATTTTTTTGTCATAAAAATATCTTATACAACCAATTAAAAGCTCGTGAATTGAAAAAACTCCAATTTTGACATTAATCATACATTGTCTATTCATAAATTATTTATAAATTGGTTTATCTAAAATTAGATTTAAAATACTTTTCATTACACTGTCACTATGATAAAGTATGAACTCCTATTATATCAATGATGAGTACCTCGCCAAACCATTTATAATATAATTCTTGCATACTCATACCCGGCGCCTCCGCCATAAAAAGATTATGCACGTAATCCGGCTTTTAAAAGAAAGAACTTGGGATTAGGCGAAAACTTTTCTGCCCGGTCACCTTTTTGAGCCGCCGGCGGTGGCTGAACGTGGGCGGACGTTGCCAATTAAAATTCAGAAAGTTTCCCACCGAAAAAATGCGGGGAATTGACGGGCCGTAATCACGCAGCCAGCCCGGGGACGAAAAAGTTTCGCTGTACGCCTTATTTTGATCATTAACAATACCTGCCTGCGCACGTTTTGGCTGGGAATTTCATGCAAATCAGTTAGGGATTTGCAAGGTGGCTGCGTGACGAGTTTTCGGTATGAGGGACACTATTTATATTTAGATATTTAAAGCTTACACTGACATGTTTATATGTTATTTTTGTATCGTTATTGTGCCTCTCTATAATTAGATTATCATTGTGTGTTGAGAGTAATAATAAATAAATAAATAAATGTGTATGATATTGAATACACACACACAATATAAACACGTTTTGTATTGTTTTCTGTATTGCATATTCACGACCTTGATTTTCTTGATTACATTAGTCGCTTTTATTTATCGCTTGGCAGCTGTTCCTGGCTGTTCAGCTAATACCAGCCCAAAACAGCTCCCCAACGATAAACGAACGCGACTAATGTAATCAAGAAAAAGAGGACCGTGAATATACAATACGGAAAACAAAACAAAATAACACACGTAGAAATAGGAAGTAAAATTATAAAACAATAATAAAATTTATTTAAAAGACCCTTTGCTAAAAATGACCGTGGCAGTTAACTTGTTAAAACAATGTGTAACAATTTTATTTCTAAATATGTTTGAGTGGTGATTAAATATAAATATTTGTTCTAACAAAAAATAAATCCGTTTTATTATTTACCATAGCGCGTGCATTTGAATGAAAATTGTTGAATTTAAAAGCGTAGCGTTATTGTTTTGATTTTATTTCATATTCGAGTTATTACAGCAACAGCGTTATTCATGTATTTTATTGCACCCAATATTATCAGTTTTTATTCATACATTTATACGTAAAACCAAAATAATATTTAATTTTCATTCAGTTTCAAGTGATACTCAATTTATTCGATTCTTAATAATATAAAATTTTAAAATGTGTGTTATTTACTATTAATGATAAACATATATTTGTGTGCACTTTATTCAGCTTATGGTAATCTACAGATTTTAAATAATTTTTTTAAAGAGCAACCACTATATCCCTCTCACTATTTCAAACGTGCAGAGTCGTTAGTATTTATATTTTACTATATCTGAAAGTTTGATTCTATACGAACAAGAATGTTGCAATAAAATTTATGTAAATACAGTAATATAAGTAATTTTTGCAGTTTGAAAACCAGTACCATTTTATTAACTGTAATATGAGTTTCTATCAAATTATGTACTTAAAACATACACTGACCTAACGATAAACCTGTCGCACACGATAAAATATAATTGAAATTGACGTAATTACTTTAATTCCTAACAAATTTAATTAAGCGGATTAAACAGCCCTGCATGTACTTGATACACCGCAAACATCATGTAATCTAACTTTTATAATAGCACCCCTAGGTAAATTACGGCCGCGTGCCGTGCGCACCCACAGCCTTCGCCAAACAAAGCCCCATTTACAACTCCAGCGCGACGACGTTCATTCCCGATCGTTAATCACCGCTCGCTTTTTCATTTTTTTTTATTAATACATCCCCGGCGGCAGCGCGGCCATGAATGAAATCGCGATCGGATTATGATTAAGGGTTTAAAAGGTAACCCTAGGTCGCAATCCATCACGCCGAAGAATTAAGTTTTAATGATGGCGGTTTTTTTTAGTACTCGCCGCCGATGCAGATTTGATTGCGCGCCGCCTTCGGGTTTAATTAAAGGCGATAATCCGGGGTGTGGGGAGGTTTTTTTTTTGCTGCACGCCCATCGAACGGCATCGCGATGATTTAATCAGCGAACCTCCCGAGTTATTCGGGAATTTAATAACGGCGATGATAAAAATTCTGGTCGGGGGAGCGAGCTGCATTAGCCTCGAAATTCTTTATTATCTCATTAGGGTAGTTGGATGAGGTTCTTGTAATTTTCAATTAATCCTAAGGGTGGATTGTAAATGCAATTTGTGTTTTCGATATATAAAGCGTTTAGACATTTGTAACACAAAACATATGCCAGATACCAGCCTCGTTACACGCTCATTATAATTTTATTTGCTATTAACAACGCAATGCAAAACACGATGTATAAATGTGAATCTATGTCACACGAGTCGGGGAGGTAATTAAACATGATGGCAATAAAACGACACAATTGCATTTATTTGCGAATTTCTGTGGCTGGAAGTTGTTGAGAATATTTAATGGAAGTTGAGGGGCGACACGCGTATGCTCTGACGTGTCTAGATGAGACAAAACCGACGCAGACAATGAGATTGCGAATTCAGGGAAAATTACGCGACAATACGGCGGCAAACGGGCGTGCAATTGCGGTTGTCACAAAAATTACACCGGAATGCAATGCATAGAAGAGAGACATAGAAAAATAGAGAAGAGGAGTGAGAAACTGAAAGAATTGGAGGTAGATGCATAATAAATGTATTAAAATACTTGGTTTATATTTATTCTGTAGCCATACATCCAAAGTTGTATGTTTTCTATGTAAATTATTCTGAATCAATCTGTAATATATATACAATACAATCTGTAATATATGTTACTTACATACAATCTGTAATATATTTTACTTATAATTCATATTATACTCACACTTAACATTTCATAAATTGACTAATAATTCAATGATAAGAACAGTGGCGGAATTTTTATGTGGGTTGTTATGCCTAGTTTTCTTCTATGTGTAAAAGTGGGGTGGATAGGCGGTTTTTGAGAACTATTTTAAACGGCATAAAAGTAGGTCAAGTAGGTGCATGCAGGAGGTTCAAAGCCAATGTATTTCTTATGGCACTTCCAGTCGCCAATTTTGTGTATAGGGAGCCATGGGAAATCTATCACTAATCCCTATATTTTTCTCCCTCATTTTTTTGAAATTAGTCGTAAATTACCTCGCTCAGTGGCCCGGTGGTTAGAGGCGTCGCCCGTCTCGTATTTAATTAGCTAGGTGAAATTCAAGTTTAATATTAAATATGGATTAGGGGGAACTAATTAAGGATACATTTAATTAGCCAGGTCAAATTCAAGTTTTATGTTAAATATGACTTACAGGGAACTAATTGGGGAGCGTCAGTTCAAACCTCATAGGGCTAAATTTCCGTGAATCACCTTTCACAATTTCTCAGAGGTTTCCTGTGAAATTAAGACAAATACTGAGTGAATAAACTCATCTAAGGCAATGGACGTTTAACGATGTTCTTTGAAAATTTTCAATTAATTTCACCAGTATGTTGGGCCAACTTTTAGTCAATTTTTAGTTTGTCCACAAACCGAGGACGATGTTTCAAAATCTCGGGCGTAAGGTACCCGCACAGAAAAAAGTCGCAGGGATTTAATATAATAATAATATAAAATAATAAATTTTTTAAGCGGCGGCCAAGGAAATTCTGTGTGGGTACCTCAATCTACCCATCTTTTCATCATTACATAAGATTTGTATGCAGCTGTATAAAGAACATGATGCAGCTTTTAGTGTTCTTACAATTATTTTAGGTAAGTAATTTCATGTGAGATCGAATTTTAGAATAGCTTTTTAATATGGCCTTTAAGAATAACAATATTATTAATTTAATTGATACTTTGTAAATAAGCCCGTCTAACTAAGTACCAAGAGATCATACATGACATAAATATAGATGTTAGTCAAGTAAAACGCCTACAGTGTATATATTCCGATACAAATCAAATTTGCAATGTCAGGTATCACAGATCCCCCAAGAATGATCGCTGTGGGACGTAATTTTCATGATCGTTTTCCTGCCCGAATGACGTATCTTATATCTATTGTAAAGGGGCGTTTGGATTCAAATCTAGTATATCGGCTGCTGTGACATGTAACTGGAGCGATTCCCAGCTGAGCCATCCGCAAGGAAATACCTGCCCGTTTATTGGACGGACGAGGTATCAAACACACTGATGTGTACGTGAACACGGAACGGAATTGCGGGAAGAGATCGCAATTCCCGTGGGGTAGCTGGCTAAAACCTGCACCGCAAAAGATAATAGAGAGCACGAATGGGGGGGCTGATTAATGCCGGATATTAAATTAATACATTTTTATGCGTTGGCTGTAGGGGGGAATTGGGAAATTCAAGACGCTCGTGATGTCGGGCCTAATTGATGTGCTTCGGATTACGGCCCTACTTTCCACCCAAGCCCCGCTCCCGGGTTTCATCTGAAAAGATTGTACAGTAGCGACTCCCGACACTAATTCCCACCGATACAGAAAAGTTTTTCTTTTATATTCTCCATTGCGAATTTTTGTACGTGATGCTTGTAAAAAATAGATACGTATTGTACTTTTATGAGAAAACTAGATTCAGGGTGGAAATCAAAATACTGGAAGAGGAAATCTGGAAAATAATAATATTTTTGTTTTATCTTTTATGAAATCAGAGTTACAGCCCTCTGAAATATCCTGAAAATTTGCGTTTTAACAAAATTTTCAAATATATTCATTCAATCGGCTTCAAACAACTATATTTATATTGTACAAGTACAAATGAATCAACCGAAGATGCAAAGGAGTTCTCAGTTATAGAATATACTGCAAATTGAATTAATTTATTGACTAAAACTAAAGAAATAAGTCTCAAACGAGATCAGAGATAATTAGTTAGTCATTAATTATATAATTAATTTTTGTCCTTCATTTATTTCTTATTGCAATTCACCAAAGAATGTTACTTCTTTGATAAATTGCAAAAAGAAATAAATGAAGGACAAAAATGAATTATATAATTAATAACTAACCAATTATCTCTGACCCCGTGTGAGACTTATTTCTTAAGTTGTAGTCAACAAATTAATTCAAATTGCGGTATATTCTATAACTGAGAACTCCCGACCTCTAAATTGCGACCCCCACTTTACACCTGGCAGCATAAAAAAGATAAATGACAGGTCGGTCGGCTTCAAAATATTGTTATTATATTATAGGGATTATGTGAATAAATTTATTATTTTGACGGTAGTTTTAAAATTAAAATTCACAATACAATCAGAAGTAAATAAATTACTATAAATCTTATATAAGATACATCTTATTTGTGAGAAATAATTATATACAAATAATACTATATATGGACTTTATTTATTTATTTATTTATTTTCTCAACAGATATTAATCTATATATAAGTGTGAACCCACCTCTTAGCAATCTACATATCTAGATTTCGATCTTATTAGATCTCGTCAGTGTAGCTCAGCTAGTGAGGATGAATTCACACAAAATCTCGAGTGGTTATATACAAAAACAATACAACTTACCCTCGTAGAGGGAAGTTAAACGCCATGTGAGGGTAAGTTGTATTGTTTTTGATATTAATCTAGTTACAGAGAAAAGGAATCAGAGAATTGTTAAATAATAATACATATAAAGAAAATCTAAAATTTAAAGATTGCTACATTAATAAAATAATAATTGATAGTGTGCGAACCAGAGTGTGAACATATAACATCAAAGTATATACAATAGGAATAAAAGCTATAGTAGACTGAGTTTTAAGTTTTTTTTTTATAAGAACATCTGATGGTCACAGAGTAAGAATGAACTTTGAGCTCGGAAACCTAGTCAACGGAGAGAACAGAAGAAAAATCTAGCGACTTCGAAATTTATTGAAAACATACTACGGCAATAATGATATCACAAAAAGAATAAAAGGGCAGAAATTTAGTAAGTATACTAAAAGTCGCGTACAAATATATCTAGAAAACAGAAGATTTAAAGCCATGATAACAATTATTGCCAACCATCCAAGTTGGCAATAATTGTTATCATGGCTTTAAATCTTCTGTTTTCTAGATATATTTTTTGGATTATAGGCTACTAATAGTTATATTTTATGAATTTAAATCGCATCAAAATTATCACCGCAAACTTAAACAAAAAGCATGCCCTTCGTTTTCATCCAATATCTGAAAAAGTTTCCAATATTTGGAAAAATACATTAAGTATATTAATATTTTTATTATGTATAATAAATATATTAATGTAGCTATTATAAACTGTCTAAATTTTAGTTTTATCTTTTATAAAAGCAGAGTTACAGCCCTCTGAACTATCCTGAAAATTTGTGGTTTAGACAAAATTTTCAAAATTTAAAAACTATATTCAATCGGGTTGAAACTTTATTTTTCTATTATATAAGTACAAATGAATGTATTATGAGAGTTTCACATATAAAATTCAGTTAGATTTTTAGTAATGACTGAAAAACTTCAAAAATCAGGCCCTTTGTTTTCATCCAATATCTGAAAAAGTATACCACTGATATCATTTTTTGTATTACTATATCTAAATAGATTAATGAGGCTATCCAAAAATACATAAAACATTGTTTTATCTCATAAGGTACTAACTTTATAACTTACTAAAACTGAGTGAATATTTGTCAGACTGAAAAATATTGAAAAACATGGTGTTAGTTTTTATCCAATATCTCAAAAATTAATACTACTGACATAAGTATTTTTATTTTAATCTGAAAACAGATTAAATAGGTTATTTGAATCTGTATGTTACATAGTTTTATATCATTACGATATAGTTTTATGGCCTATTGAAAAAATAATGAAATTTCGTTTTATTGCAAAATCATAGCCTCGGTTTTTATGCAATATATCAAAAATGTCCAGTATTGACATGATTATTATTCATTATTATTTCCAACTAGATTAATGAGGCTATAAAAAAATGTATCGCATATGTTTTTATCTGACAAGAAACAAATTTTGCAGCTAACTGAAAAATAATGAAATTTTGTTTAAAGCTGACTTAATTAGTCAATAATTCATGAAGTTTTCAAGGGAATTGGCTGAAAATCACCTCCGATGTTCAAAATAACATATATAATGCGTATAAAAAATTTCACATCAATCGCGAACAAAAAAAAATTTTGCTCAAAAATATTGAAGGTTAACCCCTTATAATTTTTGTGAAAATTTGGCATTTTTTCGAATTACATTAAATTTTGCAAATTTGTTACAATTAACTAGATAAACATATTTTAGAGAGTTTGAGTCGTTTCGTCCTTTAAATTTTTCATTTACGACTGAAAATTTTTGTCAAAATTTGAATTTTTTTCGATTTACTTTAAATTTTGCAAATTTGTTACAATCAACTAGATAAACATATTTTAGAGAGTTTGAGTCGTTTCGTGCTTTAAATTTTTCAGTTATGTCTGAAAAACTTCAGAAATGATAGCCCTGCTTCTCATCCGATATTTCGAAAAATACATTAAGCATATGGATATTTTATTATGTTTAATAAATATATGAATATAGCTATTATAAACTGTTTAAATTTTAGTTATATCTTGTATGAAATCAGAGTTACAGCCCTCCTGTAAATTTGTGGTTTGGAAAAAAAATTCAAAATTTAAAAAAATATTCAATCGGCTTCAAACTCTATTTTTATACTGTACAAGTACAAATGAATGTATTGTGACAGTTTCACATACAAAAATATGTTAGCTTTTTAGTAATGACTGAAAAACTTCAAAAATCATGTCCTTTGTTTTCATCCAATATCTGAAAAAGTATACCACTAATATTATTTTTTGAATCACTATGTTTAAATAGATAAATCAGGCTATCCAAAAATAAATAAAACATTGTTTTATCTCATAAGGTACTAATTTTATAAATTACTGAAACTGAGTGAATATTTGTCAGACTGAAAAATATTGAAAAGCATGGTCTTAGTTTTTATCTAATATCTCAAAAATTAATACTACTGACATCAATGTTTTATTGTAATCTGAAAACAGCTGAAATAGGCTATCGAAATCTATATATTACATAGTTTTATCTCAATATGAAATAGTTTTATGGCCTATTAAAAAAAAGAGTAAAATTTAATTTTATTGCAAATCATAGCCTCGGTTTTTATCTAATATATCTAAAATATACAGTATTGACATAATTATTATTTACTATTATTTGCAACTAGATTAATGAAGCTATACAAAAATGTAACGCATATATATATATATCTCATGAGAAACAAAATTTGCAGCTAACTGAAAAATAATGAAATTTTGTTTAAAGCTGACTTAATTAGTCAATAATTCATGAATTTTTCAAAGGAATTGGCTGAAAATCACCTCCGATGTTCAAAATAACATATATAATACGTATACTAAATTTCACATCAATCGCGACAAAAAAAAAATTGCGCAAAAATATTGAAGGTTTTTGTCAAAATTTGGCATATTTTCGATTTACTTTAAATTTTGCAAATTTGTTACAATGAACTAGATTAACATATTTTAGAGAGTTTAAGTCGTTTCGTGCTTTAAATTTTTCAATTATGACTGAAAAACTTCAGAAATGATGACCCTGCTTCTCATTCGATATTTCCAAAAATACATTAAGCCTATTGATATTTTTATTATATTTAATAAATATATGAATGTAGTATAAACAGGTTCAACTTTAGATTTAGCTATTACGTAATCAGAGTTACAGCCCTCTGAAATATCCTGAATATGTGCGGTTTGGACAAAATTTTAAAAATTAAAAAAAATATTATATGGCCTTCAACCTATATATTTATATTGTTCAAGTACAAATAAATGTATTATGACCGTTTAACACAAGAAATTCAGAAGGTTTTTTAGTAATGACTGAAACATTTCAAAAATCATGCCCTTAATTTTCATAAAATTTATTATTATTATTATTACATATTAGTTTAGTTAATTCATAAATATATAAAACTAAATTAGTTTGATAAGTAATAAACTACATATTAATAGAAATACTCTTCAACTTTAAATGAGCCTTGAAAAAATTCAATATACTCAAATGTGGTCCGGATTACAAAAGTTTGTTTTCTCTCTTTCTATTCGCCCTGCAAGAAGAACCCTTAAAACACAAACGAGATAGCTTTTTATTGTTATTAAAACATTCCTACCTATCAATTTCTGATTGTATCACCCCCAATTTCCAAATCGCGTTCACCTATTTACGCCAAACAGGATTCGCCCAACTACCTCCGTTGTTTAGCAGGGCGGCGCCCGCTCGCATGCGAACAATCGGGTTATAATAATTCGATTTTCCCCATGATTTCACCACGCCGCGCCGCCCTGAAACACCGATACACTCTCGCAGAAAGCTGAATGCGAAAAATCAAGCGTTTAGAGGACGATATGTGTGCAGGAGGGGCATGACATGGGGACCTGTTTGATGTGATTAACGTGGACGTGTTTAATTGACTGCGAATGCCCAATCAATCCGCTTTTGATAGCCGCAAGTCGTGGAGGGAATTAATTCAGGGGTGAAATATTATTTGTAAGCAAGCGTGTCGGCGGTGAGTTAAATTAGCTGGGTGGTACTATCGGTTGTGATTAAGAGAGGAAATTGCTTGGAGGTAAAGTTTTGCAATTAGCAATTGATGTAAATTGCAGTTTTTTTTTTAATCAAATAATAAATATATAATGACACAACAACAAACATTGTGAGAACTGCCCCGTATGTTACTTAAGGTCCTTTTAGACAAGACAATTGTTCAAGAAGTTGTTCAAAAAATGAATTCATATATCTTCCTGCCATACAACTTGTTCTTGACAAATAGAACGCGTTATATTTTTCCATTCGATCTACCACCCAACTCAATATTTCAAATAATTTGGTGTATGATACGAGAGAATTTAGATTATCTCGCATCATGACTAACTTTTAAGTCAAGAAATTGTCTTGTCTAAAACGATCTTAAAACAGGAAATTGCTTGGAGGTAAAGTTTTGTAATTATTCAATTAGAAATTCAATGTAAATTGCAGATTTTTTTATCAAATAATAAATATGTAATGAAACGACAATTTCTTTACACAAACTGCCCCGTATAGCATAAAGGTTAACCCCTCACGTTTTTTGTCAAAATTTGGCATTTTTTCGATTTACTTGAAATTTTGCAAATTTGTTACAATCAACTAGATTAGCATATTTTAGAGTCGTTTCGTGCTTTAGATTTTTCAGTTATGACTGAAAATATTCAGAAAATACGGCCTTGCTTCTCATCCGATATTTCGAAAAATACATTAAACATATTAATATTTTTATTATTTTCATAAATATATGAATGTAGCTATTATGAACTGTTTAAATTCTAGTTATATCTTGTATGAAATCAGAGTTACAGCCCTCTGAAATATCCTGTAAATGTGTGGTTTGGAAAAATATTTCAAAATTTAAAAAAATATTCAATCGGTTTCAAACTCTATTTTTATATTGTACAGGTACAAATGAATGTATTATGACAGTTTCACATACAAAAATCTGTTATAGCATACGGGGCAGTTTGAGTCACAATTTTTGTTGAAATTTTCGTTTAATTACATATTTATTATTTGATCAAAAAACATATTTACAATAATTTACATCAATTTCTAATTGCACATGATCGGCAGTTTGGTAATTGAAAGTGTAATCGTTACGATTGTACGTAACGATTAGACTTTAAATTTAATGACTCAAATCTCTCGCTCATTATGACGTATATTAATGAAGTTTAAAACAATGCCAATATCGACTGTGTAACACAATGGGCGAATATCGTCGACTCGGGTGCGCGCACATTGCAATCCGACAAATTGGAATCGCGCTAGTTCATACGGTACCACCGCCTGGCTCTTTGCTACCCCAGGTGTGTGCGTCTCCCCCCGAAATTGATCCGAAACTTCGGCAATAGACGTATGTTACCGTTGGGGTTGGGGTGGGTTGAAATTAGTTTTGTTTCCGCGGTGCGCAGGTAGGCGATTTTGTGAGCTTTGCGGGGTGAAGGGGGGCAAGTTTATTTATTAATATTAATCCAGCGCCCGCCGTCCGCACTCCACGCGACATTAAAGATAATTAATACGCCATTGTGAATACGGGCCGCAGTTTGTTTAATGCGGTTTATTGTGCGGGCCCAGAATGAAACATTAATGGGTTGAATGTGGCTGTAATTGAGGGTCCGTTATTATTGAGTTTTACTACAGCAGGGCGCGGATGTTGTTATGGTGATTACGGGGTCAGCTGCTGTAATCTATAAATGTTATATTATTCATACTTGCCAACCAATTATACGGGTCTTATTCGGAGGTGTTCTAATTAAGAAATCCAAATTTAAAACAGAATACCATCGGAATATGGTATCCTGTTTCCTGGATATTGTTTATTATATAAGTTTTCACTGCAATAATTTCTGGGTCGCAATTATGTTTTTTTTATTGCAGGTAATTCACACGACTTAACAAGCAATGATTTCAATGAATAGAGCCATTCAAATACTATGAAATAGCACCAACAGACTACTCAAGTTTAAACATGGCCATTGGAGCTGCAAAAAGTAACAAAGGCATAGAGGTTTTTCATTCATTGTAAATAATTCTGTGGGGAAAATAAATATATTATATCTACATGATATAGCTGTATATAATGTATATATATATATATATATATATATATATATATATATATATATATATATATGCGGCGTAAGGCAAAAAATAAGAAACTCCTTCTTTTATGAATCGATATTTCGCTTTTTATGCAAAGCTTCATCAGGATTATACTACAATATATATATATATATATATATATATATATATATATATATATTCCCGTCCGTACGTGGTAACATTCACCATGCTCGAGTGGCGCATAAATGCCCGGCGCCTCCACCAATATATCGCCATGGTCCGAATGCTCACACTCCATATCAGAGCTGGCCAACGCGTCGACTAGTGGCCCGGGTAACTATTCCTAGTTGCCCGTCTGTCATATGTACACTTATTGTTTTATTAATAAACTATAAAGAATAATAAATAAACATAAATAAAAAAGTTATTAACAAAATATGTATGTATTAATCTAAGAATAAACTATTTAGAATGTGAGAAGAAATACTTATTATTCTCTTATTAAAATCACTTGATATTAAACATGAATTATCTATGTTTATTTCAAATTTAAACTTAAGTTTTGCTTTAAATTACTATTTTTCATAATAAAATATTTTATATTGATAATTCGGTGTTTTCATCACTTTGCATGGAAAGCCATTTTATACATTTTCATTTTTTTTAACCGGAGTGAAGTTATCCATTTTCTATATATCCGGCGGCCGAGCGGGGTCGCAACGCGGATTATGATTCTCCATTAGTGGAGCATTAAAAAAAATTGATTTTTGGTACAATTGTTTACACATGTCTTGGTAACCATAATATAAGAGTAAAAAAAAATTAAGTTGATTTAGTTAGTTGTTATTGAATCAAATTTGCAAGAAAACATTTTGTAATTTTTAGCAGCCTAGCCCACTAAGATTTTTTTCAAAATTTTCATGTTTTGTTTAGAATTTAATAGTAATCATTAAACATATTTTTTTAAATATGCGCGGGCCTTAGTTTTTTTTAAAATTAATTTTGAACCTAAACTTGTTAGTATACGGCGTGCTAAAAAATCAATAAAATCGATTAGAACCTAAGGAATGTGTTTATATTTTCTGTAATGATTAACACTTACAAGGTCAGCATATGTTGGAATAAAAAATTAAAAAATTACGCCCTACTATTTTTGGCGGCAGTGAAAGTCAAAATGATTCAATTTTCCATCCTAGCCCACGAAGAATTTTTTTCAAATTTTCACCATTTGTTGCTAACCCAATAGTGGTTACAAAAAGAATTTTTTTAGATATGCGCGGATACATATATTTTTTTATATCGATTTTTAATTAATTAAACCATAGAGCTTGATGGTTAATTACAGGTGCATTTGAAAACAAACCTTTGTTTGAATCAACCCATATTGTTGCTAAAACATGGCTTTAATGATTTCTAAAAAGTCCTATTGTAAAAAATGATAGCAAGTATTTTTTAGAAGCTGCCAAAGTTGACCCGAATTCTATAGTTTCACTTTGTTGCTGAAGGAATTACGTATGTCTACGGAATATATATAGTGAGGTTTCTGTCTTATATGTAAGTTTTTTATACTATTTCATAATCCCATAACCTTCAATAGCATATAATAGCATATTTTGATTTATATACAGCAGGGGCGGCCAAAGTGTCGACCGCGGTCGACTAGTCGCCCGAGTAACTATTCCTATTCACCCGCCTGTCTGATATGTACACATGTTTAAAATTGTATAAATATTTTATTTTACTCGGCTGTACATTCCAACCCATCGCATATTATTACTCAAGTGTGTACGGAACAGCCATGTGTTTACAACCCCCAAAACGGTCTATTTGTCGCCAGTATGTTGCTGGATTTTATAATATACGTATTTTAAAGACAGTGCGGTATATTCATTTTTACTTCATCACTACGTCCCAGCATCCCTCGAGAATTTTGAACCGATTTTACAACAACATATAACAACAACATATTGTTTATTAATAAACTAATTAGTGTATGAGAAGAAATAATTATTTTCTCTTATTAAAATAACGTGATATTGAATTTATAGTAGAATTATCCATGTTGATTTTAAATTAACTTGAAATTTTTTTTAAATTAATATATACATAAATCTTTATTAACAATATTACATATTTTGTATTAACAATATATTTCATTACATAAAATTAATTACAATAGTTGTAAAGGGCTATTGACCCTCGGTCTATCTGCCCGTGATTTGAAATATCAGATTGTACTCTTAATTCATTATTCTTTTGTGTCTGTCAATGTGTTGTAAAGTTTGGTAATTATTTCATGTAGTGTATTGTCTAGATGTTTGTATTTAGGAGGGATATTGGGATTACGAGGGATGCAATATTTGGTAAGTATGTGAAAATTGTTAGCAAATTTGTCTAGCAAATATTGCATCCTCTCTTCAATGGGAGTTAAACAGGTAAGAGACTAGAGGAGGTCGTTTGATGTGATTAAATTTAATTAAATTATAAAACTTAAGTTTGACATTAAATTACTATGTTTCTTATTGACAAATAATACATACGATATTGGTAGACGGCTGACTATAATTGGACGGCCTCGATGCAAAAGGTAACAAATCAAAAATTTGAGCAAACAAAAAAAACGGTTCCTGAGTTTCCCATGAATAAATTATTAAATTAAATATTCTTATAGCCTTCCGTTATCTGTGGATTTGTTTATTTTTGTGCAGAGGTAGATTTTGGTAAAATAGTTAATACCAGCAGAAAAAAAAGAGCGAGAATTAAATGTTACTATTGCACCGAGCCCGTCAAATTTTAAAAAACAGGTCACCCCAAGTGATCAAAAGTTTGGCTACCCCTGCTCTATATAGAACCGCACAAGATCGAAATGAATACGCCATAATTGTCGCCAAGATTTATTAAATAAATACGGCGCTTCTTCTTGCGCAGCTTCAGAATGTAAAAAACGGTCAGAAGTTTCAATTATTCTACAAAATTCTGCATAGAAAATAAACATATTTGATCGACATGATATAGCGAACAGTCGTCTCAATATAATGCAGTAAAGTAGCAATCAGTATATCTTTTTTTAAAAGATATATCATGAAATACACTATTCTAAATAGTTCATTTGAAGACAGTTTGTAGGTGAGGCATGAAAAAAAATGATCACGATTTCGGATTTTAGAGGAACGGTACATTTTGACATCCCATCTTTTAATGCTCAAATCTAATAAAGGCACCTTACACGGTCAATAATATATATATATATATATATATATATATATATATATATATATATATATACATATATATATACATATATATATATATATATATATATATATATATATATGTATAATCTATGTCTTTTACCTTTCGGTGTAGGCCTATTGCTTAACATTATACTTTACAATTATTGTTTTTGTTTATGCATTTGTAAATTCTTTCCATTTTTTTCGGTTCTTCGCCAGTTCTCTTGCTTGTTTAACTGTCTCTCCTTTCTTTATTATTATTTCCTCTATTCTGTTGTCTTACTCTTTTCTTGGTCTACCACTTCTTCTTTTATTTCCAGTTCTTGCTTTCCATCCGTGTTTTGTTTGATTCTTTTTGTGCACTCTAATTAAATGTCCCCACCAGTTTAGTTCTTTCATTTCTATATACTTTTCTATAGCTTCAATTCCCAATTCTTCTCTGATGTCATCGTTTCTTATTCTGTCTCTTCTCGCAACTTGTTTTACTCCGATGAGATATTTCATTTCCATTGTCTGTATTCTACTTTTGTCCCTCTTCGTTAGTTTCCACGTCTCGCTCCTATATGTCAGTATAGGTCTATATATGCTTTTGTATATATTTATTTTTGTCCTTCTGCTGATCTCTTTTTTGTTAATCAGTATATTGCTTAATGCGTGATATGTTTTAACTGTGTTTTTTATTCTGTTACTAAGTTCACCTTCCATTTTTCCGTCTTCTTTCAGTGCTACTCCTAGGTATTTGAATTGTTCTACTTGCTCTATTTTGTGTTGTTCTATCTTTATGTTTATTTGTTCTTTCCGGTTTCCTATTACCATCACTTTTGTTTTGTTATAATTCATTTTCATATTATACTTTTCTAGATGTCTGTTCCATACAGTCAGGTTGTGCTGCAGATTACCTTCATTTTCTGCTATCACTACGAGATCATCAGCGAATGCTCCTTCCGATATTTTTACCACTTGCATATTTGCTATATTTGCTTCTTTAATTTCTGGTTTCATGCTCTTCATTATTTCATCTATGTATATGTTAAATAACGTAGGACTGAGCCCGCATCTTTGTCTTAGTCCAGTGGTTGTCTTAAATGTTCTTGATGTTTGCCCCTTGTGTATTATTGCATGGGTGTTGCTGTTATATATGTTTTGTATTAATTCGACTGACTTTCTTTCTACACCTCTCTCTTTTTCCATAATTTGTTTCTTGGGATCATGTCGAACGCTTTTTCTAGGTCTATGATTCCTAAATATGTGTTTTTATGATTTGTAGTTCTTTTTTCTGTGATTTGTTTTATTGTGAAGATGTTGTCCTGTGTGTATCTTCCTTTCCTAAAACCGCATTGCGATTCTTCTAGTGTCTGTTCTATTCTTGCTATTATTCTCTTGTCTACTGCCTTTTCTATAATCTTTTCATCCCTATACTTTATTTATATTAGATTTATGCCTTCATAGTTTCGTCTTATCCTCTTTCTTGTATATCGGAACGATTAGTGCTGTTTCCCAGTCTTTTGGTATGATTGAATTAATATTATAATTTGTTTAAATATAACACATTTAATATACAGAAATCAAGTCAAATAACTCACTGTTTAAAATTATATACATTTACAACCCTCAAAACGGTCGCCAGATTTTATATTATACAGACGCATTTTAGGACAGTATAGTATATTAAGGGGTTATATACCTTTTTGTGCGGAAAAAATGAGGAAAGTTTGAATTTTTGTAAAGGTATGTATCAATAATTGTTTTACATCAAAATTATAATTAATTAATAGTACGTTTTTTAGTGAAAAAAATAAGAATTAGTTTATAAAAAAAAAATCATAATTGGCGGAGTTATGGCCCTTTCCCCGAAACCCTCTTTTTTTGATGAGGCTTCCGGTGATCATCATGAAAGTCAAGCAGGTCAATTGAAATCAAAAAACCCAAAAAATTTCACTAGTATAGGGACCTTCCTAGTACTTGGAACGATTATTTAAATAAATACTTTTTTTTTCAGCATACGGGAACGTTTTCCCAAAAACTCAATCTTTTGAGCTCTAAAAATTTTATTAAAAAAATCGTATTTGCAAAATAAAAATTTATACATAAAAAAGAAATTGTTCAAGTACTGACAACATTAATTACAAACAATTCACAAAAAAAATAAAGAAGATCGGTCAAATAGTTTTTCGGCAATCGTGATCACGGCAAACGCACTTTTGGAAACACCATTTCGAGATAATCGAGTTTAGCGTGTAATTTTGTTTCGGGAATCCATACTGATTTTGCGAAAAGACGGCAAAACAAACAGCAGAGAAAAAAATTCGATAATCGATGCTAACGCTTCGGAAGTATACAACTGATTATAAGGGATTTGTCACAAAACATACGCCATTCAAATGGTCGAGAATGGAGTAGATGTTCCAGGAAACATCGCACCCCGCTTCGAAATGCTCGAAACTTGCGATCTATTGCTCGGATCTCCATGAAAATTTTGTAAAATATTCTCAAAGAGTTTTACTTTCAGATAAAGCAATAAAAAAATCAATTTTTTTGAAGAAAATAAAGGTATATAACCCCTTAATTTTTACCTCATCACTACGTCCCAGCAACCTTGGATAATATTGAACCAATTTCACAGCACTCACAGCAACGAAGCTAACCAAATGTTGTAACGGATGAAGATGGAAGATTCAAGTCCACACTAGTTTATTTTGATGCTGATCTATGGTGTATTTTGTGGCAGCGCGTATTACATTTAAATACTGTATCCTCATACAAACTATAAACTGTAAACATTACGTCAATTTCGCTAGTGTTGTAATTAATTAACGTGAAATAGTCACGCCGGGAGGGTAGACAATTAATTTCGCAGAGACTGGGGGCGGCGGACGACCTTTTCTTTCCCCCGATTTATAGCTGTCGCATAATTAAGTTTTGTTTATTCGGCAATAAAGGATGGGAAAGTATCGGCGAGCTCTAATGGGCACGGCGCAGAGAGACCCGGGATTCAATTAGTCGTTCTGATTGCGTCGCGACCGTAATCCCGGAAGCCCTTCTGGCGTTCGTCCAGCTAGATTTTTCACAGCTCTGTTACAAACCCACTTCGGTTGTTTACGCAACGCTTGTGACGGAGCGTTCTCACAATCTGCGTATGTTCGAAAAAATATGTGAAATGCAAGCGGACGAATAAATTATATGCAATGGATAATTCATGCGTTCGTTTATGAATACATTAGTAGATGCGATGGAGTTATTTTTGACAAAAATAGTCTATATTTATTGCTATCAGCCCGAGAGCTTCTCACTGGTAATGAGAGAAGCCGAGAGGAGTGTAATTACTCTGTATGTAGCTTAACGTCACAGAAAACCTCTAAAATACTGTGAACAGTGATTCACGAAATGTCCCCCACAACGGGGTTAGAACACTCATGCTCATATTCACCAACATCCCATAAACCTTATAGCTCCCATAAGCTATTGAATGGATAAATTGACAATGTTATTGTGACAGAATATGCCAAAACAAATATCAAACAACACCTTAAATAGCGCTTCCGATTGGAGCTTTGATGACACCTTTTGTTTAGTTTTTCAGTGTTTTCAATAGAGCGAATCTAAAGTAACTACATTCCCTAGATAATATAATTGTTGTTGCTATAGCAACGAATACTTATGGGTTCAAGAGCTATTGATAGATTTAATTTTAATTTATTTTTTTTACCAACCAAACTATGCCCGTCCACTATTTCAAACGACTTGAACTATACGCTACACTATTATTCGTTATTTTATATGATTAAATTAAGGTAATTTACTAATTTAAGACTAATTAAAAAAATATATGTGAAAAATAATGTAATGCATAGTTCAAGTCGTTTGAAATAGTGGACGGGCATAGTTTGGTTGGTAGGGGCCGCCCGCCCACCCCACCTTCGCTCGCATAGTTTTTTCCATAGGATATCACTCTCATTGGAATGGTTTTAACAATATGAAACATTTGTATCCATTGAAAAAACTATGCGAGCGAAGGTGGGAACTATACAATACACTATTATTACCTTTATTTTCTTCAAAAAATCGATTTTTTTTATTGCTTTATCTGAAAGTAAAACTCTTTGAGAACATTTTACGAAATTTTCATCGAGCAATAGATCGAAAGTTACAGCGTTTCGAAGCGGGGTGCGATGTTTCTTGGAACATCTACTCCATTCTCGACCATACAAATCGCGTATGTTTTGTGACAAATCCCTTATAATCAGTTGTATACTTCCGAAGCGTTAGCATCGATTATCGAATTTTTTTCTCTGCTGCTTGTTTTGCCGTCTTTTCACAAAATCAGTATGGATTCCCGAAACAAAATTACACGCTAAACTTGATTGTCTCGAAATGGAGTTTTCCAAAAGAAGAATAACTATCTGACCGATCTTCTTAATTTTTTTTTAATTGTTTGTAATTAATGTTGTCAGTACTTGAACGATTCCTTTTTTATGCATAAATTTTTATTTTGCAAATACGAATTTTTTAATAAAATTTTTAGAGCTCAAAATATTGAGTTTTTGGGAAAAACATTCCCGTATGCTGAAAAACCTATACTAGTGATTTTTTTGGGTTTTATGATTTCAATTGACCAGCTTGATTTTCATGATGATCACCGCAAGCCTCATCAAAAAAAGAGGGTTTCGGGGAAAGGGCCATAACTCCGCCAATTATGTTTTTTTTTATAAACTAATACTTATTTTTTTCACTAAAAAAACGTACTATTAATAAATTATAATTTTGATGTAAAGAAATTATTGCTACATACCTTTACAAAAATTCAAACTTTCCTCAATTTTTCCGCATAAAAAGGTATATAATCCCTTAAGGAACGTCGCTGAATATGGGGGTGACCCCCGTATTCACCAACGTTCCATAAATCTATAAGGTACCTTACACGGTCAATAATACTGTCAGTCCTAGTACTATCAGTATTTACTTCAATCATCCTTTTATATTTATCAAGTAATCAATTATTCGGATAAACATCAGTATTCTCTTCATTCCATCATTACTATACCTTACACGATATGTAATACTGGCAATATTTTAGAATAATGAATATTATAAACATGTTATCCTACAGTAATAATGTCATATTCTAAAATATTGACGGTATTATTGATCGTGTAAGGTGCCTTTATCAATAGCTATTAACCCCATAAGTATTCCTTGTTATAGCAACAATAAATACATTATCTAGAAAATGTAGTTACTTTAGATTCTCTGTATTGGAAACACTGGACAATTAAACAAAAGGTGTCATCAAAGCTCCAATCACATGCGCTATTCAAAGTGTTTGACATATGTTTTGGCAATTTCGGTCACAATCACGTTTTCAATTTATCTATTCAATAGCTTATAGGACCTATAAAGTTTATGGGATGTTGGCGAATACTCCCAGCGCGTTACGAGGCCGACAACGCCGCTAAACACAAGGCTACTGAGTTGGGTTTTCATGACTATTATTATTATTGTTACCGCTATTATTAAAATAAGATTATTTAGAAATTTATAATATTTTTGCAAAAGTAACTCGTAATGTAAAATTGAAATTTTTGAAATAGTAAACAGGTATAATTTCATTGATATAAATTCATCTTTCAGTCTAACGCACGCGTGCTGTAAGAACACTCCGTAACAGGATGTAATAGTTGTCGCTATACAGTAGAAAGTGTTACAAGATAAAAAAAACTATTTCCACATAATATATCTATATAACTGAACTGAAACGACATTATAGTAAATTAGTTATTGTACACCCAATTAATTTCCCTCCGCTTTACTCTCGTTTTTACGGGCAGCGCAAAAAAAAGAAACGGGCGCCGCGCTTCGTTAACCGGCATTATTCGCACGCGCTTAAATCATCCCTATCGCGGTGGCACGCGCCCCGCACTTCCCACACATTTCCATGCGGGAAAGCGCAGACTGTTTTCTTTGATCTCGCGCCGCGCGATTGCTTCATCATGGCATTTAGCAGATGCGACCTTCGGTGCATTAAAGATAATCCCAGCGAGTTGCGATATACACACAGCCGTCTAATACAAACAGATTCATTATTAGCGAGCACGGAGTGATTTACATAGCGGCAGCTACTTCAGTGCTGCTGGTTCGAGGTAGCGACGAGGAGGATTGTAATCATGTAAATGCAACGACACACTCTCCTGAGTATGAGATTTAAGTGGGTATGCAGGAAGTAATTGGTTGAGATATAATATAATAAACTTTTAGTGGAATAATATAGGGAGTGGCGGAATAAATTTCACACACCCCTCCCATTATTCCATAATTCCATTTGAGAAAATGAACGATGTATTAGATGAAGAATTATGGGCAACTGGTATTTGTATCAAACGGTTTTTTCAGAAGAAACCTATTGCTCTGGGAAAGAAGTAGAGAAAATTGTACAGTGTACCAAAAACATAAATAAATTATCCAATATTAAATTGTACTACCAGAATGTACGTGGATTAAAATCAAAACTTGACAAGTTAAAGATAGGTTTATTATCAAACCATACAGATTACTCCTTATGTGCGTTAACTGAGACATGGCTCGATGCATCTGTGCTAAAAAATGAATTTAATAATGACTTCAATATATATCGTAAAGATAGAGACAAATTAATCGCAGGAAAAAGTAAAGGAGGTGGTGTGATGCTCCTAACATGTAAAACCATTAATTCTTATGAAGTGGATGTATTTAATACAACTACGGAGGGTATCTGTGTTAAACTTAATTGGACAAACATGGAGTTGTACGTAGTAGTACTGTATGTACCCCCTGCAACTACCGCGGATACTTATCTAGATATCTTCGAGCAAATTGAGGATCGACTAAGTGACAAAAAAGTATTAATATTAGGTGATTTCAATATCTCACATTATGTCAACTATTTTGTTAATGAAATTCATAATTACAATGTTATGGGCTCAGATAACTTTTTAAGTTTCAATAATTACTTGCAATATAATGATGTGTTAAACTACTTTGGTGCATGTCTTGATCTAGTTATTAGTAATATGAATAACATTAATGTTGTGCGTGATAGCTGTCCTCTATTGAATGAGGATAATTATCATCCAGCACTAGAAATTACTATAATGATAAACATTAAAGAAACAGAATGCAATGCATCGAAAACAAGAAGCTTTAACTTTTTAAAAGCAGACTTTCAGCAACTAAGTAATCAGCTACAAACTATAAACTGGTCTGAATTATATTTGCTGGAGGATGTTGATAATGCTCTTTCATATTTCTACAAAAGTGTTACAAATGTGTTTCAAAAGACGGTACCGCTTACTAGTTTAGCAAACCAAAATAAAAAAATTCCAAAATGGTTTAATAAACCTATAATTACAAATTTAAAAAACAAAGAGCATTGCTTAAATATGTATAAAAAAAACAGGAGATCGAAGTTGGAACGAAAAATATAAAACTTTACGTAGTATTACTAAACAAATGATCAGAAAGGAATACCATAAATACTTGGTAAATATTCAAAATGATTTGATACCTAATCCAATTAATTTCTGGAACTTTGTAAAAGATCAAAAGAATGATACATATATACCAAATACTATGGTTATTGATGGAAACGTTTTCAGTGACTGCACTGATATTTGCAATGCATTCGCCAACTATTTTGCATCGGTATATACGAATTATCCTTCTGAGCGTAATATTGAATGTAATAGCAGCAATATTAATATTAAAGATTATTTTTGTAATGACTTAATATCAATTACTGAATTCAAAGATGCAGTCAGAAAGTTAAATTGCAGTAAATCCAGTGGACCAGACGATATACCGCCATTCATTGTTAAGGGCTGTGCTGATTATTTCATGCATCCTCTTATATATATTTTTAACTTAAGCTTACAAAACGGTATTTTTCGTAGTTATTGGAAAACAAGCAAAATTATTCCAATTCTTAAATCAGGCAAGAAAACATTAATAACAAACTATAGACCGATTAGTATATGTAGTTCTTTATCTAAAATCTTTGAAATAATTATCTATAATCGTTTATATGAACAAGTCAAGTTCAAAATTACTGAGATTCAACACGGATTTCTTCGTCGAAAATCTACTGTAACAAATTTATGTAACTTCACACAATTCATACACGAATCATTTAAAAATAATAGCCAGGTGGATGTAATTTACACAGATATGGAAAAAGCCTTTGATAGAGTTGCCCATAATGATATTATTAATTCATTGAATAGTGTGGAGATTGATGAATATCTTAAATGTATAATAAAATCGTATCTTTGTCAGCGAAAACAAATAGTTGTGTTAAAAAGATGCAGATCAACATCTATAAATGTATCATCTGGAGTGCCACAGGGTAGTAACTTAGGACCCTTATTGTTTATATTGCATATAAATGTTATTTGCAATACTTTAGTAAATAGCCAAGGATTACTATTTGCAGATGATTTTAAATTTTTCAGAGAAGTTTCTTGTACTTCGGAATGTGGTCAACTACAAAGTGATATAAATAATGTGATAAATTGGTGTGATAATAATAGTTTTAAAATTAATATTAAAAAATGTAATGTGATGTCGTTTTCATATCGCAAAGAAATACTCTTATATGATTATAAAATAGGTGATATGATTATAAATAGGTGCACAAAATGTGTTGATTTAGGGGTAGTTTTCGATCAGAAGCTTATCTTTGATGATCATATCGCCAAGGTAGCTAATGAATGTTGTGTAAAATATTAGGTTTCATTATTCGGTCCTCTAAAAAGTTTAGTAATATCAATACAATTATAGCTTTATATAATTCATTAGTCAGATCAAAAATGGAATATGCATGCGTTATATGGTCGCCATATTACGATAAATATAAAATTCAATTAGAACAATTACAAAGAAAATTTTTAGAATTTCTCTACTTTAAAACACACCGTGTATATCCGTGTAGGGGTTTTCCACATGATGAACTACTGTTAATGTTCAGTATAAAATCTCTTGAAAAAATGAGAATAATAAATATGATATTGTATTTATATAAATTATTTACTAATAAGATAGATGATAAACTGTTCTTGTCATTATTTAATATAAGAGTTCCTTCGCTAAATACTAGGTGCAATGATTTATTTTATGAGACCACTGTGAAAACAAATATTTATAAGAACTGTCCTTTGTATAGATTGTCGCATGTTTTTAACACATATATTGACATTGATATTTTTAATATGCCGAACGCCTCTGTGATAAGTGCTATTAAAAATATATTATTTGAATGTTCATTATATATCTTTGTGTTATGTTTTTTCTTTCTTTTATTTGTTATGTTGTTATTATATCATCTGTAATTGGTTTCTGGTAAACTGTAGATGTCTATATTAAATAAATAAATAAATAAATACATAAATTTTCAAATTATATGAATATTTTGAATTTTTAACATTTTCTCACATTGGACTTTTAAAAAGAAGCAATGTTAGAAAAATGTCATCTACAATTTTTCTAACATTGCTTCTTCTTAAAAGTCCAATTTTTATTCCTAGGGGGTTTGTATGAGGCCCAATAGGTTCATGAAGGGCCGCAGTGCACACATCCTAGGGGCGGGAGCTGTAGTTACTGTAAAAAATGGGCAGTAACAACTGGACTACAAATATGAGGGAGTGAAAGGATAATAGGTAGGGTATTGCAAAAAGGTAAGTAAATGTTTAAGAGATTATAGGAAAGCAAAAGTCTGACGTGGAATATGAGGTGAATGAGTGAATGAAGGTGAGATGATACAGAGGGATTAATGAATGTAACGAGAAAGTATATTTTTAGTTTTTCATTTCGATTTTCGTTTTGATTTGCTTATGCCACATAAAGGTAGTTGTTTATTTTTTCCTATCACCAAGTTTGTGTTATGAAAACTCAAACAAAAGAAAATACAAAACAGTGCTAACAAAATCAATTGCACATCCGATCAAAACGAGCTTTTAATCGTTTGCTGGCTCATAATAAAATAAGTTTCCTCTCCATTAAATATAAGCCCTGCCATAAGAAAACTTCCATAACGACCACAATAAAATTCCCCTCAAGATTGCGTTTTAACTGCGACTATTAAAGGCGCGAATTAATCGTAAACTGGTGAATTATCTGGTTTTGGAAAACTGAGTATAATTTATGCGCCCCTTCGGAGGCGCGTATTTAGTGTGCTTAGGGCGTAATGCCTCCCTGGAGGGGTGACATTATTCACACCTTTGCAAGCCTACAAAAGCAGGTAATTCACTTACAAATTGAGTTTGAAACTATTTCGGCAGGAAAAATGATATATTTAAATAATCAATAATTATGAGAATTAATTAAAACACATACATAATATTCATGGTCTGTATGAACTAATTTTAAAATTAATAACACCATTAGTAATAAAACATATATAAGTGTGATAAGAGGGCACTACCCGGTGATCCTGAAGACATGAGCATGTTGACGGTTATTACCATATGGGAGTGCATTGCTAATTGATGTGGTACCGCCAGATGGCGTTTAACTTCCCTCTTCGAGGATAAGTTGTACTACCATTAGTAATGTATATTTACAAATATATTTAAATTAGCTCTTTGATTAGTAATGAAAATACCGGCTCATGCTTTGTTAACGGCGGGGAATTGATAGGCAACTAGATCTGAAAATATCTGGTGTGAGCACCACACGACTTTCCGAATGAATGTATTATTTTATTGATTAGATTGAACAAATTTTAATTTTTTCCTCACATTGACTGACTGCTTGATATGATTTTTAATTTTAATTTATTCTTTACGCTTTTGATACTATCACGCAGTGATATTACTCTTCAACGTAATTAACATTCATTTGACAACACTATTTTATTTTTGATTTGTAACTTTTGGGAGAATATTTGATTCACTATAAACTAAAATGTACACACAAGCGAACCGAACCGAAAAGGGTCGATAGCCCAATAAAGATTGTTTAAATATATATATATATATATATATATATATATATATATATATATATATATATATATATATATATATATATATATATAGATTAGAGGGAGATTGTTGGGAATGCGGCGATTAGGGCTGAAAGAAACCTCTTCTCTTTATATCGATATTTCGGTCTGACTCCAGAGCTTTATCAGGATTTACTAAAAAACCAAATTGATAACAATAATCTTCGTACAAAATTTTAAAAAAAAGTAATGAATTTGAAGGTAAATATAATGAATGAATAGTGGGGTTAATAATACAAAGTTTAAAAGTTTAATAAAAGTTCAAAAGTTAAAAATTAAAAATTAAAAGTTAGTGTGAGAGTTCTTGTACACGTAAGCCGATACAAGCTTGAGATTGCGGAATATATATATATATATATATATATATATATATATATATATATAGGACGCTGCTGAAAACGAAAAAAATGCGCACAAGTACACGTATTATTATTATTTATCATCCCCAATACGTCCGTTGCCCGTTGTCCGGATTTAAACAAATACGATCCATTACTCACGCCTCATTAAAATTGTGCCCGCGTCGGGACTTCAAAGGTGCGAACAAAAAACGTGTTGGCAAAAAAAAATTCTGACGGATCTCCACGTTTTAATTAAGATCTGCCAGCCAGAGGTGGTAATTCATACAGAAAAAAAACGCCATCAGTCACGGCACGTAATATCCTTCCCCCGCGGCGTGTCACCTGCTTATCGAGGATGAAACAGGGCGCTTTCATAATGCGGTCCGTCATGAATATTCATTAATTAGCGCCGCCCGCAAGGAAAAAGTTGGGCAATGAACGAGTTTTGATTTCTTTATTTAATAAGTACGCATATTAATATCAGTGGAAATACGGCGACGACGCACAGTGGGGCCCAATCCTGAAAACGTGGTCAATATTAAAAATTATACAACTAACCCCCTAGGAGGAAAGTTGTATATAACCACTCGAGATATTGTTTGAATTCATCCTCACTAGCTGAGCTTCAATCGAATAAGATCAAAATCTAGATATGTAGATTGCTAAGAGGTAGATTCACACTTATATATGTGCTCTATATTACTAAACCTTCTTTTAGAATTAACTTTAACATTGATGAACTGAAACATCAATGTTAAAGTTAATTACATTGCCATTGGAAATGATAAGGCGTCCATAATGTTAAACAAAACAATTCAGTAAATTACGACGGGAAGATTCAACAATATGCAATTAACTCGACTAGATTTGCGATTCTTTAATATCCACTCGGTGAGCGCTCTTGTCGGATTTTAATTAACAACTCGGACAAGAATCTCGAAATATTTTAGAAGAATGTAGCTTAATTAAATTGCTTGCCATTGCAAGTTTTATCTGCAGCAAACAGCTGTCATTATTAGAGAATTATGTACAGGAAGCTGATATGTATTAATATAATCCGGTGGCGATAAACGAAAAAAAAAATAACGTGTTATTTCGAATAATTCGATAAAAATATTTTAGTTTAATTATTAATTATCAATATAAGTCATCAAACAAAAAGAAAAGTAAAAATTAGTAACTAAATTTTTTTTGTGATAACAATATCCTTACACAGCTCTGCTGTATTTGCAGACGTGTTTTTATATCAATTTAAAAGAAGGATGCTCATCCCTATCACCGTTTTGATCCTACATATGTTAAAGTCGCCTTTCTTAGCATGTGGTAACTGGGATTTAGTCCAGTCATAGTGATGTATGGTTATACCGCCAATGTTCGGTCGTCAGAGCCTCGTTAGTTACTTAGCAGGGTGCACCACGTGCAGGTGAGGTTGACATTTGGATAGCATTGATATTCGATATTATTGGCTACCCCTTACACCCCTATTTCTCCAAATCGCATGATAATATTACATAATTTCTTTAAGTTGTATCATTTATTAATCAGCCTTTAGATCAGTGATTCTTAACCTTTTTTCCATCACTTTTAGTAATTAAAAAATTTGGCGACACACTAAATAGCAATTCTGTATATATTTTCTGAATACCTACTGGCCTAGATAATCAGAAAATATATGCAGAATTGTAATTTTTAACGTTTGGGTAAATATTAAGGGTAATATTATTCTCAACCACGGTGCTGCGGCACATTAGTGTGCTGGGCGATTCTTGAAGTGTGCTGCTAATTTTTTCGAATGAATTCTATACAAAATATTGATTATATATGTTTATAAACGGTTTACGTATAATATCGTAACAATATTATTTCAATAGATTCAAGTAACTGCCAGAAATGTCGCGCAAACAATCGAGTTGCAAAATGTAGGAGGGCAAAGCGCGCGCGATATGCAAATCGGGGGGCCGCGCAGTCCACCGAGAGGTCGAAAAAAGACACTTAATTAAATCCTGCCGGAATTACGGCAGCGGCGATAACGCGACAATTTACTGCCGCGTTCCCGGCGAGCGTATTGAATTTTGTATTTGCAATTAAATAGTTGTGCGCGTGTAAATAATAATGGTTTGCATATTAGCGCTGAACGGGGCTAGGCGGGGGTACAGGGGCTGCAGACCCCGCGGAAACTGGGACGAGCGCATTGTTTATTAATATATTCGTAATTAGCATCCGTAAATTTGAACTGGATTTATTGATGAATTATGCTGCTGGTGATAATATAATTGGTAATAGTAAAACACACACTTATGATAATTTGTTTTCTCTAAATTTTACGTGTTGTTTCTAATAATATTAATAATATATAATTTAGTACGTTGCTAATATAGTAATATTACATACGATATACATTTCAAAATAAAATACTACAGCGCACTATGAGATAACAAATGTCGTAACTTTTTTTATTTAATCATAAAAGACACATTACACGGTCAATAATAATAATTTGGTTTATTCTAATCACTCACAAAAGGATGAAAGGAACGTTAAAATATACATAAGAATCATAAAAAAAAAATCAAAAACCAAAAATAAAGAGAGACAAATGCATTTTAAAGATTATAATCTTATTTAATAGATTTAAACATAAAATGTGAGGTCAAATTTTAATATTTACTAAAACCCTAAATTTTGATGTGGCTTTACTTTCAAAACGACCCCAAATTCAAAAATTATTTCACCACGTATCTCATAAACGAAATAAGATTTAAACTTACAACATTCGACTGATATAGTTCTTAGCTATAACAGGTAGATGTAAAATATTGATTTTCTGCACAGATTTTTATAATGAATTAAAAACACCTTCTTTGCTGTATTTTACACAAAGATTTTTATAGAATGATGCTGCAGTTACTATTGATGCAGTTTGTATTCTTGTCTCTAATAATCTATTTCAAATAGTAACTACTCCATTGCAACCTCTTTACCTTTGTCGCTCGTTCTGCGTGTGCTGTTCAGTAGAAATTCGCCGATGCACCTGAAAGCTTCCGGCGGGACCGCGGCGGCCCCATTGTAAAAGCGCGCGTGTGTTGCTTTTACCGGCGCTTTTAAAATATTCCGCTCGAACGGGTATCAAAAAGCCCCTTTAAGGCGAGTCACTTACGCAAACTTTCCATTTGATTCCCGTTATGTCGCACTCCCAGGAATGGAATCGCGATGGGCGCAGGGAATTGCGGGATGGTGATTGTGCGAGGATTGTGCATTTCAGTATAACGATCCTGTTGGAATGACACGAATACAAAGCTTTTAGTGATTGAAAAGAGATATAAAATTGGTATTTTGATATATAGAGAGATCAAACGAATATAATAAGTACATCGTGGATGTTACGTATTTGTAATGTTCGACGGACAATAAAAAAATATTATTATATTACTTGAAACACTATGTTTGTGTTTAACAGTTGAATGAAATTGATTTAATCATTAAATTTAAATTAATCATTTAATTTAATTACGAGAGAAATTATTGCCGTTTAGGCTAACTGAATGACTACTAATCTCATGTCTTAAATGTTTGATCGAGTTAACACTCAAAAATTCAAACAAAAAATCATGGGCGCTATTTTATTAAAAATTGCAATTTGTTTTTTTTGCAAATATTATTCAATAACAGCAAACAAAATTAAATTAAATTTGTTTATTTTATGGTTACGAAGACATAAGTGAACAGTAGTAAAAAAATTGCACACTCCGTTATATATATATATATATATATATATATATATATATATATATATAGGGCTATTGTATTGCTGTAAGGATGTAAGGATACTAAAAGATGTATAATTTTTGTTTGTTTTTAAGTTTATTACATATCGTGTAGAGGTTTGTTAATGCCAATAAAGGTTTATTATATATTAAGTTAATGTTTAAACATATTTATTCATTATATTCAACTCACGCACCACCTCTATCAGCGAAAGAATATACATCGTAAAACGTATCCTCCGGTGGGTTATTAGTGGTTTTGGGGCGCTCCCCCGCCTCCCACAAGAAGTATTACGACTGAACACCCGGTGTCATAACTCATCCCGACAACCGACAAGGACTTAACGCGCCGTGACATTCTTCGTTTCAATTAGTGCCAACACACACACACAAACGCGCGCGTTAATAAAATCGAAAAGAATATTTTCTTTAGTGGCCACAGTAATAAAGTTGACTTATGGCCCGTTTAAGAGCGCCATGCGTTATTTTCGCTGCGGTCTTTTAAATAAATAAATAAATATCGTGCCGAGTTCACGCCAAATAAATCCGCATGCGGGGGGGGCCTAGTGCCCCGCAATTGCATCCGACATTAACGGCGAATTCAACGGCGTCGTGGGAGATAAATGGCACTCGTATCAAGTAATTTTATGGCGTGTTGTGATTTAATGCCCGCTTTGGTTTGTAATCGAATTTATATAGGTAGAAAATAAACTATAAAACTATTCATTTAAGTCTATTGATTCAAAATAGTTTAAATCGTAATTATAATACAGTTGAACATAGATAATCCTTGTTAATTGAGTCAAGGATTTTGAAATTGTCCGGGTTTTCGAAATGATTCAATAAAAAGGCGGATGTGGATTGTCATCCTGTACGGAAAAATTTAAATATCTCGGATGCTGGATCATGCAGCCGATAAATCCTTCAGTAGAAATAAGTTGTCGAATAGAACCAGCTAGTGCTGTATTTCAAAATATTCGAAAATTTCATTGAGCCTGGCAATTATAGAAACGTTCGAATCATGAACGCTAAACACAATAGACTTCAACAAAACACACTGCACTGTAGATTTATAAATATCTTGGACAATAATAACACGCTACGAAGTAATCCTCTGAAGAACATACACTAGGTCGTGGATTTCGTAACCATGACATATTTTTGCGACCTTCACTTGTATTTTTCCATTAAGGATCAGACGTAGAAGTAGGCGCCTTGCATAGATGTCCATATTATTACAATTGCAGCATTTATTGTTTGCAATATTAATATTACTATTAATATTACTATTAATATTTCTATTAATATTACTATTAATATTACTATTATTATTACTATTAATATTACTATTAATATTACTATTAATATTACTATTATTATTACTATTAATAATAATAATAATGATAATTTTATTCTTCAATTTCTCACATGCATATAACAATAGCACTTTATAGCAGAAATAAATTAAATATTCTTCATTTTACATACATGTATAACCGTACAGTTAGTAACAAAAATTAATTTAATATTATTCATAAACTAAAAACAATTTCTATTTCATTCTACAATGACTGATTATTATATGAAAAATAGGAAAAATCAAAAATGTCTTAATTGCGTTTTTTGTTATTACTATTAATATTAATAATTCAAACAATAAATGCTGCAATTGGAATACCTTGGACATCTATGCAACTGGCCTATTTATACGCCTAATCCTTAATTGAAAAATACTGTATAAAAAATATAACTGTAAATTTCGTTCCTTATTTTATCCATTTTTGTTCTGTTTTCAATTCTTATTAAAATCGCTTATTTTATATAAAGTAAATGTACGCCTATTATAAAATTATTTCAATCATCTCGACATTTTTAAACAAATACATATTTCTTTTCCCCAGCATTGAAACCGGATTATCGACGTCCGTATTATCAGTGTTTTACTTACTTTTTACTGGGAAAAAAATGTATTATGATTTTACCAGGGAAATTTAATTTAATAATAAATCCTCTACAACGTGTCCCCTTAAAATTAATGGTTTAAAAGTAATCAAATAATAATTACATATATATGATGGGCCATAAAGTGTCCCTACGAGCAGCTGTGTACATAAAAAGTGAGCCCGTTAATAACATTTTTATATCGATACAAAACGGCTTGTAACTCAATATAAACGGGACTTGCTGTGTAACATATTTCCCATGGCGTGTAAAATTTTAAGGATATTTAAAATCTCGCATCCAGTTTACATAGTGAAAATAGATATGCTTTATTTTTTTTTACAAAAAATGACGTATGGGCAATACCAATCTAGTTTTACGTGAGTTAAAAAGAGTATTTTCAAAAAGTTATGCCATTTAACAGGACAAATGGCATAACTTTTTAATTTCCGATTTTAAATGTCCACCAAATTTTACTCGCCATAGGAAATATATTACACAGCAAGTTTTCCATCTGAACCCTTTTTTTCTCTCGAAAAAAATAGGGTTTGGATATCTAAAACTACACCGAGAGAAAGAGACAGAGGTGTTTTTCGGTTCTGCCAGAAACTATTCGATTAAGTTTTCTCTAAACTGGTATAGGTTTGTTATAACATTTGTCGTTGGGATATTATTAACGATACTCTTTATTTTCTGTTTAACAATTTCAAATTGTACATGGTGATTCCTCAATATATGCTCAATATAGCTGATGATTTTTAGTGATATTCAATAGCTATAACTCGAGTTATAGCTGATTTAATAAAAAGTGTTTGTAAATAAATGAGATTGAAATTTTAAAAAATCGCCAAAAATACAATTTTTTGTTTCACAATTTCAAATTGTACATGGTGATTCTTTAATACATGACGAATATAGCTGATGATTTTTAGTAATATTCAATAGCTACAACTCGAGTTATAGCTGATTTAATAAAAAGTGAAATAAATGTGATTGAAATTTTAAAAATTCGCCAAAAATACATTTTTTTGTTCAACAATTTCAAATTGTACATGGTGATTACTAAATACATCCTCACCACAGATGATAATTTTTAGTGATATTCAATTGCTATAACTCGAGTTATAGCTGATATAATAAAAAGTGTTTGTAAATAAATGAGATTGAAATTTTAAAAAATCGCCAAAAATACAATTTTTTGTTTCACAATTTCAAATTGTACATGGTGATTCTTTAATACATGACCAATATAGCTGATGATTTTTAGTAATATTCAATAGCTACAACTCGAGTTATAGCTGATATAATAAAAAGTGTTTGTAAATAAATGTGATTGAAATTAAAAAATTCGCCAAAAATACAATTTTTTGTTTAACAATTTCAAATTGTACATGGTGATTCTTTGATACATGACTAATATAGCTGATGATTTTTAGTAATATTCAATAGCTACAACTGAGAGTTATAGCTGATATAATAAAAAGTGTTTGTAAATAAATGAGATTGAAATTTTAAAAAATCGCCAAAAATACAATTTTTTGTTTCACAATTTCAAATTGTACATGGTGATTCTTTAATACATGACCAATATACCTGATGCCTTTTAGTAATATTCAATAGCTACAACTCGAGTTATAGCTGATTTAATAAAAAGTGTTTGCAAATAAATGTGATTGAAATTTTAAAAAATCGCCAAAAATACATTTTTTTGTTTAACAATTTCAAATTGTAGATGGTAATTCCTCAACATAAGTTCACCACAGGTGATAATTTGTAGTGATATTCAATAGCTATAACTCGAGTTATAGTTGATATAATAAAAAGTGTTTGGAAATAAATGAGATTGAAATTTTAAAAATTCGCCAAAAATACAATTTTTTGTTTAATAATTTCAAATTGTACATGGTGATTCTTTAATACATGACCAATATAGCTGATGATTTTTAGTAATATTCAATAGCTACAACTAGAGTTATAGCTGATTTAATAAAAAGTGTTTGCAAATAAATGTGATTGAAATTTTAAAAATTCGCCAAAAATACATTTTTTTGTTCAACAATTTCAAATTGTAGATGGTGATTCCTTAACATAAGCTCACACAGGTGATAATTTTTAGTGATATTCAATAGCTATAACTCGAGTTATAGCTGATATAATAAAAAGTGTTTGTAAATAAATGAGATTGAAACTTTAAAAATTCGCCAAAAATACAATTTTTTGTTTAACACTTTCAAATTGTACATGGTGATTCTTTAATAGATGACCAATATAGCTCATGATTTTTAGTAATATTCAATAGCTACAATTCGAGTTATAGCTGATTTAATAAAAAGTGTTTGCAAATAAATGTGATTGAAATTTTAAAAATTCGCCAAAAATACATTTTTTAGTTGAACAATTTCAAATTGTAGATGGTGATTCCTCAACATAAGGTCACCACAGATGATAATTTTTGGTAATATCCAATAGCTAGAACTCGAGTTATAGCTGCTTTAATAAAGTCTTAGTAAATAAATATGATTGAAATTTAAATAATTCGCCAAAAATACAATTTTTTCTTTAACAATTTCGAATTGTGAGTGGTCATTCCTCAACATATGCTCAATATAGCTAATATTTTTTAGTGATATTCAATAGCTACAACTCGAGTTATAGCTGATTTAATAAAGAGTGTTAGTAAATAATTGTGATTGAAATTTAAAAAATTCACCAAAAATACAATTTTTTGTTTAACAATTTCAAATTACACATGGTGATTCCTCTACGCATGCTCAATATAGCTGATAATTTTGAGTGATATTCAATAGCTATAACTCGAGTTATAGCTGATTTAATAAAGAGTGTTTGTAAATAAATGTTTAATTAAATTTATAAAATTGGCCAAACATACAATTTTTTGTTTAACAGTTTCAAATTGTACTTCGTGATTCCTCAACACATGCTCAATATAGCAGACAATTTTGAGTGATATTCAATAGCTATAAGTCGAGTTATAGCTGATTTAATAAAAAGTTTTTGTAAATAAATGTGATTGAAATTTTAAAAAATCGCCAAAAATACAATTTTTTGTTTAACAATTTCAAATTACACATGGTGATTCCTTAACATATGCTTAATATAGCTGATAATTTTTAGTGATATTCAATCGCTACACCTCGAATTATACCTGATATAATAAAAAGTGTCTGTAAATAAATGTAATTGAAATTTTAAAAGATTGCCAAAAATACAATTTTTTGGTTTAACAATTTTAAATTCTACATGGTGATTCCTCAACACATGCTCAATATAGATGATAATTTTTAGTGATATTCAATGGCTACAACTCGAGTTATAGCTGATTTAATAAAAAGTCTTTACAAATAAATGTGATTGAAGTTTAAAAAATTCGCCAAAAATACAATTTTTTGTTTGACAATTTCAAGTTATAGGTGGTGATTCTTCAACACATGCTGAATATAGCTGATAATTTTTAGTGATATTCAGTAGCTACAACTCGAGTTATAGCTGATTTAATAAAGAATGTTTGCAAATAAATGTGATTGAAATTTAAAAAATTCGCCAAAAATACAATTTTTACTTTAACAATTTCAAATAGTACATGGTGATTCCTCAACATGTTCTCAATATAGCTGATAATTTTTAGTGATATTCAATAGCTACAACTCGAGTTATAGCTGATTTAATAAAGTGTTTGTAAATAAATATGATTTAAATTTAAAAAATTCGCCAAAAATAGAATTTTTTGTTTAACAATTTCAAATTGTACATGGTGATTCCTCAACACATGCTCACCACAGCTGATAATTTTTAGTGATATTCAATAAGAACTCGAGTTATAGCTGATTTAATAAAAAGTGTTTGTAAATAAATGTGAAGGGACGATTTTCCAATACATTTTTATTGTATCAATTGTAAATTCTATAGGCGATAAAAAAAAAACTACAATATACTTTTAATTACTCTAATTTAATTATTTCAATATTTATGAGTGATTTATATATATACTAGATTTGTTCGAAAATTAAATTTTTAATTTTTGCACTTTGTCGACAGTACACGCTTACTGATTGACATTTTCTAATAATTTTTTTGCCGATTTTTCTTTGGCTTTGGCAGACATAAACTGGCAGAATTTTTTCTCCACGATTTCGGGTTTTCCCGGCTTTTCACGTGTCCGCAGCTTTTCCCACCCGAGCCTTACTGCCGGGTACATTTTTCCCGACGTCTAGAAGGATGACTCTTTCGAATGACACATTTCCAACACCCTACCACCCCCCCTAGCGCCCGCTAATCCGATGCAATGGAGGCCGTTTTTCCCCTAACAAAGTAAATTATATATAAAGATTATTTGTCCATTGTAAATAGGTCCATGCTAATAAAGGTATATTAATATTATTATTAATATTATTATTAATATTATTATTAATATTATTATTAATATTATTATTAATATTATTATTAATATTATTATTAATATTATTATTATTATTAATATTGTTATTGTTAATTTTTTTTTTTTCGCAGTTTTCACTGGTATGGGAGCTTAGATCGGCTTATAGGTGCAAGATTTAAGTTTCGATACTACTGTTCTAGAAACGACCTCACCATCTGTGTTGCATCCAGGACGACAGACTTCTGCATTGCACGGTAAGTATTCCAGGGAATTCCGACATCTCTTAGGCTTCTCAGTAGGGTTTTAGGTATTAGTCCTATTGAGGAAATTATGATTGGTACTACTTTTGCATTTTCTAATCCCCACACTTGTTCGATGTCGTGTCTTAGGGTGGCGTATTTCGTAATTTTTTCGCTGAATTTAACCTCAGCATTATGATTATTTGGAATTGAAAAATCTACCAATAGTGCTTTCCTGTCCTTCTTGTAGAGGATGGTTATGTCGGGTCTGTTGTGTTCAACACTTCTGTCCATATATTATTATTATTAATATTAATATTATTTTATTTAAGTTCACTTTCTCAGCATTAATTGCTGGAAATCATTCACCTACCTCTATTGGAGTGGAGTTAGGCTCGGGCAAGATGCGGATTATTAATTTTATTATTATAAATATTATTATTATTAATATTATTATTATTAATATTATTATTATTAATATTATTATTATTAATATTATTATTATCAGCAGAAAAACTAATTGAGCTGTTTAGTTTAGTAGATTTCATACAATGTTTCCATAAATTTTTAACCGCATAACGACAAACAATTAAATTCTCCCCCCAAAAGAATATTCCCCACACCACCATTCTTTCTAAACTAGTTAGACAGGTTATACTCTCCAGTGGCAAATTTTCACGGTGGCAAAACTCGAGCTAATGCAATCCCCCGTCGAGCATCGCCTCGTCTTTGACGTGCTTTTCGGGAGGACGCGTCTTTATTAGATAAAGCGGCGTGTATGTGCGGGAATGCCGTAATGTTTGCCCCTGTGGGGGCGGCGCGGGACGAGCGGCTTTATTAGGGACCGCCACGGCGGCGTTTGCATGGGGGCAAGAACATAAAAAAAAAACGTAATCGGGTGTTTAGGGGCCGGTTCGTAAAGTCGCTGACTCAGGGACACGCGTTTTAAATCTCACACGGGCCGTTGGGTTCTTATGCATAAAGACAAGACGGATTTATATACGAGCGTTAGCAGGAGAATGGCATACATTATGTAGGATACGGCTGTTTTTACTCATACTATCATTCTTTAGATATATAGAGAAACTTATTCAAATTCTTATAATTGAACGCCTTTCTGCAGAAAATAACCAACACACAAAATATGTTTTTTTCTCCAACCTTTATACTCAATCGACAATAATCAACAATCAACAATCAACAATCAACAATCAACAATCAACAATCAACAATCAACAATCAACAATCAACAATCAACAATCAACAATCAACAATCAACAATCAACAATCAACAATCAACAATCAACAATCAACAATCAACAATCAACAATCAACAATCAACAATCAACAATTAACAATCAACAATCAACAATCAACAATCAACAATCAACAATCAACATCAACAATCAACAAACAACAATCAACAATCAACAATCAACAATCAACAATCAACAATCAACAATCAACAATCAACAATCAACAATCAACAATCAACAATCAACAATCAACAATCAACAATCAACAATCAACAATCAACAATCAACAAACAACAATCAACAATCAACAATTTATTTTTGCCATTTATGTCATAATGACATATTCAATGTATACATTCAATAGCTTATGGGGCCTATAAAGTGTATGGGATGTTGGTGAATATGGGCATAAGAGTCCAAAATTAACCTGAGATCAATAGAAAATATTTAATTATATAAGTCTTATAATAATATAATATAATAATCTTATAAATCTTTATATAAATCTGTTTTCTCAATGTTAAAGTTAGGTGAATTGGTTCCTTTCTATAGTAATGCGTCCAGTTAAATATAAATTATAATTATAATAAATAAATTCATTATTAGTTTTACTAATAAAAGTAAATTGAACCCAATATAATATTTTAATAAACCAATATTAAATACCATGATGTGCTATATTAATATAAATTAATAATTTTGCGAATTGAGTGCACTGTTTTAATTAAAGTTTTCATAAATTATATAAATCTGAATAAATTTAATTTCACTGCATTGGGTGAATAAAACTATATCCCCCACAGCAAATTTGTATTAGCTGTTTATAGCACATATTTTTATGTTATTCACCCAGCTATGAAAAGAAGGATTTTGGAGGACAAACAAAATTTTATATAAGGGGTTGCAACACCTTATAGAAAATTTAGTTTGTAAGTAATTCAAGAAAAACCCTCTAGATTGTGTATGGTTGACAGCAACTATACCCTGATACTAATTTTTTTAAAGAAAATTCGTCATGAAATTGATTTGAAAAAATTTCGTAAGGTTTATAATAAAATGGCAAGAGAAACTGGAAAGTTTCTATCTTGCCATATTTTTCCTTCTATTCATTTTTTATTTTTAGCTTTTACGCTCCTATCTCGATATGCCGATTTTAGAGGCTGGCTCGATACAAAAATTATGCAACGTATTTTGTTTAATTGTTTTACTGATTCTAGTGCAGAACATAACAGTGCACCAGATGCCCAAAGGAAAATATTGCACCTATACATTCAGTTTGTAAGTAATTAAAGAAAAATCCTCTAGATTTTGTATAACATTCAGCACCTATACCCTGATACAAATTTTATATATATATATATATATATATATATATATATATATATTTGTTGATTTCGAATCAGGTTCAAAAATAATAATTTATGTTACACCATGTATTGTACAACAACGGCTATATAAGTTATTATTTTATATATATATATATATATATATATATATATATATATATATATTAATGTCGGAAGCGTAGTTGCCTATACAATATACTTATTTGCAACAGTACCTATTATTCCAAAATTGTATGAGTCTATCGTTATGACTTAATCGCCCCATATCTCCAATCCAGATACTTGTTTGTTCCAACTTTGGACTTTCATTATAATTAAATCAATTAATCATAAAATTCAATACGCTGAAAATTTGAATTCACATGATTTACAATCATTTTCTGCATTCAAACGCAAATGAAAATTTAATCAGATAACCGATTACGATTGAATACAATTTAACGGCGCTGCGAATCACAAATACTTTCCCGGCGCATTCACCAAAATTCGATTTTTCTTCTGTTAAATTTGCGCTCACAATAGAATTCACCCTAACAACATTTTTTTTCTTTGTGTACACGCCCGTAATGCGTTCGACGTTACCCCACCCGCCATCTGTTCGCATAACTTCCGCCTCATTTCCGAACCACGCTTCGACTTCCGGGATTATCGCCCGCCCCAGGGGGATTCCCGCAAACAACACTAATACGTATTTGCGGTGTCGTGTGGAAATTTCAAGGCGTTACTTATCAATTAAAAAAATTAATATTTAAAAGGACTATATAGAATGTTATTATTTAAATCAGACATGGGCAAGCAATAATCGGTGCGAACTTATCCTCTAAGATAGATAACTCATAGCAACCAAATGTGATGACTAGCTTGGACAAAGATATTAGCTAGTAACCATCATTTTCAACTTTGCTGATGCATATCTTTGAAAATAATGAACATATCTGATTGTACTATCAATATATATATATATATATATATATATATTGCTGAAAACCGCGCAATTATCTAGTTAAAACTTAAAACATCGAAAAACATACCAAAAAAAAATGTACCGCATGACACTTTTATTTTTTGAATTATCATAGTTTTATAAACATTGTGTAATTTTTTGAAACCAAGGTTGATTTGTTCAAAAACAAAATAGTTTTGATTTTATCGACCAAACAAAAATGATTGTGATAAAAAAAAATATAATTTTCTTCAGGAATCCGGTACATTGATATGTTATGAACAAAGCTGGGCTATACTGACCAATTGGGGTAACTAATAAAATCCAAATTTTGAGGATTCTTTTGTTTATGCTTTGCTGACCATAATATATAGTTATATATTATTATTAATAATTGTTATAGGCGTTGTTGTATAATATATGTTTATTTTTTTATATCATGAATCAGTCATACAATTAATTTGAAAAAGTTACACAAGGTTTATAAGAAAATGACAATAGAAAATGGAAAGTCTCTATCTTGGTATATTTTTCCTTTTATTTTTACACTCCTATCTCGATTTTAGTGGTCGATAAAAAAATTATGCAACATACTTTGTTTGTTTTTTTTACTGGTCCTGGTGCAGAACATATCAGTGCACTAGATGCCCGAAGGAAATTCGAAAATTTTGATTATAAGTATTTTTTTTCGGCGACTTAGTCGAACATATTTCATTATTATTATTTTTTATCATGAATCCGTCATACAATTGGTTTAAAAAAATTACACAATGTTTATAACAAAATGACAATACATAATGGAAAGTTTCTATCTTGGCATATTTTTCCTTGTATTTATTTTTTATTTTTAACTTTTACACTCCTATCTCGATATGCCGATTTTAGAGGCTGCGTCGATACAAAAATTATGCAACATATTTTGTTTAATTTTTTTACTGATCCTAGTTCAAAACATATCAGTGCACTAGATGCCCGAAGGAAATTCGAAAATTTTGATTATCAGTTTTTTTTTTCGGCGACCAAGTCGAACATATTTCATTATTATTATTTTTTACAATAAATCCGTCATACAATTGGTTTGAAAAAATTACACAATATTTACTACAAAATGACAATAGATAATAGAAAGTCTCTATCTTGACATATTTTTCCTTCTATTTATTTTTTATTTTTAACTTTTACACTCCTATCTCGATATGCCCATTTTAGAGGCTGGGTCGATAAAAAAATTATGCAACATATTTTGTTTATTTTTTTTTTACTGTTATTTGTGCAGAACATATCAGTGCACCAGATGCCCGAAGGAAATTGGAATTATTTTTATTATTAATTATAATATAAATACCACTATTTCAGCTAAGGATTTTCATTTTTCATTGCGTAGTTTGCGAACTTGTCTTACATTTTTAATGAAGGAGATGAATAAAACTACTATGTTTTTTACCACAAACATTTTTTATTCATCTTCTTCATTGAAAATGAATTACGGCGCAGTAGACGCCACAGCCATTTAATTTCTTCCTTGTAAATCCTGCAACTTCCTTAACTGTCAAGTACATGTTGAACGCATCGTACTTTGCCTCAAGTTCTTCGATTTCTGCACACCGGTAGGTAAAATGTTCCTTAAAATCCTTGGTTATCACAGATATTTTTTTCAGGTCATAAAATTTGTAGATCATTGATAATCTACAAATTTGATGACCTGAAAAAATACCTGTGATAACAAATACATATTTCAACACATTAATGCTGACAGAAACCTTTTAACCTACCGTGTTAAAACCGTGGCAAGTCTTTATTATTCCGCAGACATCTTGCTGCAATAAAATTTTACTCTGCATTTCCATGAAAATATCGCTCGCCGCCTTCCGGCGACTGACTGCATTTATCCCGTCGCTCTCCAATATTAAAACACTTGAAATATTCAACGGAGCGCGGCACTCGCGCCAGATGGTGACCGGAAAGAGCTTATCGGATCAGGCGTGCCATAATTAATTATTATATATTGAACGTCGAGTTGAATTATTTATATCCGGGGGGGTGCTGCGATTTAATGCGATTTGCGGAGTCCTACTGCTGCACAGCTTGTTAGGACGCCGAGGGAAAAGAATGTCATTTAAATAGGGACGTGTTTATTGCAGCGACGGCAGGGAAATCAAATCCAGTTAAATTTAACTGGATTTTTAAATCAGTTTTATATACTTTAAACCAGTATATTTCTAGTTGTAACTAGAATTAATTACAATTCAGTGTTAGTCACACAAAAAATAAACTCCCAATCATATTTGTATAGTAGTAAATAATAAAATTATTTCAAATCAAATCAAATCTAATCCAAATTTATTTCATAAGTTAATATACCCGAACTAGTAAAGATTATATTTAAACAATTGTGCTTTGAATCAGCAAATTGGATCTTTACAACGACATTTTCTATGAAATTTACTTAGCACTGCACACCAAATGCACGCTTGCTCAACTGCCACATTAAACACTAAGGAAAGTAAATTCCACGCGTCGTTGTCTCGACATAAATACAGCCATTGAGGACGGGTACTTAGATTCTACTGTTTCGCGCTAAGTTGCTTGCACCGGAAGCGTGCGGTAAACGGCAATATGTTCAGTAACTTGAAGCAACATATCGCGCGTAACAATGGCCCACCAAGTAGAATGTAATTCTCGACTAACTATAATTAGAAGTTGATACACATACACATGTGTTACGTTTAATACTACACCGTTGTTATATATCTTCCGAGCGTGTAACTTTATAATTAATTATGTTAACATAGTTGTTCGATATTTCTGTTCTATTGTAACTGTGTTCGAGGGTTACAAGTTATATGCACTTGATTTAATCATTAAAAGTTGTAGGTAATGCAACTCAACTTTTAAAACATAATATCTTCCAGAGTAAACAAGCAAATCGGCTTTAGTTGCTCAAAATAAGAAGCTAATAAATGCAGCTATTTGAAAATTAAGAGAGTAGATCGAGACCTCGGGTCCAGAGTGAGATGGACTTAGTTTGGTTTGTAGTGTACCTTTCTGCACTATCCCAGGTACACTACAAACCAAACTAATTTTTTTAATTTTGAAAATTATGCGCATATCATCGTATTGCCCATTTGTTTATCTTTAGTAGAAAGCTTAAAATAATACTAATAATTTAACTTTATTATTAACGTCGTAATAAGTTTTAATAATTAAAGTCGCTATTCGCAATTGAAAATTATGTAAATTTCATCGTGTTACCCATTTATTTTTTATTATAAAATAGCTTGATTATTTAATGTGTAACACAGTAATAAACGTAAACAGCTTATAAAATCATATTTAACTACATGACTAAAATGAACTGCTCAAATAAAAATAAATAATTTGTGTTTATATCTTTCTTTACAACTAAAAATAATTACGAAATTAATACGAATAAAATATCATATGTATTTATAAATAATGTATTACTTCAGAAACATATTAAACAATATAAATAACTAATGTAGACTAGTAGACTAGATACACTGCTATTACTTGTTGACGACTTTGTTGACATAACTAATGTGATGAAAGCACAGAGACTCGATTACGTGTAAACATGAATGAAGGGCGGCGGCGAATCCAGGCCGACGTTAGTGCACAAACAACTCGTTTTGCAAATAAACTCACCGGACTCGGTTACGTGTGTACACGGCACAAGGGGTGGTTTATTACGTCCGTAAATTATTTAGATTATTCAAATTATAATCATCGTTCGGTTGTGAAACAAGAAGTACCGTTTTATGTGAATTTGAAATCAAAATAGTATTGGGGGATGAGCATCATAGCGTGATGTTGTAATAATTTATTCACACAATATTTTATAGACCCTACAAAGTATGATACGTTTTGCAGTTAGAGTCGTGCCGCTTTATATGAATTTGATATCACAATAGTATTGGGGGTGAGCACCATAGCGTGATGTAATAATTATTCACACAATATTTTATAGACCTTACAAACTATGATACGTTTTATAGTTTAAACAAAAAATATTTACGAACAATTCTTACTGAAAAACACTTCTAACACCACGGGTGTTCTGGGTATGGGCATTTTTCAGGATAGATTTATATTCTGAAAAATGCCCATAACTAAATAATTTATTTTAAACAAGATAAAAATAACCTAACCAAAATTGGGATTTTAATAATAATAATAATAATAAGTTTATTCCCCCATTTTTTTACAAACAAACATACAGATAAATGTTTAATTAAAAAAAAACTTAAAATATATTTTAGACCGGACGCCAGGATTGTATCGCAGATCCCTCTGCACAGACGTAGGCTAGTTTTCATAACATTACTGTATAATATCCTATTATTAAATAAAATAATACACTACAGAGTGGCCCGAAGGTCGATAGCCAGTTACAAATTGTATCGTATACAGTAACTACTACAATTAAAACAAACAACAATTTTAACAACGCAACAACATGTTGATCATCGGCCTATACGAAGCCTAAATGCCTAATTACATGTTGTCATATAGACACAATTCACGGAATTCTCAGCACGTGTGTATCATTCCACCAGCTCTTATTCAGGCAACTTTTTTCTTAATTTTTAACGTTTGATTCATTACATAGTTGGCGCTGAAAACTTGTAATAAATTACCCAAGCTTCAGCGATATATCACCCGGGAGAGAAAATGAGCGTTAAATTTTAATAAGCTCTACAGTTACGTAGGAAATTATATAAAATTACCTTTGATGCCGTGCAAAGCGCTTTTTTAGAGACGTAGGCATTACGTATCGCTATCGTCGGCATAATTACTAATTAAATGACACTTTCTATAATAATCTTATGTAAGTAGTAAAATTAAATTTAAAAAAAACACAGGTTATTTTAACGAAATACTAATTATTTTCTTGTAGTATTGAAGGGTAACAATTGATAATTTCAACGCATTTAGTTTTTTTATTTTTTATTGTATTGGAGATGTAGTTAGGATGGGAGACAATACAATAAAAAACATTGAAATGCAGAGAGGAGTGAGATAAGGTTGCATACTATACCCACTACTGTTCAAAGTGTATTATATAAAACCGTACTATTTACTCCATGCTGTTCGCTATATTTTTCCATTACTCGATTTAAGAGTGTAATGGAAAAATGTAACGAACAGAATGGATTAGAAACTATACTTTTTACTCCATCAATGCTGTTCTCTATATTTTTCCATTACTTGTTTGAAGAGAGTAATGGAAAAATATAGCAAACAGAATAGAGTAAATACTATACGTTTTACTCCATTCTGTTGGTTATATTTTTCCACTGCTCGTTTGAAGAGAGTAATGGAAAAATAAAACGAACAGAATGGATTAGAAACTATACTTTTTACTCCATCCATGCTGTTCTCTATTTTTTTGCATTACTTGTTTGAAGAGAGTAATAGAAAAATATAGCAAACAATATAAATACTATACTTTTTACTCCATTATGTTGGTTATATTTTTCCACTGCTCGTTTGAAGAGTGTAATGGAAAAATAAAACGAACAGAATGGAGTAGAAAGTATACTTTTTACTCCATGCATGATGTTATCTATATTTATCCATTGCTCGTTTGAGGACAGTAATGGTAAAATATAGCAAACAGAATAGAGTAAAAACTATACTTTTTACACCATTCTGTCCGTTATATTTTTCCATTACTCGTTTGAAGAGAGTAATGGAAAAATATAACGAACAGCATGCAGTAAAAAGTACAGTAAGTATCTTAAATGTTAATGTATGCTCAGTGTGTAATTTTGCCCATACAACATACAAAAAGTATTCTACTATTTCAACTTTCCTGCTACTTTCTTCGCATCGCCTTACAGTTCATCCATTGCTGTATGAACGCGCCTTTACTACTTCACGCCCATTATTCCATTATTACCATTCCAACAATGACGTATACCTAGAATATCATATTCCATTTGATTAAGGAACTTCGATTAATTCAAAGTCGTTTAGCAACGCAGTGGGCGGTAATTCCGAACTAACGCAATTCCGAGCGTCGCTTCGGTTTAATTTGCCGCGCCGCACTCTTTGAACAACGTTTAATTGCCGCCCCCGCATGTGGCGCCTTTAACTGTAACGATCAACCCCTCCCCACACGCCGCCTCTCAATTGCCTGGCGAACGTGTTGCAACTAGACACTAGGATAATAATATAAAGATGTTTTAAATGCTTAGTTTAATGGTGAATAAACAACAAATTCACGCGATTTCAATGTGTTGACCATGAAAACGTAAAAGATATAAGTTTTTCTTATAGTGGTTTATAATTCTCGTGATTGTTGCCAGAAATGTAGAGGTGGTAAGGAAGAAATTTATTTCTGAGAGAGCTTGCGTTAGGGACTTCCTAGCACATTGCAAACCAAATTCTAAATGTACAAAATATTCAGAATCAAGACGTAGATGATATAAATATCACAGAAAACCTGCCACCCTAAATATGGGCTGTCCGCAAGAAAAAGGTAAAGTAAAAACCTTTTTTATTTTGAAAAATATATGAAGCAAGGCAGTGTCTTCATCATCTTGTTATAATGTGTCAAAATTGTTGACCATGAAAAAGTAATAGATATAAGTTTTTCTTATAGTCTTATATCTAGTCATATCTGTCTCCATTTACATCAAATTCAGAAAAAAAAATAGTTTCTAGTTTTTAAGACTACACTATGTGTATAAGTTTATATGCCCGCAAATATTATTCGTTATTCAATTAGTGCCCACCAGGGTGCAATTGTACCCGTTCGCTCCGCGTTATGTGAGCGCGCCCGCAGCAGCGCCGGGGCTGTTAATTTCAATTGAACCCGTCGCAGAAATTCGTTCTACCCTGGAAAATATATATAGAAGGTCGCCAGGGCTGCGATTATAAAGTGGTTTATCCTGCGGGCGGACGATCGTCGCACGTACGGCAGTGGAGAGGCACCTTATAAATAGATAACTTCCTGCGACCGGGGGGGCTTAACGGGATATTATGTGCAGAGGGTGCCTTTTAATATTCATGGCGAGTTTTGCGGATAAATTTAAAGGCGCGCGAGCACGCTGCAAAGCGTACATATAGGTTATTAATGGCGGATGCGGAGAGATAAGCGACAAAAGAGTGATAACGTTTTGGTCGAAAATACATCTGAAAAACTGTGGTTACAAAAATCTGTTGTCTCTCTTTATCATAAGAATAATAATAAAAATGTATTTACGTTCATATGCATGGGAATATTTACAGAGGTAAAAAAAACATATATCATGAAATAATTACACACAAAAAACATGATACTTAGTATAATATAAATGTAAATTGCTGTTCATATACATAGGCGTATGTACAGAGGTCAAAAAACATATATCATGAAATCATTAGGAAAGAAGCATGTTACTTAGTATAATAAAAATTACCATTCATATACATAGGCGTATTTACAGAGATCAGAAAAAACATATATCATGAAATAATTACCAAAAAATACATGATAGTATAATACAAATGTAAATTGCCGTTCATTACATAGGAGTATATACAGAGGTCAAAACAAAATATATATCATGCAATAATTACAAAAAAAAATGATACTTAATATAATACATATAATATACATACATATAATACTGGTACAGTTTCAAATTTAGAAATTCATCAAGACTGTATTGTGCCGGCTTAATTTTTTGTTTAACCTTGCGCCGGACGCAACTGATCTGGTGGAATACCTGAAGGAGCAATTATGATGATTTATGCAATTATCAAATAAAAATAGTATGAGGTGTATCTTCCTCATACTATTTTTATTTGACAATTGCATAAATCATCATAATTGCCCCTTCAGGTATTCCACCCAGTCTATGTAGATAATAGATCACAATATAGTGTGACTCTGTTACGTACACGTCGTAGTAGTAAATAGAAAAACGATCTGTGAGATCATTACGCCCGAATATTCAAATGTGTGTATATTACAATGTTGTTCGAAATACAAAGAGGTGGCCCATGGTCGTATTAGTTTCAATAATGAACATCGCTGTCATTAATTCTCGTGATTGTTGCCAGAAATTTAGAGATGGTAAGGAAGATATTTATTTCTGAGAGAGCTGGTGTCAGAGATATCGACTTCCTAGCACATTACAAACCAAATTCTAAATCTAGAAATTATCCAGAATCAAGACTTAGATGATATGAATGTCACAGAAAATCTGCCACCCTAAAAATGGGCACCCTGTGCGCAAGAAAAAGGAAGTAAAAACCTTTTTTATTTTTTAAAACATGTGAAGCAAGGCGGTGTCTTCATCATCTTGTTATAATGTGTCAAATTTATTAAATTAACAACTATCAACATGAGTTTCATATAGTCAATACGTGTTTTAATAATAATTTAAAATAAGTTAGCTGCCCATAAATCGGTTTAAAATTGTACAAAGGTGCGAAGGCGCGAAAATTATTTCGTTACACGTTGTTGAGTTGATTGGTATGTAACGGTTATACCAAATAAAGGTTTTTTTTTACTTTAAAAGCCTCAAATATTTCCTGTAGTTCATAAATCAGTACTATTTTAGCCGCACTTAATCCACAGAGCCGGGCGCATTGAGGTGGGCTGCCTCAGTGGGGCGTCACGAGAGGTTTAGTCCTGCGAATGACAGCATCGACTGCTTAAAAATATCTACCCCGTTGCAGGTCTATTCAGTGAGGAGCTAGATCCCCGTATTGCTGTATTTAAATCCCTTTACAGCCGGGCTGTATGAATTTTACGTGCGCTCGGGCGCGCGGAAAAATCTAAGAAGTACCTGCTGCTTAGCGTATGTATTTATATGGCAGAGGGACATGGACAAATTATTTTGAATTCATTTGTATGTAGTAATTTTTTAGGACGGCAATACATATCCAATTTATATATATATATATATATATATATATATATATATATATACATATATATATATATATATATATATATATATATATATATATATATATATATATATAATGTAGACCACCCATCTCTTAGCAATCTATATATCTGATTAGATCTCATCAGTGTAGCTCAGCTAGTGAGGATTAATTCACACAATATCTCGAGTGGTTATATACAAATATAATACAACTAACCTCCTATGGGGTTAGTTGCATTTTTCTAGCCAAATTTATTTATGTTTCTAAAGGGGTTTCCCGTTTAATAAATTATTGTTGTTATTAATTGCTGTTTATACAATTTTAAACATTATTTGCGTACCACCGCCATAGCTCGAGTTATAATAAAGCGTATGTGATGAAAATGGCCAAAATAATTAAAAACACATACATTTGTGTATCAAATAAATTAGTTACCAGCAGAAATAAAGTTTTTTTTTAATTGTAGCTTTATTTTTGGCTTAAGGTGGTAAATCTTCAAAGACGCCCGGGAGATTAATAAGATATTCTCCCCCGGGAAGTGCTTAATTCCGACCCATCCAGGGCCGACCTACCAGCTAAACCCCACCTCGAATCTTAAACCAATATATTCCTACATATGGAATCAACATTTCTGTATTACCTCATATATAGGTGGCTGTAAATTTTAAGCGGTTATAGGTGGTTATCTAAAAATTTTGTATTTTTTAAATCTAACCATATCAAACCGTTATCTTTTTCTCAATTAATAACATTTGTTTCTTCATTGAATTTACCATATATAGTACCTACAGCCATATTTGCCTCGTATTATAGTAATTTTAATTAATTTTTTTAATTAATTTCAAACATCTGTCTCACCTACTAGTAGATGATTGTCCAGCATTAATTTATGTTCCTCAATTTTGTGAATTTGTCACGCAAACGGTGCCTCGTACATTCTTGCAGAGTAACTTCTCGACTGTACGTGCCAAAATTTAATATTAAAACGCGCCCTAGTTGTACGTTTTTCCACGTGCCGCATATGCCACCCGAATCCATTAGTCGATTCGAGAAAAATGCTCCCAGGGAAATTGCATGCAACAAAATACAAAACGTATCCGATATTGATTAATAGGTAACGAGAAAAATCGTGATTTATCCAGTGTCATCCTTCTAACTTCATCTGAGTCACTTTAACATACAAAATGAATTTGTATATCATAGAAATATTAAATATTGGATTGTCAAGGTGTCTACTTTGTGATAATTCATTTTAAAGGATAAATAACACGATTTTTTACTTTGTTTTTTATCACACTTCAGTTACACTTTGCAACTAGTTTTGGCTAAGCTCTAGCCATTTTCGAGCTCATCGAGGAGGAGCTCGAAAATGACTACAGCTTAGCCTCTACAAAGTGTAACTGAATTGTGATAAAAAACAAAGTAAAAAGTTGTTTTATTTATCCTATGGAAATATTAATTGTATCATTTGAAATATTTCACGACTAATTGCGTTTTAGATCAATAATAATAATTTATCGCGCTTAAGACACTATTTTTAGTGTTATGATATGTGTATCAGGATGTATCGATTGATGTAGTAGGTATGTGATACATTTCCACAATAGGAGCGAAATACCAGATGTTACTCTATTAAATCCCAATCTTTTATTAATTTATCTCATGACCAAATTATTTGCTTAATTATTCTAGAATTTGCTACAACTTTTATTATTAATTGTCATTGACTATATGAGCCTGTAAATGTTACAACGGGTGCTATACGGATTAATAATAGTAATGATAATGCTTGTCCCTTTACCGATGGAAACGCGCTTGTGCTGATAAATGATGATGATTTTTGATGAATAATGATTTTTTATTATTATTTAATCTAGTTTTCAAAAGCAATGCGTTCCTCCAGTGCACGCAACTACTACGAATCATGAGTTAAATCACCGTAAAGTTGATATTATTGATTCCCATATTCAGATTCAGAACTAACTCCAGAGCACTGTATGCGCAATTGCGGTTCGTCACTTCGTTTGAGTCCCTAAGTTTGCCAACCACTTGTAATACAAACCGCAGCCAGAGTCAGTCCCTTCTAGACGATACACGAGTTCCCAAACAATATTCCCAAACTATTTCGACAATAAGCCAATTACCACCCCCCGCGCAGTAAGGATGCGGGCGCGGGATGTGCGCCGCATTAACATTCGATGTAGGATTAGGGATTACGGCTGTAAGTTGGCGAGACGTTGTTCTTCTTTTACAATTTGCAGTTTCAGTTCGCGTACAGTTATAACGGTTTCCAATCGCTATCCGAGATATGCAATTTAAGTCGTTCAAGAAAATACGCGATCGCAGGAACTTATTGATAGCGGGGGAGTTTTAATGCGATGGAAACTAAAGATTGGCGCGTTAAAGTTGCGTATTGCTGGACAGCTAGTCGATTTAACAAGCAACGCTTTGAAAATCTGAATAGATACGCGTAATTTACTGTAAAATAATATCAGCAGAATAGTTAAATTAGATACTGCAGGTGGACAAAAGTAACAAATCTCATAGATTGTGCTTGAATTTAAAAAAAACCTGCCTATCTATCCGTTTCGTGGACCCGAAGAAGGCTCTCAGACGTATTAAGAACAGTTATTAGTAAAAGCATACACCCCTAACATAATAGGGACAATAAAAAATTAAACACAAAACACACAACCAAACAGAAAGTGATGAATGGGGAGGTAACCAAGATACAAGTTGTCAAAGAAGTCATCAAAGCTACAATATCAAACGCTATTCAAGGTTTTTATTTTGGCAATTACTCTCACAATATAGTTTTTAATTTGTCTATTCAATAGCTTAGGACTTAAAGTTTATAGAATATTGGTAATACGGGCATAATAGATGTAAAATTACTTTATAAAATATCCAGACATCCAGACGAGACACACACAGACATCGCAAAAATCGGGTTTTATTTCGGCTATTTTAGGCATGAAACGTAACGAAAATTAAAAATCATTTTTTTCTGAATTGTTCACGACAACAATACTTTTCTTATAGTGTAGTTTTCCTCCCAGAAAGTTATCGCTTATTTCCATAATCTTAGTTAGAAAAGGTGAAGGCGTTTCGGATATTTTAGCCATAACACGTAACGAAAATTGAAATTATTTTTTCTAAATTCTTCACAACATACTTTTCTTACTGTATAATTTTTCCCACGGAAACTTATCGCATATTTTCACAATCTTAGTTAGAAAACGTGAAGGCGGCTTTTCGACTATATTAGGCAAAAAACGTAACGAAAATTAAAATTATTTTTTTCTAAATTATTCACGACAACAATACTTTTCTTATAGTGTAGTTTTTTCCCCCGGAAAGTTATCGCATATTTCAACAATCTCAGTTAGAAAACATGAAGACGTTTTCGGAAAAACAATATCTTCCTTTACATCAGTGATATATTAGGAAAGTAAAAATATTGTACAAAAAAAATCAAAAAAAATTAACTTCACATTAATAACCATTATTTCCCTTAATAAACATCATATCAATCAACCATCTCACTAATCTCACATAATATCCCACCCCATTTTAGAAATGACAACCCCCACTGTTAAACTCATTCCGTTTGCTTGTAGAAACATGTAATTTTCATCCGAAGTGCGCGTGCATTAGACACAAACAAAACTAATATCCGTATGACATGTTTTATTCATTAATCGAGGGCGGTAGTTTAAAATATTCAACTACAGACAGCAGTTATTTGCACATGGGGGCCGGCGGATAGGCAAAATAGACAAATAAAACGCAATAAAATACGCCGATGCGGGGGGCGCTCGCTGAATGAGGGTTTCATCGCAGAAACCGCCTCGACACCGAGTTTACCAAACACTAGAGGGGCCGCATCCAATATTTGCACGGGACGTCTCGCTCTATTTCCGAAACCGTAAAATTTTACATCTCTTTTTCAATGTGTGTGAGTGTGTACACAACCAGGGGCGAGCGTGGACGAGAGATTAACCGAGGAGTAAATACTCCACTGCACGTTTTTAATTTACTCCCTTTGAACCTTTTAATTGTTGCTTGATTAATTTGTTGATTTTTCTCGCGTTGGGAGTTTAACGTCAGCCTTTGTACTTCGCATATTTTATTATACTTACACCAGCGCTATATCTTAAAACTCAGGGTAAATGTACTTTTTTGATTCGTAATATATATTATTTATCTTACAATAAAATTGATAACAGTGATGAAATATATTTATACCAGTAATTATAGTATTTTGATTTTTCGAGTTATTTTTTTCAACGAGCTACCTGAAAGTTCGGTCATTTTGGATGTGCGTTGAAATACCAAACCGTTAGAAAAAATCATAACACTAAATAATAAACATATATTATTTAAAATCGCCAAAAATCTTTTAAATACATGAAGGATTATAAAAACAAATAACATTCTCAAAAACTTACTATTTAACCTGCAGCGGTGGTATAAAGTTGTCATTTGTTTCTATAGCTATAACATGCAAATTAGTAAATAACAAAAGATGCCGATTTTTATTTAAATAGATTTATGTTTAAAGAACATAACTGCTTTATGTTTATAGCACTTTTATTTTGCGAGTTATAATTTTTTTCATCGATCTACCTCTAATATCCGTCATTTTGGGTGTGCGTTCAAACATTAGATAGTTACAAAAAAATTCATAACACTCAAAATAATTAATATATATATATAATTCAAACTCTTTCAAACAAAAATATTTTAAATACATACAGGATTATATATATATATATATATATATATATATATATATATATATATATATATATATATATATATATATATATATATATATATATAAATCAATAGCCTCAAAAGTTTACTATTTAACCTGTAGCGGTGATATAAAGTTGTCATTTGTTTTAATAGCTATAACATGCAAATTAGTAAATAACAAAAGTTGTCAATTTATATTTGAATAGATTTCTGTCCTAAGAACATCATTGCAAAATTTTATATTTGAAGCATAATTATTTTCCATGTTATAATTTTTTTATCGAGCTACCTCTAAAGTTGGTCATTTTGGGTGTGCGTTGAAACATCAAACAGTTACAAAAAAAATCATAACACTCAAAATAATAAACATACATAACTCAAAATCTCCAAAAACCTTTTAAATACATGAAGTATTATAGAAAAAAATTAACAGTTTCAAAAAATTACCATGTAACTTGCAGCGTTGATATAAAATTGTCTTTTGTTTCAACAGTTATAACATGCTAATTAGTAAATAAAAAAAGACGTTGATTTTTATTTAAATTTATTTATGTTTTAAGAACATGACTGCAAAATTTTATATTAATAGCACTTTTACTTTCCGAGTTACAATTATTTTCATCGAGCTATCTCTAAGTTCGATCATTTTGGGTGTGAGTTAAAACATCAAACCGTTACAAAAAAAAATCATAACACTCAAAATAATTAACATACATATCTCAAAAATTCCAAAAATATTTGAAATACATACAGAATAATAGAAACAAATCAACAATATCAAAAGTTTACTATTTAACCTGAAGCGTTGATATAAAAATGTCCCCCGAGAAAATTATACGAAATAAAATTAATTTAATTGTTTTACGAAGTGATTCAGGCATAAACTAGATGTCTTAAAACATTAAATACCTCGCGACACGCTACGCAAAATCTCCAGCACTCTGCAAACTGTAAATACGAAGATAACAACGACACGCTAGCGAGTAGCGCAACAATAAATACTCCCCCAGCTCGCGCTATAGTCCTTTCAATAATCCCCCCGAACGTAACGTACTTAATTGTCGATTCCTTAATCGGAGCCTAATAAACGCAGTTTTGTTATTTCCTTCCGCCGAGCTGGGGGGCTGATGCGCGTCTGTTTAGCGAACAAACTTTGAATTTCCGGCATCGCGTGTTTAATGCAAAGGAAAATTGTGCTGCTCGGTTGTCCCGGCTTTGGTTTTAGCCGAGTTTCAATTATCCGCCCCCACCTGCATTTACATGATCAACATGACTGGCGGTTCGTTTAGAGCGGGCTGGCAAATGTTTGCTAACCAAAAATTTGTTGCTAGTTTAAAGTCACGGTAGCTAAATTAGGAAATTAACAAATTATTTGTTAGACATCTACTTTATTATGCTCACATCATGAATATTAAGTATTCTTTCTTCATATAGAATGCTTATTAGTGTATATATTTGTTTAATACTAAACTCACTAGGTTAGTTGGTAGAGTATTCGTCTCGTACTGAGCTTGGGGAGCGAGAGCTCAAACCCCCACATGAATGAAATCTCGCCTTTCATAGTTAAATATTATAGGAATAAAAAAACACTAGTTATAAAATTGACATCCCAATAAGAATATTAAATTTCATTCGAATAATTTCAATTTCACTTTTTTACCCGTTTATGTCGCTCATAACCAACTTCATTATTAAACGGAACCTGCTCGGGGAATTGAATTGCTATTCTTATCTGGGAGTGCTCAAAGAGTTGGCCCCAGTGAATGGCCCCTCATTACCCGAACAATAATCGAACACAAAAGGCAGCAGATTTTACGTTTCTTTGGACTTATTAAAACGGGGCAAAGTTCTGAGGACGTGCTCCACCCTCCCCCCTTGGGGCGGGAGTCTGGGCAATGATAAACAAGTCGGGCGCCGTATTCAGGGGGAAAACTGGTGGAACTCTACGGGGACTGTGGAACGTTTCAGCGCAAAGTGCATGGCTATTACTTTAATTTGGAGAGAATCGCGGCACGCTTTCCAGGGAGAATTGGGCTGTCGGCGTTGTAGGGAGGCATTATTGGTTGGATTGATGGACGGAATGGAAGTGAAAAGATTTACACAGATAGATAAACAAGGTAAATCAGTATTAATTACTTTAAAGTCTCAATCACTAGTTATTCATTCTTCCATATCCTTAAACTCACAAGATTTGAAGTTTTTTACTTTTCAGTTCCTTATTTTGTCTGTAAAAAGTACAAAATATAATGGGGCTGTACTGTATATAACCTTTGGTGAATTATTTTGAGAAACAGCTTTAAAGTGTGATACAACTGACCCCCTAGGAGGGCTATCTGGCGGCACCACATCAATTAACAATGCAAACCCATATGGTAATAACCGTCAACTTAAATATGCTTTAAAGGGTGATTCATAAGGCTAAAGATTCGTTTTGGCATTTTTCTTCTTAGGCAGGTGTATGAAAGTTGATGAAAGGCACTGGGTGGGATACTGACCGGTATCATTCACTTAGATGAAGATTTTTTGCAATACAACAATGTCGTTTTTATATCAGTTTAAATATTTTCCGATGGATTTTATCAAGAGTTACTGCTTTGAATTCATCATAATTTTAAAACGTGCTAACAAAAGACTGCTGACACCGACTTCTCAGGATATTTGCCTCCAAATAATAAAGCAAAAATATTTTAATGGCTGTAAACAACCTCATGTATTATTATTCAAGCTGCCCTCATATTTTTTTCGCACTCGCTCTCTCATTGCAACGGGAAATTTAATTGCGTCCTTTGGCGCGGCAATAAAACCACACTAAGCGATTGTTAGCGTAAAAACCCGGAGATGAAATTTTCACCAGAGCGCTGCAAAGGAAACCGTAAAGTAAACGCGCAGCACAAAGGTGGCCGGCCGCATAAACACAGATAACAATTGCAATTTTCCGGAACCGGCAATTTTCATTGCCTCTTAGAAAACGGCCGGCAAAAGGGACGAGCGTGTAAATAAACGCGCGCCGTTTTACTTTATGAGTACAGCAGCGCTGTATAAGGAAAGTTTTGTTATTGTCAAAAAATACGAATTTGCGAATTTAGAAAAATGGTACGTCTATTTTATGCTCAAATATATTAGATAGCATCTACATGGAGAATCGCAAGGAAAAAATACACCAATTGAATAGGTGTTAAATTATATGCAGTTTAACATCCTGAAACTCAACTTTTAAAACATGATATCTCCTAGAGTAAACAAGCAAATCGGGTTTAGTTCCTCAAAATAAGTTGCTAATAGATGCAGCTATTTGAAAATATTATAATAATTGTTTGTATTGCGAATAGTGACTTTATATACATTTTCATGCACTACGACGTTAATAATTAAGGCAAATTAATGAGTCAAGCTATTTTATAATTCAAAATAAATGGGCAATACGATGAAATTTAAAAATTTTCAAAATTGAAAAATTCGATTTTTTAGATTTTTTTGTATTGCGAATAGTGACTTTATATAAACTTTTATGCACTACGATGTTAATAATTAAGACAAATTAATGAATCAAGCTATTTTATAAAGCAATATAAATGGGAAACACGATGAAATTTACATAATTTACAAAATTCAAAAATTTGATTTTTTACAATATTTTGTATTGTAAATAGTGATTTTATATAAACTATTATGCACTACGACGTTAATAATTAAGGCAAATTAGTAAATCAAGCTATTTTATAAAGCTAAATAAATAGGAAACACGACGAAATTTACATAATTTTCAAAATTAAAAAAATAGATTTTTTACAATTTTTTGTATTGCAAATGGTGACTTTTTATAAACTTTTATGCACTACGACGTTAATAATTAAGGCAAATTAATGAATCAAGCTATTTTATAAAGCTAACTAAATGGGCAACACGATGAAAATTACATAATTGTCAAATTTCAAAAATTTAATTTTTTTACAATTTTTGTATTGCGAATAGTGACATTATATAGACTTTTATGCGCTACGACGTTAATAATTAAGGAAAATTAATGAGTCAAGCTATTTTATGAAGCTAACTAAATGGGCAATACGATAAAATGTACATAATTGTCAAAATTAAAATAATTGATTTTTTACAATTTTTTGTATCGCAAATAGTGACTTTATATAAACTTGTATGCACTACGACGTTAATCATTAAGGCAAATTAATGAATCTATCTTTCTACTAAAGCTACATAAATGAGGAACACGACGATATGTGTATAATTTTCAAAATTCAAAAAATTTTTGTATTGCGAATAGTGACTTTATCTAAACTTTTATGCACTACGGCGTTAATAATTACGGAAAATTAACAAATCCAGCTTCCTACTAAAGCTATATAAATGTAAAACAAAATGAAATTTGTATAATTTTTAAATTTCCAAAATTTGATTTTTTACAATTTTTTGTATTGCGAATAGTGACTTTATATAAATTTTTATGCACTACGATGTTAATAATTAAGGCAAATTAATGAATCTAACTTCCTACTAAAGCTAAATAAAGAGGCAACACAATGAAAGTTGTATAATTTTCAAAATTCAAAAACTTGATTTTTTACAATTTTTTGTATTGCGAATAGTGACTATATAAACTTTTATGCGCTACGACGTTAATAATTAAGGCAAATTAATGAATCTAACTTCCTACTAAAGCTAAATAAATGGACAACACGATGAAATTTGTATAATTTTCAAAATACAAAATTTTGAATTTTTACAATTTTGTGTATTACGAACTTTTTATAAACACTATGCACTATGACGTTAATAATTAAGGCAAATTAATAAATCAAGGTATTTTATAAAGCTAAGTAAATGGGAAACACGATGAAATTTACATAATTTTGAAAAACATTGGATTTTTTACAATTTTTTGTATTGCGAATGGTGACTGCCGGCCGCATAAACACAGATAACAATTGCAATTTTCCGGAACCGGCAATTTTCATTGCCTCTTAGAAAACGGCCGGCAAAAGGGACGAGCGTGTAAATAAACGCGCGCCGTTTTACTTTATGAGTACAGCAGCGCTGTATAAGGAAAGTTTTGTTATTGTCAAAAAATACGAATTTGCGAATTTAGAAAAATGGTACGTCTATTTTATGCTCAAATATATTAGATAGCATCTACATGGAGAATCGCAAGGAAAAAATACACCAATTGAATAGGTGTTAAATTATATGCAGTTTAACATCCTGAAACTCAACTTTTAAAACATGATATCTCCTAGAGTAAACAAGCAAATCGGGTTTAGTTCCTCAAAATAAGTTGCTAATAGATGCAGCTATTTGAAAATATTATAATAATTGTTTGTATTGCGAATAGTGACTTTATATACATTTTCATGCACTACGACGTTAATAATTAAGGCAAATTAATGAGTCAAGCTATTTTATAATTCAAAATAAATGGGCAATACGATGAAATTTAAAAATTTTCAAAATTGAAAAATTCGATTTTTTAGATTTTTTTGTATTGCGAATAGTGACTTTATATAAACTTTTATGCACTACGATGTTAATAATTAAGACAAATTAATGAATCAAGCTATTTTATAAAGCAATATAAATGGGAAACACGATGAAATTTACATAATTTACAAAATTCAAAAATTTGATTTTTTACAATATTTTGTATTGTAAATAGTGATTTTATATAAACTATTATGCACTACGACGTTAATAATTAAGGCAAATTAGTAAATCAAGCTATTTTATAAAGCTAAATAAATAGGAAACACGACGAAATTTACATAATTTTCAAAATTAAAAAAATAGATTTTTTACAATTTTTTGTATTGCAAATGGTGACTTTTTATAAACTTTTATGCACTACGACGTTAATAATTAAGGCAAATTAATGAATCAAGCTATTTTATAAAGCTAACTAAATGGGCAACACGATGAAAATTACATAATTGTCAAATTTCAAAAATTTAATTTTTTTACAATTTTTGTATTGCGAATAGTGACATTATATAGACTTTTATGCGCTACGACGTTAATAATTAAGGAAAATTAATGAGTCAAGCTATTTTATGAAGCTAACTAAATGGGCAATACGATAAAATGTACATAATTGTCAAAATTAAAATAATTGATTTTTTACAATTTTTTGTATCGCAAATAGTGACTTTATATAAACTTGTATGCACTACGACGTTAATCATTAAGGCAAATTAATGAATCTATCTTTCTACTAAAGCTACATAAATGAGGAACACGACGATATGTGTATAATTTTCAAAATTCAAAAAATTTTTGTATTGCGAATAGTGACTTTATCTAAACTTTTATGCACTACGGCGTTAATAATTACGGAAAATTAACAAATCCAGCTTCCTACTAAAGCTATATAAATGTAAAACAAAATGAAATTTGTATAATTTTTAAATTTCCAAAATTTGATTTTTTACAATTTTTTGTATTGCGAATAGTGACTTTATATAAATTTTTATGCACTACGATGTTAATAATTAAGGCAAATTAATGAATCTAACTTCCTACTAAAGCTAAATAAAGAGGCAACACAATGAAAGTTGTATAATTTTCAAAATTCAAAAACTTGATTTTTTACAATTTTTTGTATTGCGAATAGTGACTATATAAACTTTTATGCGCTACGACGTTAATAATTAAGGCAAATTAATGAATCTAACTTCCTACTAAAGCTAAATAAATGGACAACACGATGAAATTTGTATAATTTTCAAAATACAAAATTTTGAATTTTTACAATTTTGTGTATTACGAACTTTTTATAAACACTATGCACTATGACGTTAATAATTAAGGCAAATTAATAAATCAAGGTATTTTATAAAGCTAAGTAAATGGGAAACACGATGAAATTTACATAATTTTGAAAAACATTGGATTTTTTACAATTTTTTGTATTGCGAATGGTGACTTTTTATAAACTTTTATGCACTACGACGTTAATAATTAAGGCAAATGAATCAAGCTATTTTATAAAGCTAACTAAATGTGCAATACGATGAAATTTACATAATTGTTAAAATTAAAAAAATTGATTTTTTACAATTTTTTGTATTGCTAATAGTGACTTTTTATAAACTTTTATGCACTAAGACGTTAATAGTTAAGACAACTTAATGAATCAAGCTATTTTATAAAGCTAAATAAATAGTAAACACGATGAAATTTACATAATTGTCAAAATTCAAAAATTAGATTCTTTACGATTTTTTGTATTGCGAATAGTGACTGTAAATATACGTGTATGGATTACGTCGTTAATAATAAAGGCACATTAATAAGTCAAGCTTGCTACTAAAGCTACATAAATGAGCAACACGATGAAATGTGTATAATTTTCAAAATAAAAAAAAATTATTTTTTACTATTTTTGTATTGCGAATATTGACTTTTTATAAACTTGTATGCACTACGACGTTAGTAATTAAGGCATGTTAATGAATCAAGCTATTTATAAAGTTAAATAAATGGGAAACACGATGAAATTCACATAACTATCAAAATGCAAAAAATAGATTTATTACAATTTTTTGTATTGCGAATAGTGATTTTTTATAAACTTTTATGCACTACGACGTTAGTAATTAAGGCAAATTAATGAATCAAGCTATTTTATAAAGTTAACTAAATGTGCAATACGATGAAATTTACATAATTGTCAAAATTCAAAAATTTGATTTTTTACAATTTTTTGTATCGCGAATAGTGACTTTATATAAACTTCGATGCAAGATGCAATTAATAATTAAGGCAAATTAAATTAATCAAGTTTCTTTCTAAAGCCAAATAAATGAGCAACACTATGAAATTAAAATAACATTCAAAATTCAAAAATTTTGATTTTTTACAATTTTTTGTATTACAGATAATGACTTTATTTAAACTGTAGTGCATTACTTCGTTAATAATTAAGGCAAATAAATAAATCAAGCTTTTTTAAAAAGCTAAATAAATGGGCATCCTTAATTTTTAGCCACCCTTAACCTTACCCCCTTCCCCGACCCATCCTCGTTTTAACAAAAAAATAGTTGACAACCCTAGCTAACTCGGTACAGTATAGTAGATACAAATAAATACGTTTGTATAGAGGATAAATAGGAAACATTTACACACATTGTGACATACCAAAAAGTGAATCAAGCCTGACACTGGTTTCAATCGAGGATTGCAAACATCACCGTGTGTTTGCAATCCTCGATTGAAACCAGTGTCAGTCTTGATTCACTTTTTGGTATGTGACAATGTATGTACCTTTTTCCTATTCCAATCGATACCACACACCGCAAAGCCAATGACTGGCTCACTGGCTCGTGGCTATTGATTTTGGAATCATCGAAAATCCAATTCGGCGACTCAAGTCCATTCGAGCCAAAATCTCACCGTGTGTACGGATACACGGTGAGATTTTGGCTCGGCGCTGGACCATTTGGACCACCCGTGTGTAGGGACCATAAAATAATACGAACAAAAAATCTGCCGAAACTGTTTTGCATTATACGAATATCAATAAGAACCGAATTGGAATGTCGCAATCAACTAAAAGCAAATGAAATTAGCCTGTAACTACCCGGCGCATTCACCAATATTCTCCCCAGGACAACTTTGTAAAACTCGCACTTTCCAGCTGATTTTCACAACTTTCAAACTTTATAAGTGCACCAGTGCTATTGCACCAATCACCGCAAAGTTTATTTTTACAACAATTTTGAACATACGCGTGTTATTTCCTGGCAACAATGACCCCGCGTATTAACAGCATTAAACTACGCCGCTATCGCGGATCTATTGTGATATTTTACCGGGGCTTCCGGATTGTTTATTGAAATTGTGAATACAATAACATTTGCATAACCGGCTGCTGCAGCTATTGCGGCGGCATGGGTGGTTTTCAGCGTATATCTGAAGTGCATTACAACGAAGTTTGCAAGCGCGGATGCTGTTGGGGAGTGCGAGCGGGGTTTACTACAATCGCGTTGCGCTTATGGGCGGCCTGGCAAGCCACTAAAAGTGTTGTTGGAGAGGACGATTGATCGAGTTTGCAGAGTGTTCTAAACGGCCACATACGACCACGGTTTTAACAATTACTAACTAGTGTAGTTTAGCGAATATTTATTAAATGATGCATCGATTTACAGTCGCCATTACGAGGCGTAGGTGTAGTACACAAGGGGCATTTTCAATTTTTTTAAATATTTATGAAATTCTAAAGGCCACAGGCTTTAACAGAAAGGAATAATTATCTATTCCCTTCTGTTCGAGCCTGTGGTCTTTAGCATTTCAATCATCATTTTATTCAAAACGCAGCCATATGGTTTGTGATTATATATTGATGATTAGTTATTATAGAGGATGTTAAAGATAATAATGAGGTGTTATATAATAATAATAATAAAATAAATGTATTTCCAAAAGAAAAGAAAAACACAGTTTATAATTTATAATTGTAATTATAATAATAATAAAGATAAATAAACTAGTTTTAGTTTCCCAAGGAAATTACAGTTTATGGATATCAAAGCAGCATGTATTGCTGGTATAGTACTACAAAGTTATATCTGAAAACAAACAGTTGGAATCATATTTATAAATGAAGCTCAGAATCGATTTTCTCTTGCGTTTTTCTCTAAAATGACCAAAAAAATTTCACTCTTTCTAACCACGGTATATACATGTTTTTTTATATTTCATACTAATTTTATGTACATACAGTAAACAATATTGTATTATTTGAGCACTAACACCTTATTTTCCTCTTTGCAACCGAATCCGGGAATTTTCATTTATATTTCAGACTAATGTTGTGTACATACAGTAAAAATTATTGTAGTATTTGAGCACTAACACCTATATCTAAATCCGGGAACACACGGTATATTAATAATAAATATAACCCTATCTGTTCACACTTCAACCATCAACGATTCAAACTTTTCGTTTCTAATAAATTATGCAATAACCAAATTACGTTCTAAGGCAATAATTAAATGACTTATACAAATCGCATTAGCCGCCAGTTCTGTTTTCCATCTGGGAACATTTCAATGCTGCTACCAATCGACCTAATTATTAATTTTTATTTAATCACATAAACGGAACGAGGAGTTTTAAGCGCGCGGCCTAATTCGTGATTAGGGACAGTAATACGGTTAAGCCCTCCCGCACCGTGGAAATTCCGGAGCGCCGGGGAAAAACATCTTACCATCCTGGAGCGCGCGCGTTTAATCCGATAAGTAAAAAGTTGCGCGCCCCATTTAAAATTGGATTAGAGTGAACACGCGGCCGATCGGCTGGAGCATGAAGAATCAGATGCGATTCCCGGGGGGATTAAATGTTTACAGTTTGTTTGGTAAGTACCACGCGAAAGGTTTACATATGCGGAAAGTATCTTAAGATGATATTAAGCCTTTTATGCGTATATTTCGAAATGAAATGGGATATAGTAGAGAAATGTGTAACAAAGACATTTCTCTACCCAACAATGCATCCTATTTTATTTAGAAATATACGCATAAAAGGCTTAATATCATCTTAAGATACTTTCCGCATGTGCAAACATTTCGCGTGGTACTTACAATGATTACAATTTTCGATGGTTTCAACATACGATTTTATTTAGATAGTTTTTTGTATTTCTAACAAAAACTAGTATTAACTGGTAACCTTTTCGTTTAGTTTTATTTATTTTTATACAATATGAGTAAAAATAACTATAAATTGGTATTATACTCGCTTGAGCAGCACCATAAATTTTCCTCTTAAAATTATTTTCGATGGTTTCAACATACGATTTTATTTGGATAGTTTTTTGTATTTCTAACAAAAACTAGTATTAACTGGTAACCTTTTCGTTTAGTTTTATTTATTTTTATACAATATGAGTAAAAATAACTATAAATTGGTATTATACTCGCTTGAGCAGCACCATAAATTTTCCTCTTACAATTATTTTCGATGGCTTCAACATACGATTTTATTTGGATAGTTTTCTGTATTTCTAACAAAAACTAGTATTAACTGGTAACCTTTTAGTTTAGTTGTATTTATTTTTATACAATATGAATAGAAATAACTATAAATTTGTATTATACTCGCTTGAGCAGCACCATAAATTTTCCTCTTCATTAGTTTAGCTCCAATAATCGCAGCAAAAAGTAATTAACAAGCCGGAATTGCAAAACTAATAAGCGCAGAACAGCTCGGGCAACAAGACCATTGTTGTGTGTATGTGCGTGGAGCATGTTATATAATCGATTTCTGCCGAGAAGCAGGATGGCGTACCTATTTACTTCTTTTTTTTTACCCCCGTTACGTTTTCTACGTATGTGTGTTGGTAATTAAAATTTTAATTAACTCTCCGCGCACAGTCTTTATTGGCCCGATAAACATTTCATCGCGAGCGGTGGCCGGAGGTTTTTAAAGTACATTTTATTATCGCAAATATTTACCGGTACAGAAAGGCGGAAGAATAAAATGTTTTATTTCATAGGAAAAACACTCGGGGCCATGCGTTTTAAGAGTTAATAAAGCTAGTTCCACGTTTTATAACAGCTACATTAATACTAACAGGATTCACGAATTATATCTGTACTTACGAGGATGTACGTGTTTCAAACGAATACAATTTCAACAGACAAAAAGGACGGAGTGGTTAAACAAAGAGCTTAGATTGAAAATTAAGGACAAAAAGCAAATCGAAAAGATAACCAAATACTAAGAGTAAGTGTATTTATTTATTACTCATGTCCTAAATAAATAAATTATGACACTGAAATATTCTTTTTGTACTCATGTTGGGTTTTGTGGCAGTGCAGATTAAATTATGGAATCTAAGGTTAAAACTACACTGAGTGAACAACAAAAAATGATGATACACACACTGTCTACCAGACGAACCGGTATGCAATTGCTATTGTTAAGTATACATGTTGCAGGTAGATATCGTTTCGTTTCAATCGGAGACATACTGGTGGAGGCGCCGGGTATCGGGTTTAAGGGGTTATATACCTTTATTTTCTTCAATAAAATCGATTTTTTTTATTGCTGTATCCGAAAGTAAAACTCTTTGAGAATATTTTACGAAATTTTCATGGAGATCCGAGCAATAGATCAAAAGTTACAGCGTTTAGAAGCGGGATGCGATGTTTCCTGGAACATCTACTCCATTCTCGACCATTCAAATCGCGTATGTTTTGTGACAAATTCCTTATAATCAGTTGTATACAAGCTTCCGAAGCGTTAGCATCGATTATCGATTTTTTCTCTCTGCTGTTTGTTTTGCCGTCTTTTCACAAAATCAGTATGGATTCCCGAAACAAAATTACACGCTAAACTCGATTATCTCAAAATGGTGTTTTCCAAAAGTGCGTTTGCCGTGATCACGATTGCCGAAAAACTATTTGACCGATCTTCTTCATTTATTTTTTAATTGTTTGTAATTAATGTTGTCAGTACTTGAACGATTCGTTTTTTATGTATAAATTTTTATTTTGCAAATACGAATTTTTTAATAAAATTTTTAGAGCTCAAAACATTGAGTTTTTGGGAAAAACGTTCCCGTATGCTGAAAAAACAAAATATTTATTTAAATAATCGTTCAAGTACTAGGAAGGTCCCTATACTAGTGAAATTTTTTGGGTTTTATGATTTCAATTGACCTGCTTGACTTTCATGATTGTCACCCCAAGCCTCATCAAAAAAAGAGGGTTTCGGGGAAAGGGCTATAACTCCGCCAATTATGAATTTTTTTTTATAAGCTGATACTTATTTTTTTCACTAAAAAACGTACTATTAATAAATTATAATTTTGATGTAAAAAAATTATTGCTACATACCTTTACAAACATTCAAACTTTCCTCAATTTTTCCGCACAAAAAGGTATATAACCCCTTAATTTTTTAGTTTTTATTTTATTCCCTATCTTTCTTTAGTTTCATTGTTCCAGCAATAAATTAATTTATATTTTCTTTTAGTGACTACACCAGTTGTATATTCGTTTTATTGCTGTTAAATAATAACCAACGCAATTAAATCGCATCCTTGGTAGCAACTGCACTCAATTCGTACCCTCCCCGATAAATTCCGTTTTGCGAAACAATCAATTACTGTTGCAATTAATCCGTCGTGTATCTATCTCTCGGCGTGCACATCCACCGAGATGGTGATCTGGTGTGCATGTGAGATAGTATAGGTTTAATTGAGTGGCTCCATCTGCGTGGAGATCAATCTCTATAAATCATGGCGGCCGAGGACACTCCAATAATAAATTGCAGCTCCGGCGGTCGCGGCTGTAGTTTATCGAACTTGAAGTAACCTCGGATAACTGTCCGCCGTTATTAATACATAATATATGTGGCACGTAGCCATCCCTCACGGTGTGTTTAGTGTCCCGGGCGAGGGTAATTTATCACCGTGTCGAATGTGCGAATCGGATTAATTAGTTCGAAAGATGATGGATTTTTAGTGTGATAGCGAAATATATTTGGAACTCAAAACCATATTTGTGATTCTACTAGTATTTTCTTTATATGTACTGAAATGAGTACAATGGGATTATATACAGTATACAAAAAGAATTTTATTGAAAAATAGCACATACCACTATACTTTTAACGATTTGATAACAGGAAGTAAATCTAGATATATATCGTTAAATAAGAGACAAATAACACCGAGATCCAAACCATCAACCACCACCATACCACGACCACCTGCATCTCTCGATACCAGGACATGTGGGGATATCCTCGCGAGTTCCTGCAGAGAGAATCACTTCTATTTTTTGGTTCCTTTTGTATATATTAAATTGATATATTTCAAAACAAACAAAAAATTCTATATAATATTCACTAGTTATTTTGCACAGACAGCCTGGTGGTCGGAGGACATACGAGAGAAAATAAAAGAAAAGAAAAAAGCATGGCAAAGATACCTAAACGACAAAAATATCTAGAACTACAAAAAATACAAAGACAAGAGAAAAATACTAATAACGAAGTTAGAATAACAAAAACCAGGGAATGAGAAAAGTTCCGGGAGACAATGGAAAAATAACGCAAGGGAAAACCAAAAGCTGTTTTATAAAACCCTAAAAAATTGCAGAAAAGAAAAAGGACAAGAAATAAGATACATACAAGAATGCTGAAGGAAAACGAAGAAATATTAGAAAGATAGAAACAATATTTTCAAGAATTACTAACCTTAATTAACGACAAAGAAACAAAGGCAAGAATTAGAGACAAGAACAACACTGAGGCAGATACAGAGAGTATCAAGAAACAGTCCTACGTTATTTATCATATACATGATGAAATAATGAAGAGCTTAAAACCAGAAATAAAAAAAAGCAAATATAGGTTACAAAAACATGCAAATGGTAAAAATATCGGAAGAAGCATTCGCTGATAATGTCGTAGTGATAGCAGAAAATAAAGCTAATCTGCAGCACAACCTGAGTGTATGGAATAAGCATCTAGAAAAATATAATATGAATAAAAAATGTTATTAGAAATTTAAAAAATTGAAACTAGAACGATTTCAATTAGACACTAATTCCATTCGCATTCCACCATTCCTCGCAGCGCCCATCATTTGCAAGATTATTCATGCATTTATTCATTCACGCGCAGAATATAGGGCAGCTGCGACAGGCGTCGCCCTCAGAATGAATTACCCCACCTCCGCGCGCGCCCCCCAAGCACAACAGCCCGTTTGTTGTCAAGCAAAAGACAGAAAATGGCCTGACACACAAAAACCATCATTCTTTCCGATATATTTAATCATGTTTCAAAGTAGTTATGGCTCATAATAGGACGATTAATCAGAGAGGAGCCGCGCCGGCGGCGGTGGCCGCGGATGGAATTCTTGGCACGTAGAGATTTCCGCGGACGCCCCAGAATACCGGATACACCCGGTAATTGGATTTCATTTGACAAACTGTACAATTACTACACACATATGGCACTCTAAATCATCTACACTAAACGGAGGCGGACGGGCGAATACAAAAAAAATTGGGGATGTTTTTGTTGGCGCGAGTTTGATCTGATTATAAGTTTTGGATGATATAGTATTTGCACACACTATGTAAAAGTATTGTAATTTTGTTCATAATATATAGTTTTTTTCATTTCGCGTGTATAATCAGGACTTACGTTTTTCAAAAGTATACAGTATTACTTTGTAACACACATTTGAATTGAGATTTAAAAATAAAATTTACAGCCACTTATATATGAGGTAATACAGAAATGTTGATTCCATATGTAGGAATATATTGGTTTGAGAATCGAGGTGGGGTTTAGCTGGTAGGTTGGCCCTGGATGGGTCGGAATCCAGCACTTCCCGGGGGATAATGTCTTAGTGACCTCCCGGGCGTCTTTAAAGATTCCCCACCTCAAACCAAACAAAAAAAAGGTTGCATTTCTATATAATTGAAACTTGTCCTGCATGCCAATTTATGTCAATGTGGACGAGATAGAAAATTGCAAACACAAACGATACACGCAAACAAGAATTTGTAAACTAGATTAGTTTTTCGTTTATTGTATTATGATTCTCTGTTAGGTTATTCTTATTCTGATTTATTTTATGATCTACTGATTCTGTATATATTTTTTCATTTACGTTTTCTCTGTTATTTTATTTTAACTTTATTGTAATTTATTTTTCTTTATAATTAGATTATTATTTTCGGTAAAGTGTAGGTCCTGGGCACTAATTTTTGTACTGCTTACATCTACCATGAAGAGGTTAAATACATAAACAAATAAATAAATAACCAACCAAATAAAATAAATAATCCCCACCCTTCTTTGAATAGTTCAAACAATATAAAACATCTGTATCTATTGAAAAAACTATGCACGCAAAGGTGGGGTGGGCGGGAGGCCCCTACCAACCAAACTATGCCCGTCCACTATTTCAAACGAATTGAACTATGCATTACATTATTATTCACATATATCTTTTTAATTAGTCTTAAATTAATAAATGACCTTAATTTAATCATAAAAAATAACGGATAATAGTGTAGTGCATAGTTCAAGTCGTTTTAAATAGTGGACGGGCATAGTTTGGTTGGTAGGGGCCGCCCGCCCACCCCACCTTTGCTCGCATAATTTTTCCATAGGATAAAACTTTTCTTGGAATAGATCAAACAATACAAAACGTCTGTATCTATTGAAAAAACTATGCGAGCAAAAGTGGGGTGGGCGGGTGTTCCCTACCAACCCAAACTATGCCCGTGCACCATTTCAAACGACTTGAACTATGCATTACATTATTATTCACATATATCTTTTTAATTAATCTTAAATTAATAAATGACCTTAATTTAATCATAGAAAATAACGGATAATAGTGTAGTGCATAGTTCAAGTCAAGTTTGAAATAGTGGACGGGCATAGTTTGGTTGGTAGGGGCCGCCCGCCCACCCCACCTTTGCTCGCATAGTTTTTCCATAGGATAAAACTCTTCTTTGAATAGTTCAAACAATATAAAACGTCTGTATCTGTTGAAAAAACTATTCAAGCAAAGGTGGGGTGGGCGGGTGTCTCCTACCAACCAAACTATGCCCGTCCACTATATCAAACGACTTGAACTATGCACTACACTATTATCCGTTATTTTCTATGATTAAATTAATGTCATTTATTAATTTAAGATTCATTAAAAAAATATATGTAAAAAATAATGTAATGCATAAGTCGTTTGAAATAGTGGACGAGTATATATACATTTGTATGTATTTGTAATGCAATGATATCCATGCATTGCATAGACGTGTTATAAATTGAGTATGTACTAGTTCGCCATTAATGCTAATTAAATATTTTTCAAAAGCCCATATCGATTCACTTGATGCATTCAACATCTCATGAATATACCAACCAGATTTTATTGGATGGGCCGCTCATCGCTACCCTCCTCAACGCGTGCATTCATGAAATATTTGACAAAATTATAATGCACGCATTAATTATTGGCATTATTTTGCCAGCGTGCCACTGTTGAAACGCACCATTACAATGATAATAGCGTCGGTGGCAATTTTTAATTGTCAATTATTTTCGCTGCTAATTAGTACACGCCGTGCTCATTAGCGCAATCAAGCCGGAAAATGTGTCACCGATGATGATAGTGGCACATTTTCCACGTTATCGGCGCGTATATAAGTGTGCGATGGGAAAATGCCTGTGCACTAGAGAGAATTACGTGACAAAATGAAGGGTGTAATATTAATGGTTGTGCTCGCGCTGATCGCGTTCCAAGTTTGTGTTTGCGACGATCACAAAGGTACGTATACATACACATCCACACAAATACATATATATATATATATATATATATATATATATATATAATATATACACACAAAGCCACACAATGTATTTAATCGATTTCATATTTAATGTTTGTGTTTTCGTCATTTCACGTTTGGGAACACATCGCATTAGGGGTGGTGAGTGTGTTCAATAAAATTCAATAAATATATTATTCACAAGTAATTGTAATAATTACCATTACAAGCTTCAGGGCGCGGTTTTTTTTGTAAATTTTATACTGCACTATCCGAAAAATAAATAATTTTCAAAATATTAGGATTTTTTTCATATAAAATTATTACCAAGCTCATTGCTCTCATTCTCATCGCTCAATCTATAATAGCAAGCAAATGGATGGATTGTCGCTTGTCTGTTATGCCAATATACTCATTGAACACTATTTTGAAGTAAAAACGCATAATTTTTAGAATAATCTACAACAACAAGTACTTGTCTAATCTCTAGGTTATTTTTGGAAATATTCTGCTTGTTGTTGAGCTATGAAGTCATGCTGAGGTAGTTTTGAAATAGATTCAACTAAGAATATATTTATTGTTCCCCGATTCCAATCCACTTTTTTCCGGTTCTTTTAATTCATTATAGATTTTTTTCAAACATATAATATTCAAGTAGGTACGTACATCATTAAAAGTAGTCACTTTTGCGTTTTATGATCAGTGTAAGATTAGTGTGCCTTCCATTATACCAGGAAGTAAATTGTGTATTACTTCCTGGTATAATGGAAGGAACACTAATCTTACACTGATCATAAAACGCAAAAGTGACTACTTTTAATTATGTACGTACCTACTTGAATATTATATGTTTGAAAAAAATCTATAATGAATTAAAAGAACCCGAATATTATGAATTTTATACGGATTAGCGCAAACTTTTTGGTTCCCAGTATAAGTAATACTATATTCATTGCCATATTTCCCGCAAATGCAACTAATAAATGTACCACTTCTAATATTTAGCAAAATGCGATCTTCGTCGGAAAAGTCATTGGATTCACTAAAGTTTCCCTCATAACATTCTTCATTCCTAGATATTCCAATGGAACACTTTCTTTTTTCCATGATTAATTTTTTTTCACAACCAGAAACATTTAAATGTATGAGGTGAAAGAGAATTTTATTCATAAACTGAGCAGTTATTGACATTGTTTACTAGTAAATAATAAAGTGACATCTAGAAGTATAACTATTACGGAAAATAGAACCTCTGGTGGTAGATCTCCGATGGTAATTATCTAGAAAAACTTTATTAGCAAAAACGTTTAAATGTAAGAGGTGAAAGAGAATATTATTCACAAATTTACTGAGCAGTTATTGACGTTGTTTACTAGTAAATAACAAAGTGACATCTAGAAGTATAACTATTACGAAAAATAGAACCTCTGATAGCAGATCTCCGATGGTAATTATCTAGAAAAACTTTATTAGCAAAAACGTTTAAATGTAAGAGGTGAAAGAGAATATTATTCATAAATTGACTAAGCAGTTATTGACATTGTTTACTAGTAAATAACAAAGTGACATATAGAAGTATAACTATTACGGAAAATAGAACCTCTGGTGGCAGATCTCCGATGGTAATTATCTAGAAAAACTTTATTGGTAAAAACATTGATGGCGGAATATGACACATCTTAATTATTGAGATTTTTAAACTACTACTATACAAATACGAATTCAATTTTGATTATGTTTTTGTTTTTACGTTTTTTATGTCATAAAATAAACTTTTTCTTACTCAAAATTACATGTTGGACTCTCACAAAATTGCCAAAAAAAATAAAATTCATAATTTTGAAACAAAAAAAAAACCCTCTAAAATTTTCAGGATCTCTTAAGATAACTATTCGAAAAATGTGTAATCCCATGAAAAAAACTATGCAAGTAAAGGTGGGGTGGGCGGGGGATCCCCACCAACCAAACTATACCCATCCACTATTTCAAATGGCAAGAACTCTGCACTACACTATTATCCATAACTTTCTATAATTCAATCAATTTCATTTATTATTTTAGACTTAATTGTAAAAAATATATAGGTAATAATGTAGTGCAGAGTTCAAGCCATTTGAAATAGTGAATGGGCATAGTTTGGTTGGTGGGGGCAGCCCGCCCACCCCACCTTTGCTTGCACAGTTTTTTCCATTAGATAACACTCTTTTTGGAATGGTTTAAACAATATAAAACGTCTGTATCCATTGAAAAAACTATGCGAGCGAAGGTGGGGTGGGTGGGCGTCCCCCACCAACCAAACTATGCCCATTCACTATTTCAAGTGGCTTGAATTCTGCACTACACTATTATCCATAACTTTCTATAATTCTATCAATTTCATTTATTATATCAGACTTAATTTTAAAAATATATAGGGAATAATGTAGTGTAGAGTTCAAGCCATTTGAAATAGTGAATGGGCATAGTTTGATTGGTGGGGGGCGCCCGCCCACCCCACCTATGCTTGCATAGTTTTTTCCATTAGATAACACTCTTCTTGGAATGGTTTAAACAATATAAAACGTCTGTATCCATTGAAAAAACTATGCGAGCGAAGGTGGGGTGGGTGGGTGGCCCCCACCAACCAAACTATGCCCATTCACTATTTCAAGTGGCTTGAACTCTGCACTACACTATTATCTATAACTTTCTATAATTCAATCAATTTCATTTATTATTTTAGATTTAATTGTAAATAATATATAAGTAATAATGTAGTGCAGAGTTCAAGCCATTTGAAATAGTGAATGGGCATAGTTTGATTGGTGGGGGACGCCCGCCCACCCCACCTATGCTTGCATAGTTTTTTCCATTAGATAACACTCTTCTTGGAATGGTTTAAACAATATAAAACGTCTGTATCCATTGAAAAAACTATGCGAGCGAAGGTGGGGTGGGTGGGTGGCCCCCACCAACCAAACTATGCCCATTCACTATTTCAAGTGGCTTGAACTCTGCACTACACTATTATCCATAACTTTCTATAATTCAATCAATTTCATTTATTATTTTAGACTTAATTGTAAAAAATATATAGGTAATAATGTAGTGCAGAGTTCAAGCCATTTGAAATAGTGAATGGGCATAGATTGGTTGGTGGGTAAGGTATTGTAGTAAAAAATTTGAGCCCAAAATTTTGTGTCGCCATACCATTTTGACGATTTAAAAAAATTCTAAATTCTGAAATTTGTTTTTCAATTATTTTTTTTTCAATTTTTTTTTCAATAGCCCCAAGTTTTCCCTTTAAAACATACAAAAGACCATTTCTGTATCTATAATAGTTACCGAGATATTTAAAAAATAAAGTTGAAAAATTAGAAAAGTTGTAAAATTTTGAATCTTGAATAACTTTCGAAAAAAAAATAATCATTTTCGTTTGTAAATCTTTGTTTTATAATAATTTCGGTGATCTAAAGACTAACCACGTATCAAATATCATACTTATACAACAATAATAGCTACAACACAAATTATTTTAGGAGGAAATGCTGGTAGTGGTGGCAGTGCTAGTGGTGGTCAACCTCACAAGAAGCCTGTTGAGCCAGCGGCTGGTGGAGGGTCTAGCCCACTAGTGGCTTCGCTAACCTCCTACCTGTCCAAAATCAACAGTGATTGCGACCAGGACAAATTGTCGGCTGTTTACAGCCATCACTACAAGGAATTGCAGGAGGATATCAAAAAGGCATGTCCGACTATACAGAAATAGAAGAATTTACCTGCTACAATAACTATTAATCAAATTGTTAGCTTATTTGAATCAGAAATCTGATACTTAATTAAGAAACAATTAGCAATTCATGAATAAATTTATTTATCCTGCACATATTGTTATTTCCTTTTGATTAATCAATGTCCTGACTTTAAGTGTTGTTATTTCTAATAGAAATATTAAGGAAACGAAAGAAAGATCTTTATTTAACTGAGCTATATACATACACACAGGGTTTCCCTAATGTAGTAGTTTAAATTAATTAATTTCCTGACTTTAAGTATTGTTATTACTATTAGAAATATCAAGGAAAAGAAAGAAAGATATATATTTAGCTGAGATATATACATTCCATATAGGGTCGTCCCTAAAGTAGTAGGTTAGATTAATTAATGTCCTGACTTTAAGTGCTGTTATTTCTATTAAAAATATCGAAGAAAAGAAAGAAAGAAAGATGTTTATTTAGCTGAGCTATATACATACATAGAGCGTGTCTCTAAGGTATGGAATAAATTTGATACAATATTTATTTATTTATTATTTTTGCAAAAATTGCTCGATTTTTAATTTTAATTTGCCAATTTTTAATGAAAGTGTAAATTTTTTGGATCATTTTTGAATGTGCAATGACGGTATTTTTTTCAAATGACAACCCTATTTTTTTATTACGGATTCTGAATGGTGTTATTTTTCTGCGATCAGAGATGTATATTATAATATAGGTTACATATGGAAATTTTCGAGAAACCCTGTGATAAAGTAAGAATGAGGAGGAGATCCGATGCTCACAGGAAACTACCAATATATGTGAATTTCACTAATATAACTTGCAAAGAATGAATTAAAAGTCCAATAGGTTTTGGTTTTCAATCATAAGACAATCAGAAACGTTACTGAAATTAAGTTAAAATACTTTCTAAGTAATACATCAATTACATCAACAAGTAAAGTAGAAGTTAATCCCTTAAACACTCAACTAAACTCGACTTTAAATTCAGCAATAACACTAACAGCGCCCCTGTCCCGCGCCACCCCTATGCAATAACATTTTACGAGGCGCAATCAAAAATTTATAACGCGGCTGGTTTTACGATCGGGAAAATTAAATTCCTACAGTCTTAATTTGCGAGCAGTAATCGTTATTTTTTCTGTTGCCCCTCGACGCTTCTTCAGGTTGAAATACGGCGCCCTGGCAGGCATCCATTCGGTTCGGTACACTGGACACGAACGTCCTGGTGTGCAATTGGGTGTGAGTAAAAAGCAGTGCTTGTTTGCAAACACGGGGGAGGATGGTTCTCAATGTACACTTAACAGCCGCCTTTTTTAATGAAATGTTAAATTAACTGACTTGTAGGTAAATATACTGATATGACGAGACAATTAATTATTATATTCCGTACTGCTGTATATATGTATACATATATATATATATATATATATATATATATATATATATATATATATATATATATATATATGCTCGTGCAATAAAAACCTTCCTGCAGCCTTTATTTTTGGGTGAAAATGATAAAAATATATATATGGAGAAGGCTTTACACCAGGGATGAACAACCAATTTAACAAAGGAACAGCTATAAATGTGTGCGGGCCGCATTATAAGAAACTAGTTAAATTAAGTTAAAACGCCTAGGGTGCAATGATGTCGCGATACACTAGGAATTTTTGAAAGTAAAAATATTTTTATATAGTATTATATATATATATATATATATATATATATATATATATATATATATATATATTTGCCATGTAATTATAAAATACTGTTAATTCATGGTTGTACACATTTCAATCAAATAAATAAATAAATTTTAAAATGTAAAAAAATTAAATTGAAGGACTGCATTAAAATCATTGAACGGTCGCATACGGATGGCTCATCCTTGTTTTAAACATATAAGTTAAAACAAATTTCAACACAACATGTTGTCAGCCTGAGGTTTCTGTTTTGTCTATTTTGTCTATAAAATATTTTCACTGTTGGTTGCATGAACGATTTTACCGTCAATCCGGTTCGAATACGTTCGTTCGCATCTGGGCTTTATATACGCGACTTTTTATGCCCTTTTTGGCTCGATTCCTAATGGCAGCAGGCAGCGTTTCAACGATTGAATCTCGGTACCGATAAAAATGCGATCGCTTCCTCTCGCCACGCCGCGGCGGGGTCTTTACACCAATTTAATTTCTGTGTCACAAGAACTATTTGAGATATGCAAGCATGTGCCATTGCGACAATAGGGTGCTTTTTAAATTTTAAACTTAAAATATACTGGGGAGAGACGGTTTTCAGTCGATGTCTCAACAAAAATACTACTAAATATTTATGTATTTACTTACCAAACCAAACAATACCATCCTTGCTACAGCACGATAAGGATTGTATTATTTGGTTTACCAAACCAAATAATACCATCAATTTCTTCGATAAAAAAACATTCCTGCAGACTTTATTTTTGGATAATGATCACAAAATGATCTATTTTGAGCCCAATTAAACATGGAATGTACTAATATCAAAAATTGAAATTTCTTAAATCTTTGATTTTTTAAGTTTTTTATAACTCAGTCGTTTAATTTAAAACAGCTCGTATAATAAAAACCTTCCTACAGAGTTAATTTTTCGGTGAAAATAATTTTAAAATAGGCTTATTTTGAGCATAATTAAATATAGAATATAAAGTAGTATCACAAATTAAAACTTTTTAAATATTTGATTTTTTATCAATTTTTAGAACTCGGTCGATTAATTTAAAACAGGTCGTAAATTAAAACCCTTCCTCCAGGTATTATTTGTGGGTGAAAATGATCAAAAATGGGTTTGTTTTGAACACAATTAAATATAGAATGTAAAATAAAATCAAAAATTTAAATTTCTTCAAACTTATAATTTTTATCATTTTTTATATCTGAGTAGATTAATTTTAATCAGCTCGCATACAATAAAAATCGTATTGTAGACTTTATTTTTGAGTGAAAATAATCAAAAAAAGGCTTATTTTGAGCACAATTAAATATAGAATGTGAAATAATATCATAAATTTAAATTTTTTAAATCTTTGATTATTTATCAATGTTTATAATTCAGTCGATTAATTTAAAACAGGTCGTTAATTAAAAACCTACCTCCAGACATTATTTGTGGGTTAAAATGATCAAAAAAGGGTTTATTTTGAACCCAATTAAACATAGAATGTAAAATAAAATCAAAAATTTAATTTTCATAAATATTTGAATTTTTATCTTTTTTTATATCAGTCTTTTAATTTAAAATAGTTCGTAGAATAAAAACCTTCCTGCAGACTTTATTTATCGGTGTAAATGATCAAAAAATTACTTATTTTGAGCCTAATTAAGCATGGAATGTAAAATGATATCAAAAATTTAAATTTCTCATATCTTTGAATTTTTATCATTTTTTATATCTCAGTCGATTAATTTAAATCTTGCTGCAGACTTTATTTTTGGTCGTAAATAATCAAAAATAGGCTTATTTTGAGGCAAATTAAATATAGAATATAAAATAATATCACAAATTTAAATTTTTTTAACTTTGATTTTTTTATCATATGTTTACACCTCAGTCGATTAATTTACAACAACTCATACCATAAAAACCTTCCTGCAGACTTTATTTTTAAGTGAAAGTGATCAAAAACTGGTTTATTTTGAACCCAATTAAATATAAAATGTAAAATAATATCATAAATTAAAATTTCTTAAATCTTTGATTTTTTATAATTTTTTATATCTCAGTCGTTATTTAAAACAGCTCGCGTACAATAAAAATCTTATTGCAGATTTTATTTTTAGGTAAAAATAATAAAAAAAATAGGCTTATTTTGAGCCAATTTAAATATAGAATGTAGAATAATATCAAAAATTTTAATTCTTTAAATCTGTGATTTTTTTATTATTTTTTATACCTCAGTCGATGAATTTAACAACTCGTACTATAAAAACCTTCCTTTAGGCTTTATTTTCGAGTGAACATGATCAAAAAACGGTTTATTTTGGCCCAATTAAATATAAAATGTAAAATAATATCATAAATTTAAATTTCTTAAATCTTTGATTTTTTATCATTTTTTTATAACTCAGTCGTTTAGTTTAAAACAGCTCGTATAATAAAAACCTCCCTGCAAACTTTAATTTTAGGTAAAAATTACCAAAAAACAACTTATTTCGAACGCAATTAAACATGGAATGTAAACTAATATCAAAAATTAGAATTTCTTAAATCCTTGTTTTTCTTATCATTTTTTATACCTCAGTCGATTAATTTAAAACGCCTCGTATTGTAAAAATCTTTCTGCAGACCTAATTTTTGAGTGAAAATGTTCAGAAACTGGTTTATTTTGAGCCCAATTAAATATAAAATGTAAAATAGTATCATAAATTTAAAATTCTTAAATCTTTTATTTTTAATCATTTTTTATATCTCATTCGATTAACTTAAAACAGCTCCACATATCTATGGGGAAATATTATATTTTTCATATATTTTTTAATAATTTTTACCTAAAAATAAAGTCTGCACGGAGGTTATTAGTGTACCTCCCTGCAGACTTTATTTTTAGGTAAAAATTATTAAAAAATATACCAAAAATATAATATTTCCCCCTATATATGTGGATAGTCAATGCCAATCACGTAAAACTTGTTTCACAATTATCTTAAAGAATGTGAAATTATCTTCGATTTAGTATATCAAAAACATAAAATTTCCCCATAGATATGCTGATAGGTATATAACTTTTTCTCAATTATCTTAAAGAATATTAAATTGTCTTCGCTTTGGTACATCAAAAACATAAAAATTCCTCATAGATATGTGGATAGGCATGCCAATCACGCCACAGATATAATGAAAGTCACGATGATTCTACACTAAAACTAGAGAAAAATTCACACGTTTTTCTCAATTATAATTGGAACTTTTACTCATTACCAAGATCTGCCGAAATTCACTTCTTTTTAGATGTAAGAAACATAAGACAGATTATGGATACTATAATCCGATTTGCAGATTAAACTGTTCGGCTAGGATAATTATCTCCATTACGTTACTCGATTACTTGTAATTACTTATATTTATTTTATTTATTTAACTAGTTTTTAAGAGTAATTGTAATTTTTTTGTGCCAATCACGCCACAGGCATAATGCAAAGCACGACGAGACTACACTAAAACTTGAAAAAAATTAGAAAATATTTCTCAATTGTCTAAAAGAATATGAAATTATCTTCAATTTGGTATATCAAAATCATAAAATTTCCCCATAGAAATGGCGATAGGTATCCCAATCAAGCCACTGGTATAATGCAAGGCCATTTTTTCCTCTATCATCTTTAAGAATATTAAATTATCTTGCATTTGGTGGTAAATGATAAAAAAAAATAATTATAAAATGTGAGAAAACATTTGAAAATTTTAGAAAATGTGGGGAAAAGTCAGAAAAAATCTGTAAAAAAGTGTAAGAATATTCAGAAAAAAACTATGGACAAATTTAACAATATTAATTTATCTTGCATTTTGTGGAAAATGATAAAAAAAATAATGAGAAAATGTGAGAAAACATTTAAAATGTGGGAAAAAGGAAAATTTCAGAAAAAAACTGTGAAAAACATGAAAACGTGAAAAAGTGAATCAAACAGAGTCGAACCTAAATATCTTAAATTTTGATTTAATATTAATTAAATCATTCGTAAGGTCGTGTGGTATCTACACAGATATTTTTCATTATTATATCAAAATAGACTAAACAGGCTATCCATAACTATGTAGTATATAGTTTTATTTTCATAATAAACTAGTTTTATAGTTAACTGAAAATTAATGTAAATTTTAAGCAAATTAATTCGTCTAACTCAAAAAGTTGTGGCTGAAAATGGCTTAAAATCACTTCTAATGTTTATAATAATAGCTAAATTGATTATGCAAAATTTCAGTTCGATCGTGATTATAGAAACTTTTTACTGAAAAATATTGTCGAATATTAGACTAAAATTCTATAAAAGAGATATCAACTAGCGCCTACTTATATATTTATTTATTTATTTAACCCCCTTCATAGTGCCTGTAAGCAGTATAAAAACTGGTGCCCATGACCTACACTTTACCGAAAATAATAATTTAATAATTTAATTTAATTTAAATAAAAAATTATTAAATATTAAATAACATAATATATAAATATATATATATATATATATATATATATATATATATATATATAATAAGTTTGAATTAATCTCTTAGGAATATACATATTCAGATTTCAGTCTCGTCAGACCTCTTCAGTATAGGTTAGTTGACACATTACATGCTAAATTCAATCACATGACAACATCCCGTAAAAAAAACCATTTCAAATCATAAGTTAACTAACTAGTAACGAGTATAGTTATCTATATAATCATCACACAGTAAATAACGCATGTACTAGTAATTCTATTACATATTGCAAATGAATCATCGTCGTCGCAAATAAATCGTTCGCATAAAAACCGCTGTAACTCCCACAAAAATCGATCTATCGATACCAAACTAATGCAAAGTGTGACTTACCTAATTCCTCGCATAATATACCACTCTAGTTTAACACAGGCACAATTTAAACCAAGTATTTAATTAAATTTCACTGCACTTAAATGGAACCGCGCACGCACTACTATAATTCTACTGCGACTGAGTCTCCCCGCGCTCATCAAACTCGCCGATAAGAAAACTGGTTCTTTTTTGCTGGCATTGTCGCTCACATACAATAACAATGTATCTACGCAGTAAATTTCCGATCTATTTTGGTACGTATAAAAACGAAGGTGACTCTCCGTTGACCGCTATTTGCTTGCAATGGAATATTTTATTTGTGCGAAATCTTGTTTGTTTAGTGCACTGTTAATATGAGCAAGCGTTGTTATAATTTAGAATAAAATATAATAAAATTAATTATCTAGCTATAGAATGATAATTAATTAAATTAATTAATATTAAATGTGCAAATTTATTTGAAGTAAAATGAATCAATATTTTCAGTATTTTTAAGCTTTTGTTTCATACATGATACAAACCAGTAATATACTAGATTTTGGCATAATAAGCTTAATTAAGTTACTTTAGTAAGTAATATTTGAACATTCCATATTATATATAGATATATATATATATATATATATATATATATATATATATATATATATATATATATATATATATATATATATATATAAATATATATATATATATATATATATATATATATATATATATCATAAAAAATATTTTTATTACTGGAAGTTTTTCGTCAAATGTAGATAAAACTAACGCGATATTAGTAGTAGGAAGTAGCGCCTTTTGTTGTCTTATTACGTTTGATGATGTCACAAGAGCTAAGAGATAGTTGATACATTATACATCGTCGGACAACGGGAATTTTACCTATATAATAAAAATACAAAATAATAAATATAATAATTAGGCAAACAAATATATTTTAAATTAAAGTTATTATTATATAATTAGCGTAGATAAGAAAGTTACAGCTTATAAAAAATAGTGAAAATATTATTAGTTTTGACTAAAAATTAATTTTGTATTTTTATAATATATATTTATTATTTATTATATTATATTATTTTATATTTTTGTTTTTAGTCAAAACTCAAAAACAATAATATAAAATAATAAATAATATATATAATATATATATATATATATATATATATATATATATATATATATATATATATATATATAATAAAAATATAAAATTTATTTGTAGTCGAAATTCTAACAATATTTTCACTATTTCACTAGCTGTAACTTTTTTATCTACACTAATAATATAACAAAACTTTAATTAAAAAAATATTTTTTTACCTAATTTTCCTTCCCAACTTCACGGAATTTCATTCAAATTATGGCGGAAATTAAATATATATAATTTTAAAGCCAAATCATAGCTGTATTATAGGCAACTTAATACGCAATAGCTGTAAGTTTAAGAGCTTTGGCATGGATGGAGCCACATTGCAGGGCGCCAAGAACGCTACATTAAATTGATATTTTTTGAATATTCGTATTTCAAATATATTTTAACCATCCTTGACCATTCAATTCATTTAGGGCCATATTGTATTATTTGATGATATTATGTTAACTCTGTCCCCGATCCTATATAATATTTATTGCTGTGACCTAAAACCAAAACTCAAAAAGATGGCAATTTCGTATATTGATTATAAATATTTTATTTCAAATGATATCGAAAAACTAAAAACACATTTTCATGGCCACTTTTCATACTATTTAATAATCCAGAAGAAAAAAATACATATCTTTCATAGTCTAGAAGATATGAGAAAACCAAAAATCAAAGAGATAGCAATTTCGTATATTGATTATAAATTTTTCATTTCAAATTATATCGAAAAACTGAAAACACATTTTCATGGCCACTTTTCATACTCTTTAATAAACCAAATGAAAAAAATACATATTTTCCATAGTCTAGAAGATATAGGAAAACCAAAACTCAAAAAGATAGCAATTTCGTGTATTGATTATAAATTTTTCATTTCAAAAGATATCCAAAAACTGAAAACACATTTTCATGGCCACTTTTCATACTATTTAATAATCCAGAAGAAAAAAATACATATCTTCCATAGTCTAGAAGATATGAAAAAACCAAAACTCAAAAACATAGCAATTTCGTGTATTGATTATAAATTTTTCATTTCAAAAGATATCCAAAAACTAAAAACACATTTTCATGGCCACTTTTCATACTCTTTAATAAACCAGAAGAAAAAAATACATATCTTTCATAGTCTAGAAGATATGAGAAAACCAAAACTCAAAAACATAGCAATTTCGTGTATTGATTATAAATTTTTCATTTCAAAAGATATCCAAAAACTGAAAACACATTTTCATGGCCACTTTTCATACTATTTAATAAACCAGAAGAAAAAAATACATATCTTTCATAGTCTAGAAGATATGAGAAAACCAAAACTCAAAAACATAGCAATTTCGTGTATTGATTATAAATTTTTCATTTCAAAAGATATCCAAAAACTGAAAACACATTTTCATGGCCACTTTTCATACTATTTAATAATCCAGAAGAAAAAAATACATATCTTCCATAGTCTAGAAGATATGAAAAAACCAAAACTCAAAAACATAGCAATTTCGTGTATTGATTATAAATTTTTCATTTCAAAAGATATCCAAAAACTAAAAACACATTTTCATGGCCACTTTTCATACTCTTTAATAATCCAGAAGAAAAAAATACATATCTTCCATAGTCTAGAAGATATGAAAAAACCAAAACTCAAAAACATAGCAATTTCGTGTATTGATTATAAATTTTTCATTTCAAAAGATATCCAAAAACTAAAAACACATTTTCATGGCCACTTTTCATACTCTTTAATAAACCAGAAGAAAAAAATACATATCTTTCATAGTCTAGAAGATATGAGAAAACCAAAACTCAAAAACATAGCAATTTCGTGTATTGATTATAAATTTTTCATTTCAAAAGATATCCAAAAACTAAAAATACATTTTCATGGCCACTTTTCATACTCTTTAATAAACTAAAAGAAAAAAATACATATCTTTCATAGTCTAGAAGATATGAGAAAACCAAAACTCAAAAAGATAGCAATTTCGTATATTGATTATAAATTTTTCATTTCAAAAGATATCCAAAAACTGAAAACACATTTTGATGTCCACTTTTCATACTCTTTAATAAACCAAAAGAAAGAAATACATATCTTCCATAGTCTAGAAGATATGAGATAACCAAAACTCAAAAAGATAGCAATTTCGTATATTGATTATAAATTTTTCATTTCAAAAGATATCCAAAAACTAAAAACACATTTTCATGGCCACTTTGCATACTCTTTAATAAACCAAAAGAAAAAAATACATATCTTCCATAGTATAGAAGATATGAGAAAACCAAAACTCAAAAAGATAGCAATTTCGTGTATTGATTATAAATTTTTCATTTCAAAAGATATCCAAAAACTGAAAACACATTTTCATGGCAACTTTTCATACTCTTTAATAAACCAAAAGAAAAAATACATATCTTCCATAGTCTAGAAGATATGAGAAAACCAAAACTCAAAAAGATAGCAGTTTCGTTATTGATTATAAATTTTTCATTTCAAAAGATATCCAAAAACTAAAAACACATTTTCATGGCCACTTTTCATACTATTTAATAATCCAGAAGAAGAAAATACATATCTTCGATAGTCTAGAAGATATGAGAAAACCAAAACTCAAAAAGATAGCAGTTTCGTGTATTGATTATAAATTTTTCATTTCAAAAGATATCCAAAAACTAAAAACACATTTTCATGGCCACTTTTCATACTATTTAATAATCCAGAAGAAGAAAATACATATCTTCGATAGTCTAGAAGATATGAGAAAACCAAAACTCAAAAAGATAGCAATTTCGTATATTGATTATAAATTTTTTATTTCAAATGATATCGAAAAACTAAAAACACATTTTCATGACCACTTTTCATACTCTTTAATAATCCAAAAGAAAAAAATATATATCATCCTTAGTCTATAAGATATGAGAAAACCAATACTCAAGAAGTTAGCAATTTCGTGTATTAATAAGCAAATTCGTGTATAATAACTACCAGCCGTCTGAATCGAATGCCAAAAACTAGACGTTCGTATCTCTTTTAATTTTTGAAACACATCCATGTTTCTGAAACGCAAACAATTTAGTAGGAAAAATGTTAATAGAGCCGCTGGCTAATTCATGATATTATTTTACATTCTATATTTAGTTGTGTTCCGTTTTTTAATAATATTCATCCAAAAAGAAAGTCTGCTGGAAGGTTTTTATTGTACGAGCCGGTTTTCAAATTAATCGATTGAGTTTAAAAAAAAAATTATACAAAATCAAAGATTTACGAAATTTAAATTGATGATATTAATTTGCATTCTAAATTTAATTGTGCTCAAAATAAGCAATTTTTTTAATAATTTTCACCCAAAAATAAAGTATGCAGGAAGGTTTTTATTATACGAACTGTTTTAAATTATTCAACTGAGATATAAAAGATGATAAAAAATTATAGATTAAAAAGAAATTATGATTTTATATTCTATATTTAATTGTGCTCAAAAATAAGGCTTTTTTATAAATCATTTTCACTCAAGTGATTGTTTCAGCAACGTGTTATATATCAAATATGTAAAGAGCGGCTCTAGTAAATATAATATACGTGTTAGTGTCAGTGCTTTTTTACAGGATGAAACTCAATGTATATCTCCCAAAATAAACGTGCGCATCTAATTCAAATTCCAGCAATAAATAGCTAATATATGCAGCTATTTGTAAATGAAGATATTAGATAGAAATATTACAGCGTTAAGATAAAGGTTTCGATATTTTGAGAGTCCGTTTTTGGTGCATGGAATTTTTTTTATAACAAAATACTTTTACAATACACTTCTCAGTTTTTAGTTTCTGAAACCTATATAACATTAAGGCAGCTTACACGATCAATAATACTGTCAATATTTTAGAATATTGACAGTATTACTGAACGAGAGCATGTTTAAAATGTTCGTTATTCTAATATATTGACAGTATTACTTATGGCGTAAGGTATAGTAATGATAGAATGAAGAGAATACTGAAATTATTCCCTATAATTGATTACTTGATAAATATAAAAGGAGAATTGAAGTAAATACTGACACTACTAGGACTGACAGTATTATTGGCCGTGTAATGTGCCTTATTAGTTTTACTTACAAACTTCCTACACATATAAAATCATGTGTACTGACCACATTAAATTTTTTCTTACCCTTTCTTGTAGCCTCGTAACTCGTGAAACAAATAACAAATAAACAAACACAGACAACACAATATTTTTTGTTAGTTTTATATACATAGACCATTTCTTCCATATTTACACACTCGAACATGGCGGGACACCTTTGACAATAACAATTATAAAACATAGTTATCATTACAATAGTACTATAAGTATCGAGACAAATTCCAAAAATATACAATTTCTTCATTTATACTGCATTATTATAAACAGTCTTAGTTAGAGGCGCGCGCGTTGAGAGAACAATAAAATATATATAGAAATAATAATAATAATAATAATAGGTTTATTCGTAGTGAAAATCAGATAATACCAACCAATCTCTTTGTGCACAAGTTTTTTTTTTATTTTGTGAATATAAATTTATTTCTATGAGTCTATTTAGTAGTAAAACAGATATAATTTATAGCTACTAGAAAAACATTGATTTGAAATTTTTTATAATGTTTCTTATAAATGTTGTATAGTTTGAACAACATTTATAAGAAAATTGTATAAATTCTATGTTTCTTATGAATTTTATATAGTTTGACCACAAATGTTTTATTTAATCCTTTTTGTTCAACTTGAATTAATTTTAGATACATTTTCTAGTAGATTTATTTAATTAGTAGTAACACAGTTATAATTTATAGCTACTAGAAAAATATTAAATTGAAATTTTGTATAATGTTTATTATAAATTTTGTATAGTTTGAACAAAATGTATAAGAAAATTGTATAAATTCTATGTTTCTCATGAATTTTATATAGTTAGACCACAAATGTTTTATTTAATCCTTTCTGTTCAACTTGAATTAATTTTAGATACATTTTCTAGTAGATTTATTTAATTAGTAGTAACACAGTTATAATTTATAGCTACTAGAAAAATATTAAATTGAAATTTTGTATAATGTTTATTATAAATTTTGTATGGTTTGAACAAAAAGTAGAAGAAAATTGTATAAATTCTATGTTTCTCATGAATTTTATATAGTTAGACCACAAATGTTTTATTTAATCCTTTCTGTTCAACTTGAATTAATTTTAGATACATTTTCTAGTAGATTTATTTAATTAGTAGTAACACAGTTATAATTTATAGCTACTAGAAAAATATTAAATTGAAATTTTGTATAATTACTTATTAATTTTGTATAGTTTGACTACAAATGTTATATTTAATACTTTCTGTTCAACTTGAATTCATTTTTTATACATAATTTTTCTAGTAGATTTATTTAATTAGTAGTAACACAGTTATAATTTATAGATAATAGAAAAATAATAAATTTGAAATTTATACTTTGAAATTTTGTATAATTTCCTATGAATTTTAGTTTTTAGTTTTTAGTCTGACTACAAATATTTTATTTAATACTTTCTGTTCAACCTGAAATAATTGTCTAGACATTTTCTAGTAGATTTATTTAGCACTTAGAAATGGTCAATCGAATTTGTGTATTTTTCGGATTTTCTTTACGAAAAACCTAATAACAATCTCTTAAGTACATATACATAGATAATACGCGAGTTGTAGGCTTAATATTAGTCAGTTCGCATGTAGTATATTTATTTCGTTTGTTTCTATGCTGGGTAACATTTAATTAAGTTTATATACGTATATACATTTATTTATGTGGCACATATATTTCGTCGGCTCAATTGTAAAAGTACTTGACTACAGTGTTTTATATTTTATATTTTATATATTTTAATTTGTATTGTATAGGTGTAATTAATGGTATAACCAAATCGAAACAATTTTTATGTTCGAATTATTTTGGTTTTAATACAATTTCAGCCCAATACACCTTTTTGTTATTCAGTGTATTTCGCAGTGCGAGCAATCGCTTGGGCTGTAACGGGTCAGGTTTTGGCGTACCTTTCCTGCCATGGCAACCGCCTCGTTACGAACGCGTGCACTTCTCCCCTAGTAGGACATCCCTGACAGGACGCCGCGACCTGTAGAACGCCGGCTTGAGGCCACCAATACTTCTATCAACGCTTATCCAGCAAATATTGAAATTTAAGTCACGTTCATTTATCATTCGGGAGCTGTTCTAACACGAGAACATCCAGGAAGAGCTCCCAAACGATAAACGAAACCGGCTATAGATGTCAATGTTTATTAATTACAGTATTCTGAATTTTTCCAATGCAATCGAGGCAATTATTTTGTCTTATATCGCACTATGAGGACAAGTGTAACTTCCAAAACTAAATTTCAGGTTTTGATATTTGTTTTAATGATTCTTATCTATATTTTAACGCTCCTTATCCTTTTTTGCGTTTATAATAAATCAAATTATTATTTTAGGAAAAATAGATAACATTATACTCAAGGGTAAAACTATTGCAATCTTTAAAAATGTATTGTTTTAGAGTTAATAGATATACTATTTATTTTTTTATACTAATTTACATTTGTAGTTTTTTGAGTTAATAGATATACTATTTATTTTTTTTACTAATTTATATTTGTAGTTTTTTGAGTTAATAGATATACTATTTAGTTTTTTATACTAATTTACATTTGTAGTTTTTTGAGTTAATAGGTATACTATTTATTTTTTTATAATAATTTATATTTGTAGTTTTTTGAGTTAATAGATATTCTATTTATTGTTTTATACTAAGTTACATTTGTCATCTCAGTGTGCAATATAAAAATATTTTTTAGTCTAATTAACAATACTTTTACGAAGAAACCGACGATTTTTTTAAGCATATCAAAAATTAGGGAGATGATTGAATACATGGTTGAAAGAAAGCACACATTGATAGGTGTAAATATGGATGGTTGATACCAACAATCCGTCGACAATATTGGTGTGGTACTTGGTTAATTTGTTTCGTAATAAAAAAATCGAGTTGTACAAAATAAAATTATTAATTATAGAAAATACTTTGCATTAAAGCTATCTGGTGTGTTGCATGGATGGCCGATTGCGTTGCGATTCAAAAAAATACGATGTTAGGAATTCCTTTCATAAATATATAGCAAGTGTAATATCTAATTTAAATTATTAGAAAAATATACATAGGTATATAGGGCAATGGTCGATAACATAATTTTTATTTTTGGTATATCGTAAGTGAAATTTTCACCTTAGCTGAAAATAGAGCAAAAGAGTTCTTTAATAAACAACAATAATAAAATAATAATAAAAAATCAATAAAAGGCCTACATAAAAATAATAATTTTATAAATATTTTTTTTTTAGAAATCGAGCTGATTAAAGTTTTTTAATAACCGCGATACAGTAGAAGGCATTTAATTTATGAACATTTTTTAATTACTATTTTGATGAAATCTTCTAGATTTTTCTGTTTTTCAACTCGAATCTGCTATGTATATCAATTATATGATATTATTTTATATAGCAAATTTCATATACAAAACATTACCATCAACAAACACTTACCATTGATATTTTATTCAATGAATTCCCATAATTATTTTTTTAATAGCAACCCCATGCAATCTATTCTGAATGTATGATTTGTTTATATACACAATACAAAAAAAATGGTAACACAAAAGTGATAAAACGACGAGCAATATCTAATAAAATATAAATTTGTATTTAATTTAATAAATTAGGCCTTAAACTAAATAAAAAAAGTGTGTCCAAACAATCAACTAAGAACTAAACAAAAAAAAAACGTCACTTATCAACTGCTTTGGTATGGCGAAATTAAAAAATAATCACTCAACTAAGTCCCCCTCAGTCGGCGTCCTCGAACCGCCGCTTCCCCTTCAACCGATCCCGTTTCTTTTTGATGTTGGGCGTCACGACGCAGCTGCAGCCGCTGCGCACGCGGATGTAGTCGAGCGTCCACCGCGTCTCGTTGGGGCCGGAGGAGATCGTGGGGAACTGCGGCCGCTGGTGGTGGTGGTGCTGGTGGTGGCGCCCCGGATCCTTCACCAGGGCGTACGTGTAGCTGTACTTTTGCACGCAGCGCGAGTGCGAGTGCAGCTTGCGGTCCATGAAGCGGCACGGCTTGTCGAGGATGTCCTGGTGGCAGGAGAGCTCGTAGAACCGCTGCCGGTTGTTGCCGTCGCGGTACAGCTCCACGTACTGGTCGTCCTGGTTCTTGCCACCCTCGGGCTCCACCATCTCGAGAACGGATGGGCAACAGTCGACGCCGGTGCGGTTTTTTATTTCCTGCTTCAGCAGGATTTGGTTTTCACGTGGGGTTAGGAGGCGACCGGCGTCGTCCAGGGGTACTTCGTGCTTGTAATATACACCATACCTTAAACAATTCATTTTGTACACGTTTTTGTGTGTAATAGTGAGAGAAAACCTTTTTTAAATAGGTCTATTTCATGAATTATTAACCAACGCATTTATAACATTTCAAAAGGTATAATTTAATTATAATTAGTTATGAATTACTATGTAATACTCGATTAATATGAAAGTTTGTTCATATTTGAAAATTTGTTAAACAATTTATAATTAATATAATTCCATTCCGACAATAAAATTGGAAAATAACGCCAAGCAATGATAAATGAATTTAAAACGAATAAAAAAATGTTCCGGAAAAAAATACAACAAATATTGGATTGTTAAGGCGTCTACTTTGTGATAATTCATTTTAAAGGATACAAAAAACAGTATGAAAAATTATAACAGTCTATTTACAACATGGGACTTTTCAACGCGAGAGGTAGAAAGAAACTTGAACTATGCATTATATCATTTCTCACATAGTTTTTACTAATCAGTCGTAAATCAATAAATGAAATTAATTAAATCATAGAAAGTAATGGATAATAATGTAGTCTAGAGTTCAAGTCATGTAGAAATAATAATGGGGATTGCTTTTTAAGCTTGAATTTCATTGTACAAAATTCATCAAAAATCTTGAACAAATTTTTAGTGTTTCAATTATTCATGTGCTATGTTCAGCTCGTAATATGAATATAATAATCATCAACTTATGTTTCATGATTAAAATAGTATATAGATAATTATTAGCATTTTTAACAGAAACCTTCATAACATATATAATAAAATACACTTTATCTTATATTAGTAGATTGAAATATAACTTACCATTCATGCATTCTGTGGTGCTTTCTATTATTTCTAGATTCGGAAAATATGGACTCGTTGAGGTGTGTGTAAGAAGTAACGGGGTAAAAAACAGCGGCTAAGCTAAGCACCTGTAATCAAAAATAAATATTCAATTAGTTAGAAAAAAGACACACAAAAAAACGAAACATAAACATATATAACATATGCATTTAATTTATTTTTTAATGGCAGAAAGTTAAGATATAAAAAATATCAATTCGCAAAAATAATACCTTTGCATGGAGATGTGTTTTTTTAACTAATGGGGGAGTTCGCACTGCGTAAAGATGGTGCATACAGGTTTAACAATGGTAGCTGATTGTGGGCGAAATATTAAATCAGTCATATTATAATACGTCTAGTCTTTTTGTCAAGTAATCAAGTTAATAGGTGAATTGTAAAACGTGCAAGTATTTAAAACGCCTGCAAAATGCTCCATGAATTGAAACGTTAATAGCATTTGTATACCATGTTTAAAAGTTTGCAAAATAATTAAATATCAAAAAACAATTTATTCACATGTTAACAGATGTATTGTCAATATGTGTTCATAATTTGGAGTGGATTCCATAACCATAACTCGAGTTATATTGATTTTATATAATTTGGATTCCTAATAGTTCGAACATTGACCATATATCACGTTTAAAATATCGTAAAAAAAATAAAAATCAAAATGCACTTTTGTAAATTTATGGACATCTTAAAACATGTCTTCTTAATATGTATACATAATTTTGAGTGGATTTAGTAACCAAAACTCGAGTTATATTGATTTAATTTATTAGGATTTCTAATAGTTCTAACATTGATCATTTATCACGTTTGAACTATGGTAAAAAAATTAAATAATAACATGCACTTTTATAAATTTACATACATGTTAAGACACGTCTTCTTAATATGTGTTCATAATTTTGAGTAGATTCAATAACCATAACTCGAGTTATATTGATTTTATATAAGTAGGATTCCTAATAGTTCGAACATTGATCATATATCACACGTATACAGCAGTGTTGTATTCGGAAAGTAATTATAGAAAGCATAATTATTAGTGAAATAGACGCAAGTATACTAAAGCTGTTTTCGTTTAACACTATTTAACTGTTCTGGGCGTATTGTTTCTTGTTCTATTTGTCGCTCCCGATGCGCACAATTTAATGACTTCGGAGTAATTTTTGTTATGTTTCTAACCTTAAGTATGTATCCTATATGCACAACACTAACCACAAATATCATCTTAAACCATCCATGACTAAATGCAACTGGTGTCGGCCACAGTGGGCCATCACTTGACTAGACTAGTTACGTGCCACTCACTGGGAAGCGATTTTGCCTGAATGAACGATAACAAAACGTACGTGCCCGCAAGAAGATAATTGATTTTTGATAAGCCGCGCTGTTACGTCACCGGGGAACGCGTAGGACTGCACGCATTTTAAAAGACACTTTCACGTAATCGAACCAGTTCGATAGCGTCATATGGACGGCCCAAAACAGTTTGACTACTTCGCCGAATAGATTTGAAAGCAGGAAAGCGTTTTAGATTTTTTTGTAATGCTTGGAAATTCATATGCTAGCTACTTATCGTGTGAAATTCTAAATGTTAGCATTACTCACAAGTAGATTTAGACGTTTATTTTAGTTTTTTTATGTTCCCGTACTTACATTAACTATCGATTTGAAATAATTGATATATCTACATATCAATTATTTCAAATCGATAGTATGGGGAAACGACGGGTTCTGGGCGTTTATTTTGAGCATTTTTGACCTATTGCAAGCTTGTTCTAAACTGTTCTAAATTAGTACAAACTGTTTTTAAGCCGATAGGCCTCATTCTAAACAATTCTAATATCTTATCATGCTCAAAATGAGAGTCTAATAATTATATATAAACAATATATAACAACTAGGAGAAATATGCACGAGTATTTCTAATTTCTTAATGAAGATGGTTTTTAATTACAAAAAAATACTTATAAAGCGACGTAATAATAGAAAATTGAGGAAACAAAGTAATGCAGATCTCTAGAAAGAAGGTAACACGCAAGCAGAATTGAATGACAAAAATTGTAAACCATTACATATATTAAAAAAAAAACTGTACGCATTTCGCAACTTTACAAGAGTAAAATTAAATATTGTTCGTATTAATTATGAACAAAATTTGTTTTTCTGGATGTACTACTGGCTAAACTATTATTTTGGGAAAATAAGTAGCTTATACTTAATTCATAAAATGTTGTGTAAGGGGTCTTGTTCAGGGCCCCAAAAAACTAGTTATGGCCCTGCTCAATATACAATATACAATATGAATATATTAAATTTAACTAAAATCATCTTCTAGGAATTCATATAGACTTTAGATTATACTACGCGTTTACTGCTAACTCTTGCTTTAGTTTCCTCTGCATTCGCAGCGAGGTTACGGATATAATGCACTTCATATTATATTATTTTTGAATAAATATAAATGTGGGATTGTTGAGGCGTCTACTTTGTGATAATTCATTTTAAAGGATTTATCGGAGGAGCTCGAAAATGGCTAGAGCTTAGCCGAAACTAGTTGCAAAGTGTAATAAAAAACAAAGTAAAAAATCGTTTTATTTATCCATTAAATATAAATGTATGAAATTTTAAGACAATACATTGACAAAACGTAGCTCAAGAATCATTAAGAATGAAAAAATAAAGAAATATCAAACATGTCCCATTTCACAATAGTGCTCCACTACCTCAATCAATAACAATCAACATTTATTGTTATTATCGAGTGTGAACTTTACAAGTTCGCGTCGAAATTTATGTCGGTGTACATTGCAACTACACGACCATTTACGCCTATTTCTCAATTTCCCGCAAGTGGCGGCGGCGGTGGTCGCAATCTACACGCCGCTAAATCGCCGCTTAATTGCCGCCAACGTGGGCGTCTCAGCGCGTCGTAGGCGATCGGATGTAATCTTTAACCTGTCACCGATATCACACCTCTGCGCATTTTTTTCGCAATATTAATTAGATTCCTTGTAATTTGTCATTTGTATACATAGGGATCTTGTGAATCATGCAGGAGGCGCACTTGGGAGGGTGTAACCACCCACGAAACATAGTTATGATAATGAATTGGAGAAAAAATTTACTTATAGTGAAACAACAATAAAATAAATAAATAAATAAAATGTATTATATGAATAACTTATTAGTAGAAAAACTTGATGTTTAATTATACTTTAGACGTAAGTATAATAAAACATGAAGTTTTTCTACTAATAAGTTATTCAAACAATACATTATATACATTAATTATCTATTTACTTAAGCCATGGTTTCCTAAGAGAGCTTACTGTAAAAACACGGTCTTTGTTTTCATGCAATATCTCAAACAATACATTAATTATCTAATTACTTATTGAAATGGACTTAAAAAAATAAATAGCGTTTGTTTCTTTCTAGTAAGACATAAAAGCTTAAACTCAATCTCTGTGGGAGGATTTTAACAAACAAGTCGATTGAAAAAACTGAACATTTCAATCGACTTCATGTTTTATATGTGGATTTATCTATCTATATTAATGTAATTTGAAAATTTCAGAAAAAATAGTGTATCCAATTTTATTGTTTATTATTTATTATATAATATGTATTATTATGGCTGAAAACAAAAGGCAAGGCCTCGGTTTTCAACGAATATCTAAAAAAATATCTATTAACATATTTTTATTATTATTATAATTTATATCTCAAATATACTAATCAGGTTATCTAAAACTGTATAGTTATTTTTTAATGAGAAACTAATTTTATATGAAAATTGATATTTTGCATTTTCAACGAATTTTCATATGCAACTGGACTTTTTTCATAATCAAGTTCCACTAAAATATGTCTATAGATATTTTTATTATTAATTTTTTTTAAATTATTATTTATATCTCAAATATACTAAAAAGGTTATCTAAAACTGTATAGTTATTTTCTAATGAGAAACTAATTTTATATGAAAATTGATATTTTGCATTTTCAACGAATTTTCATATGCAACTGGACTTTTTTCATAATCAAGTTCCACTAAAATATGTCTATAGATATTTGTATTATTATTATTTTTATAATTATTATTTATATCTCAAATATACTAAACGGGTTATCTAAAACTGTATAATTTTCTAATGAGAAACTAATTTTATATGAAAATTGAAATTTTGCATTTTCAACGAATTTTCATATGCAACTGAACTTTTTTCATAATCAAGTTCCACTAAAATATGTCTATAGATAGGAAGAAGTGACTATTCAAGCCATTTTGCTATCATGATATATTCCGAGAATTTTGTATGCTAAACCAGATTCCAGCAAACATTTTCCATACTTTTTCTCATTATGCAAATATCAATTTGATTATATAAGAGCTTACTAAACCGGCAATACAATAAATCTTGTTACATTATAAACCGATCCCGTCGCGTTGCGAACTGCGCCTCGCGCTTTATAAATCGGTTGCGAAGTAAGAGAAGAACGGAAAAAAATAAAAACTTTACGATTCCAGCAGCACGAGTGCACATTAAAAATTCAAATGCGCGAGTGGACATTAAACGTAAACGCTTCTCTCTGCGGCCGCACATAAAGCTGCTTATTTGTGCAACAGTGTTGCTGCATCCGACACCAACAGGTTGTCCCTTGCGACATGTGTGTGATATGATTTTCATAAATTTATTGGCTGCCGCATGTAATAATATGTGTGGGTATTGTTTGTGTGGCGGAGACTTGGAGATTTGTTAATGTTTGCCCTCCTGGTTGTAGCCATTAATAACTGCATTAAATACAAATTCACGTGCTCAGTCATGCCGACGTTTAACAAGAGGTTTTACTAAGGGGCGATTGGATTGAGCAACGATTTTATTACATGGGAATATAGATATTCATATTTATTATGATAATGAACAGCTTGATCTTATGCGATTGCCGGTAGTTATATAATGATGGTGATAAAGTGGAATTGATTTTATTAGGATTTAGGAATTTAGTAATACTATACTTCGAATTTATATTAATTAGGGGGTGTAAGGGATCATCAGACAATATCAAGAAATCAAAGACACCCAAATGTTAATACCACCTGCACCCTGCTGGATAATAAACGTGGCTGTGGCGACTGGAGATTGGCAGGATAACCATACTAAACAAAAAGGAGGCTAAATAATCTCTGTTTTGAGCATGGTAATGGGAAACCACCTCAATAGATGAACATACTTCCCAAGTAAATCAAGGTTTTGCTCAAATTTAAATGTCCCGGAAGTAAAATTATTTATTTTTAATTGGAAAAACTAAAAATTTTGAATCTTTAAAAGGAAGCTAGATTCTTAAATTTGCCTTAATTATTAACGTCGTAGCGCATAAAAGTTTATATAAAGGCACTATTCGCAATACAAAAAATGTAAAAAATCAAATTTTTCAATTTTGAAAATTATACTAATTTCATCATATTGCCCATTTATTTCGATTTAAAAAATAGCTTAATTTATTAATTTGCCTTCATTATTAACGTCGTAGTGCATAAAAGTTTATATAAATTTCACTATTCGCAATACAAAAATTTGTAAAAAATCAAAATTTTTAATTTTGTAAATTATACAAATTTCATCATGTTTCCTATTTACTTAGCTTTAAAAGGAAGCTACACTCATAAATTTGCCTTAATTATTAACGTCGTAGCGCATAAAAGTTTATATAAAGTCACTATTAGCAATACAAAAAATTGTAAAAAATGTAAATTTTAAATTTTGAAAATTATACAAATTTCATCATATTGCCCATTTATTTAGCTTTAGTAGGAAGTTAGATTCATTAAATTGCCTTAATTATTAACGTCGTAGCACATAAAAGTTTATATAAAGTCACTATTCGCAATACAAAAAAATGTAAAAAAATCAAATTTTTGAAATTCGAAAATTATACAAATTTAATCGTGTTGTCCATTTATATAGCATTAGTAGTAAGCTGGATTCATTAATTTTCCGTAATTATTAACGCCGTATCGCATAAAAGTTTAGATAAAGTCACTATTCGCAATACAAAAAAATGTAAAAAATCAAATTTTTGAACTTTGAAATTTATACAAATTTCATCCTGTTGTCCATTTATTTAACTTTAGAAAATAGCTTAAATTATTAATTTGCCTTGATTATTAACGTCGTAGTGCATAAAAGTTTATATAAAGTCACTATTCGCAATACAAAAAAATGTAAAAAATCAAAATTTTGAATTTTGAATATTATACAAATTTGATCGTGTTGCTCATTGATTTAGCTTTAAAAGGAAGCTAGATTCGTACATTTTCCTTAATTATTAACGTCGTAGCGCATAAAAGTTTATATAAAGTCACTATTCGCAATATAAAAAATTGTAAAAAGATAAATTTTTGAATTTTGAAAATTATACAAATTTCGTCATGTTGCCCATTTATTTAGCTTTAGAAAATTGCTTAACTTATTAATTTGCCTTAATTATTAACGTCGTAGTGCATAAAAGTTTGTATAAAGTCACTATTTGCATACAAAAAATTGTAAAAAATAAAAAATTTGAATTTTGAAAATTATACAAATTCCACTGTGTTGCCCATTTATTTAGCTTTAGTAGGAAGTTAGATTCATTAATTTGCCTTAATTATTAACGTCGTAGCGCATAAAAGTTTATATAAAGTCACTATTCGCAATACAAAAAATTGTAAAAAATCAAATTTTTGAAATTCGAAAATTATACAAATTTAATCGTGTTGTCCATTTATATAGCATTAGTAGGAAGCTGGATTCATTAATTTTCCGTAATTATTAACACCGTATCGCATAAAAGTTTAGATAAAGTCACTATTCGCAATACAAAAAAATGTAAAAAATCAAATTTTTGAATTTTGAAATTTATACAAATTTCATCATGTTGTCCATTTATTTGGCTTTAGAAAATAGCTTCAATTATTAATTTTCCTTGATGATTAACATCGTAGTGCATAAAAGTTTATAGAAAGTCACTATTCGCAATACAAAAAAATATAAAAAATCAAAATTTTGAATTTTGAATATTATACAAATTTGATCGTGTTGCCCATTGATTTAGCTTTAAAAGGAAGCTAGATGCATAAATTTTCCTTAATTATTAACGTCGTAGCGCATAAAAGTTTATATAAAGTCACTATTCGCAATATAAAAAATTGCAAAAAATCAAAATTTTTAATTTTGAAAATTATACAAATTTCATCATATTTCCCATTTATTTAGCTTTAGTAGGAAGTTAGATTCATTAAATTGCCTTAATTATTAACGTCGTAGCGCATAAAAGTTTATATAAAGTCACTATTCGCAATACAAAAACTTTAAAAAAATCAAAATTTTGAATTTTGAAAATTATACAAATTTCATTGTGTTGCCGATTTATTTAGCTTTAGTAGGAAGTTAGATTCATTAATTTGCCTTAATTATTAACGTCGTAGCGCAGAAAAGTTTATATAAAGTCACTATTCGCAATACAAAAAATTGTAAAAAATCAAATTTTTGAAATTCGAAAATTAAACAAATTTCATCATGTTGCCCATTTATTTAGCTTTAGAAAATAGCTTAACTTATTAATTTTCCTTAATTATTAACGTCGTAGTGCATAATAGTTTATATAAAGTCACTATTCGCATACAAAAAATTGTAAAAAATCAAAATTTTTAATTTTGAAAATTATACAAATTTCATCATATTGCCCATTTATTTAGCTTTAGTAGGAAGTTAGATTCATTAAATTGCCTTAATTATTAACGTCGTAGCGCATAAAAGTTTATATAAAGTCACTATTCGCAATACAAAAAATTGTAAAAAATCATATTTTTGATTTTTGAAAATTATACATTTTTCATTATGTTGCGCATTTATTTAGCTTTAGAAAATAGCTTAATTTATTAATTTGCCTTAATTATTAATGTCGTAATGCATAAAAGTTTATATAAAGTCACCATTCGCAATACAAAAAATTGTAAAAAAATCATATTTTTGAAATTCGAAAATTAAACAAATTTCATCATGTTGCCCATTTATTTAGCTTTAGAAAGAAGCTCAAACCAGCGACAAACTCAGAGTTGCGTGCTCAAACAACTAGAGGCTTGTCGGGATGACAATTTTATTCATATTCTAGATATATGACAAATGCAAAAAAACTGTAAATATCTATAATCTACTTTACTATGCATGAAGATTTAAGCAATTTTAAATATTTATGAAAAGAAAATGTATGGAAATCCTATAAAACTTTAAGTTTGTTTAAGGATTCTCTATAGAACAAACCAACTGACAATTTATAAATCTGAAATAGTTATCAAATAATAATAATAAGAAAGTGTCTTTTGAATTACAATTTAACAGTTTAACATTAGAACAATACAACATTCAAAAAGAAACGGCGGTTGTAAGGTGATTAGTACAGTTATTTTGAAAAGCAGAGATTGTCCATCTTGTATAAGATGTAAAATAAGACCTTTGTTGGCATTTTCCTCACAAAAAAACTGTTCTTCAATATCACCAACCACAAAAAAAATACATAAAAATAAAAATACAAATATAAATAAAAGTAACACTCCGATTGTATAAGATGTACAATCTCTGCTTTTCAAAATCACTGTACAAATTACAAGTACAATTATTTTTTTATCTTTTTAGCATATGTTTTAGCATTTGCAATTACACATGTCTTTGTGCCGGGTGATTCGGGACAAAAGAATTGCTCCGGCTGTGAAATTCGGCGTTTTACAAATGCCCGCGCATTCCGGCCCACTGCGTACAAGAATGTTCCGTCTGTCGGGCATTTGTTGCGCGGCGATTTATGTTCTCGCGACGCTGTCCTAATAAATCCAGCGCGCTAAATACCGCACAAAGACGCCCCAGACAAATGTTTGGACGTACAAAATTGCTGTTATGTAAAACACTGATTTACGTTGCGGGGTTTGATGTCAAAATTAATTCAATATACTTGAACTATTTTAATTACAAATTACAATTATAATAAAAAAATATATAATCATACATGTTTCGATACCGATAGGGGTGGGACAAAGCCCACAAATCCCGAGTAGAGAATAAAGGGAAGAACAGCATGTTTTTATACATAAGTTCTTATTTTGATGTATGTTTGTATATATTATATATGCACCCTGTATGTACAATATATACACATATACACACATACGTTCGTAAAGTATGGAATAAATTCGATAAAACATTTATTTATTATTTTTGAAAAAATTGCTCCGACACGTTGTGGCACATTTATTTATATTAAGTGATATTATATGTGACGGTGCCTTCTGGTTGTATTTAGTATATTTTAAATAAATAAAATATATAATAAAAATTAAACTAAAATATTCAATAAAGGTCGTTTTAGACAAGACAATTTCTTGATTCAAAAGTTAGTCAATCTAAATTGTCTCGTATCATACACCAAATTATTTGAAATATTGAATTGGATGGTAGATCGAATGGAAAAATATAACACCTTCTATTTTTCAAGGACAAATTGTATGAGAAGAGGATAGATGAATTCATTTCTTAAACAACTTTTGAGCTAAAGGTCGTTTTAGACAAGACAATTTCTTAGCTCAAAAGTTGTTCAAGAAATGAATTTCTATATCCTCCTCCCATACAATTTGACTTGACAAATAGAACGCGTTATATTTTTCCATTCGAACTACCATTCAATTCAATATTTCAAATAATTTCCTGTATGATACGAAATAATTTAGATTGTCTTGCATCTTGACTAACTTTTGAGTCAAGAAATTGTCTTGTCTAAAACGACCTTAAGAAATTGTCTTGTCTAAAACGACCTTAAGTTATATTTCTTGGAAAGGTTAGAAAGAAGGAGAATTTATACGATCTGTTCCCAATATACATAAACATCTTGGTGGTCCTTATATTTGATAGACAAACAGTATAAAAAAAACCTAGCTTACAAGGGTGTGTATGTCACTAAATCGCTGTAACCAGATAAGCCGACATAATACCCATCAAGGGTGCTCACCACCCTTCAGCGCGCGTTTAATTTATCTTGATTGCCCTAATTTATAGCCTATATTTTTAACATTCCCACCGCAGTCGCGGTAGACTGAAAATCCGTGTACCTATTAATCAGCTTACCTGTTAATTAGATTAGGCTGGGTAATTCCGACGCCCACGCCCACGCGCTACTACTACGACCCGATAAGATCTGCATAATTAGACCCACACACAAATAAATGCAAAGCGCACCGAATAGTCGAGTAATTATGTTAATCGCTGCCATTTTCGTCTCCCCCCAATTGTATCGCATTCCGCGCTAATTACGTTGAAAACGTTAGCGCGCACCGACAAGCGATTAATTAACAAGACCGGTGGGTGTTTATTAAAACAAGCAAGAAAATGGGCTGTAATTGGAAATGGTAAATGTCTTGTTTCTATACGCGCTTCGGGCTATTTTTAAATAAATACAACTCGAGACAAGTTCATTCTGTTACAGTTTTTCAGACTCATTCAAGTTTATTTAGTTTCAACGTATTTTTAATTGATATATAAACATTATATCGATTGGTTTAAATTTAATGATTTTTCACAAATATGACGGTTATATAAAGCATATATGCTTGGTATTATTATAATTTACTACTGTGATAGTAGCAATATAAAAACTACTAGGATGAACAGAGCTCCTAACAAAAAAAACATAAAATATGAATAATATAACTGTAGGACCATGTAAAATTAAATACCTTAATTTGTAAAGATACTAAGTAAAATAATAATGTCGTGCAAACAGATATGGAATGCAGAGATTTAATATAATAGTTGCTACCAGCTGGGAAGATGTAGCCATGTCCGGGGAATATACAGGCGGTGAGTTAAGAACGTTTGACAGTTTACTTATTAGATGTCTACGCTTACACGCACCTCTTCGGCCCACGTGGGCTTTATTGCACGTGCAAACAGTTCGTGCAATTTTTTGCATTCAAACAGTGTCGGCAATAATAAAGTACAAATATATCGCAGCACATAAATGGTTGCGCCTTTATTTCCATTACATTATCCCGTACGATTACTTTTTTTTATTAGTTGGATAAAAGCAGTGTGCACAATCAGCACATTCACGACATTTCACGGCTTTACGATTTTATTATCTCGCAGGAAATGCCTTGCGACGTATGTGGCCAAATTTTAGATATCCTAGTTTAAGGAATTCGCGAGCTCACACTTTCCAATCTTAACATCACAATCAATTATATGTTTTTGTTTGGTTTTAAATTATATTGTTTTTATTTATTTTTGTATATACAAGCTGCCTCTAAACTCATTCAGAGATAATGTAAAGAAGTATCTTATTACTCAACTGAAGAGTATTATTACTCTAGTCATCATCTAATACAAAACTGGATATCTATTTTAGTTTTGTATTAGATGATGACTAGAGTAATAATATTGAGTGTGATAGAAGTGATTAACGTAAAAATCATACAAAGTGTAACTAACAACATAAGTTTATCATTATTTTGTCTTTACTATTTTCATTAACATTTCGTGTTTATGGTCGCTTGAGGATTCGTTGTAAAACGGTCCTTTTATTAGAGAGACATGGGCGGCGGTTGGTTCTTGTGGCGCGGCGGCCCGATTGAGTCTATTATAAATGAGCCTGATGCTGTCAGGAGATACGGCCGCCCGTACCTTAATTATTAAACGGTATTTTATTACGAGATTAATATGTTACAATCGCGGACAACGTATAATAATGCACCTTGTTCCGAGATCGTATCGTTTATCGCGATATTTATTGCGTTTGTTGCGCCCGTCCGTTCCGCACACCAGCCGAGAGAGCGGTAATAATAGATTCTAGATGAAACCGAACCGCTCCTATATACTTAAACGTTTTGCCGAAGAAAGTGTGTAACTTTATGGGGAATTACATGTTTTGATAAATTTTCTTACATGTATTGATAATTAAAGGATATATTTTTCTATTATATTCATTTATATTTTATAAATTTAAAAAAGTATGGCTTAGTTTTAAACGAATTAATTGTATATACGAAATATTTTCAATTTTCCATTGGCATATCTTTGAAGATAATTAAGATATCTTGTCCTGATTTATAAAATTCAATTCATCATACATTTTTCTATTAAAGCCATTCATATTTTATAAATTAAAAAAATATGACTTAGTTTTAAACGAATTAATTGTATATACGAAATATTTTCAAATTTCCATTGGCATATCTTTGAAGATAATTAAGATATCTAGACATGATTTATAAAATTAAATTCGTCATGCATTCTTCTATTAAAGTCATTAATATTTTATAAGTTAAAAAATTATGACTTAGTTTTAAACGAATTAATTGTATATGCGAAATATTTTCAACATTCCATTGGCATATCTTTGAAGATAATTAAGATATCTTGTCCTGATTAATAAAATTCAATTCGTCATACATTTTTATATTAAAGTCATTCATATTTTATAAATTAAAAAAATTATGACATAATTTTAAACGAATTAATTGCATTTACGAAATATTTTCAACTTTCCATTAGCATATCTTTGAAGATAATTAAGATATCTTGACATGATTTATAAAATTTAATTCGTCATACATTTTTCTATTAAAGTCATTTATATTTTATAAACTAAAAAAATTATGACTTAGTTTTAAACGAATTAATTGTATATACGAAATATTTTCAAATTTCCATTAGCATATCTTTGACGATAATTAAGATATCTTGACCTGATTTATAAAATTCAATTCGTCATACATTTTTCTATTAAAGTCATTCATATTTTATAAATTAAAAAAATTATGACTTAGTTTTAAACGAATTAATTGTATATACGAAATATTTTCAACTTTCCGTTGGCATATCTTTGAAGATAATTAAGATATCTTGACATGATTTATAAAATTAAATTCGTCATACATTTTTCTATTAAAGTCATTCATATTTTATAAATTAAAAAAAATATGACTTAGTTTTAAACGAATTAATTGTATATACGAAATATTTTCAACTTTCCATTGGCATATCTTTGAAGATAATTAAGATATCTTGACATGATTTATAAAATTAAATTCGTCATACATTTTTCTATTAAAATAATTCATATTTTATAAATTAAAAAAATTATGACTTAGTTTTAAACGAATTAATTGTATATACGAAATATTTTCAACTTTCCATTGGCATATCTTTGAAGATAATTAAGATATCTTGACATGATTTTTAAAATTAAATTCATCATACATTTTTCTATTAAAGTCATTCATATTTTATAAATTAAAAAAATATGACTTAGTTTTAAACGAATTAATTGTATATACGAAATATTTTCAACTTTCCATTGCCATATCTTTAAAGATAATTAAGATATCTTGTCATGATTTATAAAATTAAATTCGCCATACATTTTTCTATTAAAGTCATTCATATTTTATATATTAAAAAAATTATGACTTAGTTTTAAACGAATTAATTGTATATACGACATATTTTCAACTTTCCATTGGCATATCTTTGAAGATAATTAAGATATCTTGACCTGATTTATAAAATTAAATTCGTCATACATATTTCTATTAAAGTCATTCATATTTTATAAATTAAAAAAATTATGACTTAGTTTTAAACGAATTAATTGTATATACGAAATATTTTCAAATTTCCATTGGCATATCTTTGAAGATAATTAAGATATCTTGACCTGAGTTATAAAATTAAATTCATCATACATTTTTCTATTAAAGTCATTTATATTTTATAAATTAAAAAAAAAATGACTTAGTTTTAAATGAATTAATTGTATATATGAAATATTTTCAACTTTCCATTGGCATATCTTTAAAGATAATTAAGATATTTTGACTTGATTTATAAAATTAAATTCGTCATACATTTTTCTATTAAAGTCATTCATATTTTATAAATTAAAAAAATTATGACTTAGTTTTAAACGAATTAATTGTATATACGAAATATTTTCAACTTTCCATTGGCATATCTTTGAAGATAATTAAGATATATTGACCTGATTTATAAAATTAAATTCGTCATACATATTTCTATTAAAATCATTCATATTTTATAAATTAAGAAAATTATGACTTAGTTTTAAACGAATTAATTGTTTATACGAAATATTTTCAACTTTACATTGGCATATCTTTGAAGATAATTAAAATATCTTGACATGATTTATAAAATTAAATTCATCATACATTTTGCTATTAAAGTCATTCATAGTTTATGAATTAAAAAAATTATGACTTAGTATTAAACGAATTAATTGTATATACGAAATATTTTCAACTTTCCATTGGCATATCTTTGAAGATAATTAAGATATCTTGACATGATTTATAAAATTAAATTCGTCATACATTTTTCTATTAGTCATTCATATTTTATAAATTAAAAAAAATTATGACTTAATTTTAAACGAATTAATTGCATTTACAAAATATTTTCAACTTTCCATTGGCATATCTTTTAAGATAATTAAGATATCTTGACCTGATTTATAGAATTAAATTCATCATACATTTTTCTATTAAAGTCATTCATAGTTTATAAATTAAAAAAATTATGACTTAGTATTAAACGAATTAATTGTATATACGAAATATTTTCAACTTTACATTGGCATATCTTTGAAGATAATTAAAATATCTTGACGTGATTTATAAAATTAAATTCGTCATACATTTTTCTTTTAAATTAATTCATATTTTATAAATTAAAAAAATATGACTTAGTTTTAAACGAATTAATTCTATATACGAAATATTTTCAACTTTCCATTGGCATATCTTTGAAGATAATTAAGATATCTTGACATGATTTATAAAATTAAATTCGCCATACATTTTTCTATTAAAGTCATTCATATTTTATAAACTAAAAATATTATGACTTAGTTTTAAACGAATTAATTGTATATACGAAATATTTTCAAATTTCCATTGGCATATCTTTGAAGATAATTATGATATCTTGACATGATTTATAAAATTAAATTCGTCATACTTTTTTCTATTAAAGTCATTCATATTTTATAAATTAAAAAAATTATGACTTAGTTTTAAACGAATTAATTGTATATACGAAATATTTTCAAATTTCCATTAGCATATTTTTGAAGATAATTAAGATATCTTGACATGATTTTTAAAATTAAATTCGTCATACATTTTTCTATTAAAGTCATTCATATTTTATAAATTAAAAAAAATATGACTTAGTTTTAAACGAATTAATTGTATATACGAAATATTTTCAACTTTCCATTGCCATATCTTTGAAGATAATTAAGATATCTTGACATGATTTATAAAATTAAATCTTCAACATTTTTCTATTAAAGTTATTCATATTTTATACATTAAAAAAATTATGACTTAGTTTTAAACGAATTAATTGTATATACGAAATATTTTCAACTTTCCATTGGCATATCTTTGAAGATAATTAAGATATCTTGACCTGATTTATAAAATTAAATTCGTCATACATTTTTCTATTAAAGTCATTCATATTTTATAAATTAAAAAAATATGACTTAGATTTAAACGAATTAATTGTATATACGAAATATTTTCAAATTGCCATTAGCATATTTTTGAAGATAATTAAGATATCTTGACCTGATTTATAAAATTAAATTCATCATACATTTTTGTATTAAAGTCATTCATATTTTATAAATTAAAAAAATTATGACTTAGTTTTAAACGAATTAATTGTATATACAGAATATTTTCAACATTTCATAATCATAATCTTATTTAAAACTTTCTCGGTGAAAAACCCCATCGGGCTAAGGCAGTATATAAGATGGAAGTTTTGTTTGTATTTATGTTTTATTAAAAAATTAACTTACCGCGAAGAGGGCTCGGAGAAAATGTGCAATTCGCATAGTAGCCAGTGCTGGCGTGTAGAAGTTGTGCGAGGGGTAAGGGCCACCAAACCCTCGCACCTCGGCCGCACTAGTTCCTGCTGGCTTCGAATTTCGCACCGACCTCGTCACATTATATCAGCACCATCTCGCCCCGGAAAATCCTGCAAGCGAATTCAAACAGTTGTAAAGTGCACCTTCAATCAATCACAAAGACAATTCCTTTTTGGCATCGTACAATTCTTTTTATACCCTCGCTAAAAACCCACGCGCTTTCCAACGATAGGCCCACAATCCACCAATCATCCCCTTACTAGCTGCACTTTATTTTGTTGTTGTTCCCGACAATTAATTGGCGTATTGTTGATAGAAACGTTAATTGATGGAGTTTATACAAAGTCGCGAGCTGTAGGCAGCGTGTGGGCGGCGGCTCGCGCCGTAAATTATAATTTACGGGACGTAAAAGTGGATTAAGCGCTGCCACAACAGAGGGAAATCGCCCGGAACTAATACGGACGGTATTAAGAGATTAGAAATTTCAAGTGAAATAAATCGGTTTTTTACTATCCGAATGGTTCGTGGAGATTTATTGAGATGTGTAAATTGGGAGAGAAAGGAGGTGAAAAGTGGGCTGTTTCATCGGCAGATTTGTTATACAACATACAATATATTAAAATTATAATAGGGTTATTTATGTAACAAATATAAGTTTTCAATTTTAAATTTTGTATAAATCATCTAATAAACCCATCTTAGTGGCCTGGCCGAGTAGTTAGAGGCGCCGTCAGGCTCGTATTGGGGAGCCTGAGTTCGATCCCCATCGAGACGAATGTTCGCAAATCACCTTTCACAGTTATTCAGAGGTTTTCTGTAAAGTTAAGGTAAATATCGGGTGATTAAAATCGTCTGATTTTCTCCCTTGATCGGCGGTTATAATATATATATAATTCTGCAGCTGTTTGGTGATTAATGTGTATTCATCGGACCGTTTATATGGTCGAATGAATTTTATATTTGGTTAAATCGAACCACACAAACTACAATAACGACCTACTCCTAAAATCCAGCAGCTAAGAGGTCGCGCGACGTAACTAATTATGTGTAGCGATTATTCTTATAATATTTTTGTCTATAAAACTGATTACAAATGTTTTACAAATAACAATATGCAATTACTATTTGGAATTTTTAATTATAAGGCCACTGTCAGACATTATATAGGGAATCAAATAAAAATGTTAGCGATATGATTTAATTACGAGTAAATTATTCGTTGAGATAGCACATAATTTCTGTCTAGAGGGTGGAATATTATTAAGACTTCAACTCTCAATGAATTTATAAGTACTGCTTTTAATGCGGTTGAAGGTGGGCAATTATAATAAATTCAAGCGTTAAGTAGAGTTTGTATAATGTTATGTCTTATTTATTCAAACGTTTATTGTTCTACTGTAGTTATTTCTTGTTTTATTGGTACTACAAGTTTTGTTTCTTTGTTTTTTATGCACATTTTATTTTGTAAACCAGACTACAGGTTGGTTTATGCTGAAATAAAATAAGAAAGCAATTTCAGAAGACTAGTTTCGCTTTATGTTGTTGAAAATATTACTATCTTTCTTGCTCGTCTAGTGCCGCTGTTTTTTTTTATCTCTTTGTAGCAATATATGGGTACTTGCGGGTTAGATACAAACGTAAAGTGAAACGCACGACAATTCTATGCTAAAACTTGAAAAAAATTAGAATTTTTGTCATCTTTTTTCTCAATTATCTTAAAGAATGTTAAATTATCTTTGATTTGGTGTATAAAAAACATAAAAATGTTCCATAGACATGTCGCCAAGTACGCCACCATATCCATAGGCATAGTGCACCGCATGACATTTCTATGCTAAAACTTGAAAAAAATTAGATTTTTTTTCAACTTTTTCCTAAATTATCTTAAAGAATATTAAATTATCTTTGATTTGGCGTATAAAAAAACATAAAAATGTTCCATAGACAGTCGCCAAGTACGCCACCTTATCCATAGGCAATGTGCAACCCACGACATTTCTATGCTAAAACAAATAGAATATTACAAAATAGAGCTTGATAAATAAGCTATAGCAAAATGCTCAAAAATATCTCAATACTTATTTCAAATATTTCTATTGATTAGTTGCAAACATTGCTCAACATAAATCCTCGTTAAACTTTACAAAAAAAAAATTGATCATCCGTAATAACTCGCAAACGTAATTTTAATCAGAATGGTCATACAGACAGACACACCGGGCGCTATTTATAGTCGCCATTAGCATCCAGCCGGCGCCAATTGATTAAATGCCGCATTAGAACGCGCGGATTTTTTCCCTCCTTTACCTCAGCGCACCGATAAACAAATAGAGAAATGCACACGTTTAATATTAATTTATGAAAATTCCGTGTAAACACACATAAATAACGCGATCCAGGCCAGAGGCTTTCCGCGTTTCGGCCGCCGCTAATCCGAGCTTAGAAAGCGCAAATTGTGTTAATTAACAATAGGATGAATTCGATTATAGCGCCCACAATTGTGTATGTATGCAGATTTTTTATTAGGGGGCTTGCGCGACCTCCACCTGTCGCCGGAACGATGATAAATCCAATCAGGTTTAATTAGTCGCAGATAACTACAGTCTAGACAAATCAGTTTGCGTTTTTATAAAGCGCCAATTTATGGTTTATGCAATTGTAATTAATTGAGAGAATTACGCAAATTATTAACGTTAATGCAGAAACGAGTATAATTGTAATTGAACAACAAACAGGTGGAATACGATTATTTTAGTAGATTCTTAGTTGATTGCTGTACTCGAAGATTTATAATCGTAATTCAATAGCTAATTGTTTTAATTTTCATCAAACTAATGAGATGATCATTGTAATATTTATTTTATTTCTTTTATTTAATCATATGCTTTCTACTGTGAGGTGTCTAGCAACTTCAAGTGTTGGATTATGTCAAAGATTTTTAGGTAATCGATATAACAGATGTAGTGTATCTAGAGAAATAAATAACTACTACATAAAATATAGAAAACACGAAGATCATAAATTAAAATTAATATTAATTAATAGTATATTACAATGATAGGCGTATCATTGTAATATACTAATTTTATTTTATGATCTTCGTGTTTTCTATATTTTATGTAGTAGTTATTTATATTTTCTAGATACACTATATCTGTTATATCGATTTCCTAAACATCTTTGAGATATATTGAATTGCTAAGGCGTCTACTTTGTGATAATTCATTTTAAAGGACAAATAAAAAGGATGTTTTACTTTGTTTTTTAATTTTTATCACACTTCAGTTACACTTTACAACTAGTTTCGGCTAAGCTCTAGACATTCAGTCATCGGAGGAGCTCGAAAATTGCTAGAGCTTAGCCGAAACTAGTTGCAAAGTGTAACTGAAGTGTGATAAAAAATAAAAAACAAAGTAATAATAATTTTATTTAATCTTTGACATAATCCAATGCTTGACGCTGTTAGATACTAAAGAATAAAAGTAACGACATCAGATATATAAGAATAATTTCCAACCTCTTAATTTAATAATAAATAATTAATATACGAATAATTTTATAACTGGTGTAATTCATATTTGTATGGGAAAAAATGAAAACAAATTGAATATAAGTTTTTTTGTTTTCAAAAAGCACGTCCTTGATGTGTTTACAGCAAGAATCCTCGACAGTACAAACATCCTTTTATGCAGATTTCATGCAAAATTGAATCATTCGCTTAGTTATTCATATATTTAAATGAATCCGTGTGTGCTGGCCCGGCTTTATTAAATTATATAATTTATTTTATAGATATTGTGGGATAACTCACGCAGCTTTAATGCCCGGCTCGTATATTTTCCGAATTGTTTATGGATGCGGCAGCACCACGCTCATAACTGTACATTATCAGATTGTAAATTATAATGCGCCGGATAAATTAATTCAACGTGCATTAGTACCTATTAAATAGTAAACAAATTGTGCTGAGCCGCGGAAAGGTATAAATTGTGATTACAAAACGAAAATGTTGGCTTGGAGAGATTTATACGTGGCAGGGTTATAAAACAGTAGGAATTGGAACATTGGAACACTTATTAGAACATCAACTAGATTGAGGCTAGGGAAATTAATTTAAATAGGGACGGTAATTGTTTATTCTTGCAGAACATGAAATTTTGTTTTTGGTTGTTACTTTTCATTAAACTATAGCTGCAAAACTGAAAAATTCTCATAAATCTGCTCAATACTTTATCTTATTTTGCTCTTGGCATTTTGAAAGCCTATACCTTTAAAACCAGCAACTATATATGGGTGGCAGTTATTTATACTTACAAAACGTGATATTAAATTTATGATTAAAACATCAATAAAAAACACTCAGAACTTAACAATAATCATTAAATCTCCTAGTGATAACCTTTGTGATTATATAAAGTAATTACTCTGGGCTATTTCACGCACTTCCTTAATAATTATGCTAGCAATTATGAAGAGAATGCGACGAGAAGAGTCATATCTGTTACATTAAATCGGCTGATACAGACACACCGTAAATGTATGTAATAAATATTTCTTTAAAAATCTGCAAGTGCCGCTCATATAAATAATAACGACCGCTTATAGAAATAATAGCAAGCCCCGCCGAGTGCACCTTGTGTGTAATGTTATGGTATTACCGTGAGATATCTGCCAGTTGCGAAAACAGTTAAAATTATGGTATTTGCTAATAGATAAATGAAAAGCACTTGGAGAAAAATTGATGCGTTATAACAGTAATATAAAAGCCGGTGTAGTATAACATGCTAACCAAAATATTACACTACTGGAATTTGCTATAGTCTACCTGTCCTTAATGTTTGTAGTTAGATTTGTAGGTATATTTTAGAACCGTAGGAAGACCCCAAATAAATTGAAGGAAAACCATCAGGAAAACCTGGATCCAAATTAAAAAAGAGGCCTACGTCCAAGAATGGATAAACAGAAGTATAAATGTGTGGCAATTTCGTACGATAAAAACGTATTATAGTCAGCTTTTATAGTTTACATACGTCGGTATTACAATACTTTTCTTATACTGCTCCTGCTTGGAATATAAAAAGAAATTACTCGTTAGTTTTAATGCCCTATCATTAGCTTAACGCACGTTAGATAGTAGAACACGATAGGCAAATATTGTGATGCCAATTATATGGATGGTAGCACTGCTATCGAAGTAATTTAATCATTACATTTGCATTTTGTGGGAGATGTAAATGAACGTTTTATGTGGACATAATATCGTATAACAGGGTTAGATCTATTTACCATAAAGGAGAGCATGGAAATATATTTGTTGTAAACATACTGGCACAGTTTTTGTGGTCCATTAACACACACGTTATATATTCAAATGAATTGTAACAATAGTGATAACAAATCAATCAAATAACCACTCTCTTAAGAGACATATTTGCATGCAATTTTCAGAATCTACTCACAGATAATTATGTTAAATTAATATAAATTTGAATTTCTTAAATCTTTGATTTTTTTATTTTTTTTATAACTGAGGCAATGAATTAAAAACAGTTCGTACAATAAAAACCTTTCTGCTGGCTTTATTTTTGGATAGAAATTATCAAAAAATGGTTTATTTTGAGCTCAATTAAATATAGAATGTAAAATAATATCAAAAATTTGAATTTCTGAAATCTTTGATTTTTAATCATTTATTATAACTCAGTCGATTAATTTAAAACAACTCCTACAATAAAAATCTTCCTGTAGACTTTATTTTTGGATAAAAATTATCAAAAAATGGTTTATTTTGATCCCAATTAAATATAGAATATAAAATAATATCAAAAATTTGAATTTCTTAAATCTTTGATTCCTTCCAGGTCTCTAGGTAGTCGGAACCTTTCTTGCAAGCTTTAGAGTGATGAGAACGATGTAATTATTATTATATTAGAAATATCACTAGGATTTTAGTTTTCAAATTCAAATGTAACAAAATAATTTGATGTAAATCACGTTAAAATCAAAATGTTTGGGTGAATATAAACAAGTTTAATCTATAAACAGCTTGATTAAACCAAACTCTCTATTGTTTTTAACATATAAATCACTACAGTTTTTGATTTACAACTTAAAACAGGACGAATAAGTCGTCGCGCGAAGAAAAACTAGTTCTAATGATACAAATGGAAATTTATGCGTCAGGTAGCTGCAGTACGCGCGCGATAAATAGTCCCCGTTGGACAGATAACGCTGTTATTTTCCAATATTTGCGTGTACCCGCATGTTTTCCGCTTGGGTGTACCGGCTCGGGCGCAATTAGGCCGCGTTTAACGCAATTTAAATTTACCGCCGGTGCCGACGATGCGACTGATTTACGAGTCGAGTTATAGTCCTGAAATACATCCGTCTGGTTGAGCGGCAGGAAATTTTTATACAGCCTTTGGTATAATATGAAATGTATAGCATTATAAATATTAAAAGCTTGTATGTGCGTGTGCAATAGTGACAAATAATCGCAATCACTCTATTATTATATATTATTAGTCACAAGATGTTTGATTCTTTTTGTCCATCCTAATTAAATGTCCCACCAGTTTAGTTGTTTCTTTTCTATATACTTTTCTATAGCTTCAATTCCCAATTCTTCTCTGATGTCATCATATCTTATTCTGTCTCTTCTCGTAACTTGTTTTGCTTCTCTGAGATATGTCATTTCCATTGCCTATATTCTACTTTTCTTCCTCTTCGTTAGTTTCCACGTCTCGCTCCCATATGGCAGTATAGGTCTATATATGCTTTTGTATATATTAATTTTTGTCCTTCTGCTGATCCCTTTTTTGTTAATCAATATATTGCACAGTGCGTGGTATGTTTTAACTGTGTTGTTTATTCTGTTACTAAGTTTACCTTCCATTTTTCCGTCTTCTGTTAGTGCTACTCCTAGGTATTTGAATTGTTCTACTTGCTCTATTTTGTGTTGTTCTATCTTTATATTTATTTGTTCTTTCCGGTTTCCTATTACCATCATTTTTGTTTTGTTATAATTCATTTTCATATTATACTTTTCTAGAAGTCTGTTCCATACACTCAAGTTGTGCTGCAGATTAACTTCATTTTCTGCTATCACTACGACATCATCAGCGAATGCTCCTTCCGATATTTTTACCACTTGCATGTTTTTGTACCCTATATTTGCTTTTTTGATTTCTGGTTTCATGCTCTTCATTATTTCATCCATGTATATGATAAATAACGTAGGACTGAACCCGCCTCCTTATCTGAGTCCAGTAGTTGTCTTAAATGTTCTTGATGTTTGTCCCTTGTGTATTATTGCATGGGTGTTGTTGATATATATGTTTTGTATTAATTCGACTGTCTTTCTTTCTACACCTCTCTCTTCTAGAATTTTCCATAATTTGTTTCTTGGGATCATGTCGAACACTTTTTCTAGGTCTATGAATCCTAAATATGTGTTTTTATTATTTGTAGTTCTATTTTCTGAGATTTGTTTTACTGTAATGATGTTGTCCTCTGTGGATCTTCCTTTCCTAAAACCTGATTGCGATTCTTCTAGTGCCTGGTCTATTCTCCTATTAGTCTCTTGTTTATTGTCTTTTCTAATATTTTCATCCCTACACTTAGGGTTATGCCTCTATAATTTGAGTATTTCGTCTTATCCCCTTTCTTGTGTATCGCTACGATTAGTGCTGTTTGCCAGTCCTTTGGTATGGTATTTGTGCTCCATATGCTGTTCAGTAGTTTCCGTAGTTTTTCTTTACCTACCGAGCCCAGGTGCTTGATCATTTCCGCTGTAATCTAGTCTTGTCCTGGTGCTTTTCCCATTCTTAATTCCCTTATTATTTCTAGTAGTTCTTGTTCCTTGATATTCTCTGTATCTTCTTCTGTGTTGTTCTTGTCTCTAATTCTTGTCTTTTGTTCTTTGTCGTTAAATAAGGTTATAAAGATTATAATGTAATGTAAATAACAATTTTCCACCTTCTGTTGTAAATAATTAAAATTTCATCAAATCCCCAATTGAAATCTCGCCATGCCATTAAGTGTACTTGACGTGTATTGTTTGGAGAAATTAATCGTGCATAAAGGATCATGACGGGCTTATTCAAGCAGCCGCTAGCTATTGACAAGTCGACACGGTGCTTTCACAATAAAATTTGTCAATCGTTAAATACTAGACGACGTTTGCAAGGCAAATACCGGTACGCACCGTATATGGCAGAGCGGCCCGTCTAAATATTTTTACACCACTCGAAACACGCGACCAGCATAAAAATAATATAACGTAATTAATAATCAGATTTGCACGCGCGCGTACGGCTTTTATTAATTGCCTGGGAATGGTAAATATTTGTCGCGCCCGCGGCAGTCCAATTTTTCCCATATTCATTATTCCAGGCGCGACGCGTTAATAGTAAAAAGACGACATGAGTGTTCAATAAGTTTATTGGAAGGTGCGATTTTCTCTTATATGACATTTGTGTATGCTATACCGCTTTCATATTAGAAATAATATAAATAATTTAATATAAATGTATACCTTATAAGTATAGATTATTTATTTTAAATTATATTATATATTTTATTCGTTAAAAACTACTTTAATATATGATATTCGTTAAGAACTACAATTTCATCAAACATAATAGCCCCCACTCAAAACTCTTCATAGTAAAATAAATCTTGCTCCTTTCTTCCTTTTCTGTCTTGTTTAACACGGCCGGGGAACAGGTAAAGCAAGCCGACGAGTAAAATATCTTCATTTTCAGTTTTGCATATAATTACAGCTCGTTTCAAAGCGACTGTCAGATAAAAAAACGAAGAGGCGAATAAAAGTTAATGGGACTCGCGTGAACGGGCGTTTAGTGGAAACAACAACGCGGCCACCCAGGCCGAAAAAGAAGGATTCGCGTGCAATGCCGGGGCTGATGCTTTTAGACACTGCATGGTTCATAATTTAGAGAAATTACACGCGCGCCTTACGCGTAATGGAGGAAGGGAATGCGCACTATAATAAATTCGAGGAATTATTTCGAGCTGCTGTTCAACTAGGTGGGTGGAGTGTATTTAAAGAGTGTAGAATATTGTCTGATTCTTATTTGGACGGTGTTGTAGCTAATACATGGTAAATAGAATCCTTGTATGAGTTTTCATCCTCAAATTAATATCAGAATGTCTCTTTGAATATCCCTAGTGCACCTATATATCGTACATCACTATACGAGCGTGGTCTGAATCTAGCATTGATACTGCATTTATATATATATATATATATATATATATATATATATATATATATATATTATTTCTTTGCCTTTTACCTTTCGGTGTAGGCTATTACATTTACATTACTTAACATTTACTTACACACAATTATTGTTTGTTTTTATATATTTGTAAATGCTTTCCACTCTTTTCTGTTCTTCGCCAGTTCTCTTGATTGTTTAACTGTCTTTCCTTTCTTGATTATTATTTCCTCCATTCTATTGTCCCACTCTTTTCTTGGTCTACCCCTTCTTCTTTTATTTCCAGTTCTTGCTTCCCATACCTATTTTGTTTCATTCTTTTTGTCCATCCTAATTAAATGTCCCCACCAGTTTCTTTTCTATATACTTTTCTATTGCTTCAATTCCCAATTCCCATATGTCATAATTTCTTATTCTAACTTATTTTACTCCTTTGAGAGAATTTATTTTATTTATTTAAATAGTATCCTACCACTTAATTTATATACAACAATAACGCATTGCCTAAAAACATACCCAGTAGTATAAATAGAGAAACAATCTGTATTGTGTCTATTGGCCATAAAAGCCTTACATGATTCAGTATTATATTTTATTATAAAACACCTTAAGATAAAAAGCACGTAAAAGGCGAAATGAAAATTAAATTAATACTGGGCCAGCCGCAACCTGCAGCTCTGATTATTCAGATGTGCGTCCCTAATTAAATGCAGGCGATATCTTTACACACCGGCACATAAAGGATATCGTAACGGGGGCGGCAGTTTCATTCGCACATCAAGGACACCAGCAGGATTATCAGCTAATTAATTGGTTCATTTAAACGCCGTCATTTATCTAAAATGTACGTGCAATCTTTATGTTGAGGCGATAAAAAAAATTACAGCTGGTGTGGGAATTTATCACTTTTCGCAGGTTTATTATGTTGAAGGTAATTTTAGTTAGACAGGTTTATTGATTTTCAAGATGAGGAATAATATATTCAGGGCTAATAAAATTGTTATATAGATATGCGGAGTAAGAAATACATTAACAGGTTTCTTGCATGAACGGGGTGGTGGAGGATGAGACATTAAAGAGCTCTAAACACTAAACGAAAATTGAGTTTTTATAAACTAAAAATAACTGTATGTAGTGTTTTTTGATACCAATTTTTTAGGAAATGCTCTCAAGCCCGTATGACATTATCTAGTTTCCTATATCGTTTTATATATTAAACTGTATAACTATTTCTAAATGGAAAATAACCATTGTGTATTACGATATTGTTATTGTTATATATATATATATATATATATATATATATATATATATATATATATATATATATATATAGATCCGCTGTCCTTTTCTACTACAGTGTGATGTTTTTGATGAATTTTCCTCTATTCTTTTAAAAAAAAATTCCATTCTCTTCTATTTCTTGCCAGTTCTTTTGCTTTCTTCCAGTTTTTTCCTTTCCTTTCTAATAGTTCCGATATAGCTTCATCCCATTTTTTTCTTTGTTCCTTTTTTCTTGTTTTTGATTTTTGCTCTCCATATTCTTTTGGCTGGTGCTATCTCTGCCATCCTAATTATGTGTCCCCACCATCCTAATTGTCTTTCCTCTATGTACTTTATTGTCGGTATTACATTTACTTGTCTTCTTATATCCTCATTTTGTCCTTTTGTGTCACTCCTCTAACTCTCCTCATATACTTCATTTCAACTGCTTGTATTTTGCTCTTTTGTACTTTATTTAATGTCTCGCATCCGTATGTTAATATAGGTCTTATTATAGCTTTATATATTTTTATCTTCGTTTCTCTTGCTATTTAATTTTTGCTTATGATTTTTTTGTTCATAGCATGATGTTATTATTGTTAAGTAAATTTATTATTATTCCGCCGCTATACGATTTTCTAGATGTGTGTATAACACCATTGAATAAGGAATATATTATTCCTTCACTCAACGATGACACTATGTAGTTTGTGTCTGTATCGAAAACGACATAAGAAACTAAATAATGTCATACGGTCTTATATTTGTCTCATATAACTTTTGGTAATAATAACTCAAGTATATCTGTACGATTCTGACTTTCAAACTTAAATATCACAAAATCTTCCGGTATTAAATTGATTGTAACTTGTATTTAGTTTATCATTATTATGTATATGATTTGCGATAAGACTAACGTGATTAGAGTCGCTCCATGTTATAATATAATGATTTTAAAATACACCTGTTGCATTAAACATCCGCGTTAATTTTCACCGTGCACATAATTACAATCAGATTTAAAACATTGCAACCGGTATCAATTAAATGAAGCCGTTTCGCAGCGATTGCATTGCTTAATTAGCCGGAGGGTTGGTGGCTTTAACGGAGAACATACAACTAACAATAAATAATAAGCCGCGACGAAGAAGACGCAACACGGCGGGAAATTAATAGACAATTATTTTAATATCACATCCTTGGGCGTGCGGTGATTTATACTCTACTAGCTGGCGGGGGTGCTTTGCGTAGAAAACTCGGTAAGTGTTTGAGAAAATTAATTATATTTAAATTAATGAAACTAATTCGTACTAAGCATTGGGCAGCCTGAGTTCGAACCCCAGCGGGGCGAATTTTCGCCAATCACCTTTCACAGTTTTTCAGAGGTTTTCTGTTAAGTTAAAGTAAATCCCGGGTGATTAAACTCCTCTGAATTTCTCCCTTGTCCGGCGGAAAAGCCTTACGGCTGATAGCCCAATAAAGATAGAAGTTATTTAACTAATTATCAAGTTTTTGTTGATAACTTTAGTACAGTGGATGGTTTAATAGCATTTATTTTTTCGAATTTATATTTTAATATAAATAATGTGTATTTTGGTGATTTTGCTGATTTCTGCATTTATTTTTATATTTTATGTATTTTTTTGTTGTTGTTCTTGATGAGCATTGTATATTGGAGGGTTTTTGAATTATTTTTTTTTGAGTTGTCATGCCAAATAAAGGTCTTTTTTATAAACAATCGTTTATTTAGCTAAAGCTATATATTACAAATATATACAAATAAAATATAATAATTAAAACCAAAAAATAAATATATATATATATATATATATATATATATATATATATATATATATATATATATATATATATTTGATTAAAGGTTTTATATTTTTACATTTTTCTTCAATAAAACCACGCGACATGGATCCTGCTTTTGATCTTGTTTTACGACCATGAAGGTGTGTATTATTACACCTATAATCTCTCAAGCAGTGTTAACGGATAGCCTTCCAATCTTATGCAAGGATCTCCCCCAATAAATTATCCATCAAAACATGTGTAATGACATTTGTAACGTATAGAACACCCTTGATAGCGTACGCTGTAAACACTAAGCCGCAGCGTGTGGGAGTGAAACCAATACAAACATAAACAAGCATTATAGCCGGAGATTTACAGCCGCCCCCATCGAGGTACAACAGCTCGAGTTCTTTTAGTGAGCCGCTACCACACGCATTAAAATGTTTACATCAAATTTATCTAATTTCTATAATTAATGAATATGTTTCTTCAGTTTTAACCTACACAACAAGCGTAATTATGACTTACGATATAAAAAAAGTCGCATGGTTTGTTGGGTACTCTTTAATCGTTTCTCGTTTGGCCACAATAACATATAGTAACTGCTATTGGTGACCAGAAGAGAAACCATGCCCAGACAAATATGGCAATGTGTGCAAGTTTATGCCTTTTAAGCTATAGATATTATTATATTGTATAGGGGAATCGTTGATTTATGTATGTATGTATGTATGTATGTATGTATGTATGTATGTATGTATGTATGTATGTATGTATGTATGTATGTATGTATGTATGTATGTATATATGTATGTATGTATATATGTATGTATGTAGAATAGAAATTTATTTATTTCAGATGCATACAATACTTTAATGAAGTTAAAAATATGATGGCACCTTTTTTGTTGACAATATTTCAATGTATGATATATAATGTACATACAATAGTACATTATATATCATACATTGAAATATTGTCAACAAAAAAGTTACCATCATATTTTTAACTTCATTAAAGTATTCCTCTAGTGAATATGGTTCACATTCTATAAGTATTATGAATACTGCATTTAAAATTATTTATTATTTTGATGTGATTTGGTAATGAGTTAAAAAAAAATTAGACTACTGTATACTGGTCCTCTTTCAAGCATGGTTAGGGTGTGTATTGGATATTGTATATTGTATTTAGTTTTTTGGATATTGTATATTGTATTTAATTTCGAATAAAGTAGATTTCTCGCTAATTATTCCTGCAGTTAACACAGAAAATTATTTTTTTATGATTAGTATATTTTTGCGCAGATAAATCACAACTGACTCTTAATATTTCTAATATTATACGCGTTATCTGTTGCTAATTAGATAGCTCCGCGGCCGTGGGGCGGTGATTTACGACGGTTTGCATTCGCCGCGATTATTTAATTGCCACATTAGCGCTTCGGACTTTTTTCTTGTGGTGACAACACGTCGGTGGAACACACATTAAGTCGCGTTTTTATGTGCACCCGCCGGGTATTAATAAATGGTGAAATATTAATTTTAATTGGACGCGATGTAAAGTATTTTTCATGTTTTATCGCTGCCATAAAATAATTGTTAAATTAATTAAGACCTGCACGAAAATATGTTGTATTTTTTAATGTAAACTACTTTTAAACACTAGTGTATTCAGAATATAAAAATTATACGAGCATACCCTTCAGTTGTAAATGCATAAAAGGTAAGCAATAATAAATAAGTAGAAATTTATATTTTTTAACTGCAAACTCAAAACAGTATTATTATATTTCTACATTGGATTTTTGAAAAAATTTACAAACATCGTCTAATTTAAACTATAGAACACTTTCTAATCCCATTTGTATTCATAAAGGTCGTTTTAGACAAGACAACTTCTTGGCTCAAAAGTTAGTCAAGATGCGAGACAATCTAAATTGTCTCGTATCATATAGCAAATTATTTAAAATATTGAATTGGATGATAGATTGAATGGAAAAATATAACGCGTTCTATTTGTCAAGGACAAATTGTATGGGAGGAGGATATATGAATTCATTTCTTGAACAACTTTTGAGCTAAGAAATTGTCTTGTCTAAAACGACCTTTACACATTACTTTCCTGTAAATAAACAAGTAACATATATATATATATATATATATATATATATATATATATATATATATATATATAATAAAAATAATGCTTCAAGACTGAGAAACCTTGTAGCATTATTTTTATTAATACGACTGGGTAAAAATGTAAAGTTTTTAAAATCGCTGAGAACATCACTTTTAGGTCCTGCGTATATTAAAAATTTCACGCACATACAAATGATATGCACACTAAAATACCTATTACACAAATTACAATTAAATTATCCTACAAGTCAACCTTCGTTCTATACAGAACATGTATTTTATAGTGTACATATAACTGTGTAAGGTTGCATTAGTTATAAACTGAATAAAACATATCCTGAATTATTAGCATGGTGGCTGATTTGTTACTATTCCCGCGATAGTGTTGAGTATTTAAACGACCTTATTGTTACACCTCACATGTTTTATTAACATTACTGCTCGATTACAAGTACGTTAATAATAAATTTATACGTCTTTTATATTTTATTATCTTGCTCATATGTAATACTACTAATAAATCATACTTTTGTTGAGTAATTACAGTACATAATGTTTCAATTAATGAGTAGTATTTAATGTAGATATATAAATTACACGAAATCATAAATTATAATCAGAACATAAAAAATTACTCAAAAAAATTAAAATTATTTATAAAAATACGAATTATAAAGACTATATTTATCGGGGGATTTTTGAAATATTTACAATTTTCCAGATAAAACATACAAAATCGTATTTATAGGGATACTAACTTTGACTTTTAATAACATGAAAACTAGCAACTACATATTTTTTGATTATTACTTCCGTACATAGACTAATATATTGCTAATATGTTAGCGAAGTTTGAAAAATATTCATTAAGGGATCTTCGAAATATTAGTAATTTTCCAGATAAAATATACAAAATTAAACTTATATGAAATACTGACTTTGATCTTCAATAATGCGAAATCACATAATTTTTGATTATTACTTGATAGTAAGACCAATATATTGCTAATGTATTAGAGAAGTTTGGAAAATATTCATCGAGGGAATTTCGAAATATCTACAATTTTCCAGATAAAACATATTAAAACTACATTTATATGGACTACTAACTTAATAATTTAATAACATGAAAACTAGCAACTACGTAATTTTTGATTATTACTTTTATAGGTAGACTAATATATTGCGAATGCATTAGCGATGTTTGAAAAATCTTCAACGAGGAATTTTCGAAATATCTACAATTTTTCATATAAAACATACAAAATCATATTTATATAAAATACTGACTTTGACTTCAATAATATGAAAACTAGTTTCCTCGTAAATTTTGATTACTACTTTGAGAGTAACAACAATATATTGCTAATGTATTAACAAAGTTTGAAAAATATTCATCAAGGGATTTTCGAAATATTTATAATTTTCTAAATAAAACATACAATATGAAATACTGAGTTTGACCTTCAATAATATGAAAACTAGCTACCACGTAATTTTTAATTACTACTTTGATAGTAACACCAATATATTGCTAATGTATTAGCGAAGTTAGAAAAATATTTATCGAGGAATTTTTGAAATATATTTAATATTCTAGATAAAACATACAATATGAAATACTGATTTTGACCTTGAATAATATGAAACTAGCTACACGTAATTTTACATGATAGTAAGACCAATATATTGCTAATGTATTGCAGAAGTTTGGAAAATATTCATCAAGGGATTTTCGAAATATTTATAATATTCTATATAAAACATACAATATGAAATACTGACTTTGACCTTCAATAATATGAAAACTACCAACCACGTAATTTTTATTCTTAGTCTCATAGATAGAGCAATATATTCGTATTTTTGATTTAGTGTGTTTTGAATTTTCTGTTTCTCATTATGTAATCTATAGAAACATGGAAAAACAAGTGAAAAACTGAGAATCTTGGGTGTCGATTCTCATTTGTTCCCTTGTTTTACATAATCAGAAACAGAAAAATCCTCCCCATGCACATAATAGACACCAGAGCCTCCGTAAATATAGGGTCACAGTCCTGTATAAGATACGCATGACGGCCCAGAAACACAAAACAAAACTTGATGATGGAGGAAGAAAAAAATAATTCAATTTCATTTTTTGTGTGTCAATGTAGTCAATTCTATTTAATTTAATAATAATTGAATATTGTCTTCTAAAAAATAATTATGTAAGGTCTTGAATGTTAATGTAATTGATTGCTCAAGAAAATGTAATAAATATCTTATCAATCCGAGGAAAAAATCTATTCAAACAAAAGTAATCGTTTTCTATTAATATAGGAATATGTAGGAGGTAGTACGACAAAAGCTCGGCATATAAATAATCGATAACATTGATTATTATGTAAGATGTGTCGGAATTTTAATAAGTGGCAAATTGTGTTTTGTCCTAGACCAGCATTGGTAGTATCTTATGTCACGCCTCTATTCGCGCGAGAGATCGCTCGCAACATTCACCACATTTGCATAGGAAATATTTTCGAATCCTAGTCTTTCCGTGTGTATATTGGCCTGTCGCACGCATGCGTCCGCGCCAGGTTATTTGTTGCTTTCATAAATATTTATAGCTTGCCGCTGATAATTGCCGGCATTATTCAAATGCAATTCATCGGAAAGACATTATCGTCCGTTTTCATTATTGAATTTACCAAGTGTGTGTATATGTGTGTGTCTCCACGAGGTACATATACAATGCTATCCTGCAATTTGCATGCAATACGGGCTGGTTGTGGAGATGTTTCGTTGGTTTTATGACTTATTATCACTCAACCTACGAGTTACTGGTTTGCTAAATATTGAAATGAGGAATTTAATGTTCCCTTTTTCACTTCTAATAGATTTGAACATTAAATGGACTTACACGGCAGTATTTCTGCTCGAAAACTAAAAATCGTTTAAATTGTAAAAGCTTCTATCTGCATAGGGTTATCAGCCGTGAGGCTTTTCCGTCGGTCAAATGAGGAATGTAATCACCCGGTATTTACCATAACTTCACAAAAAAAGTCTGAAAAAATGTGAAAGATGAAAATTTGCAGCGATGGGGTTCGAATTCAAGCTCCCCAATGCTCAGTACGATACGGGCGATGCCTCTAATCTCACGGCTTTAAGACCGCATTATTATTAAGACAGTCTTAAACTAGTTAAGATTCGTTGAAGAAACCAGCCGTATGAGAACTTTGCGACATGCGATTTTTAGCCTGGAAAAATGTCTTCGCTATCCACCTGAAATGTTATCATATATTTAATCTAAGGCGATTTTTACCCGGTACAGCCACACTAAGGGACCATGTGCCATGGCAGTGTGGCTTGTTGCATTTTGCGTTAATGTTTACTTCTTCCGATGTTTACTTTATGTTAATCTTTATTTTTCCCGGGCGATGCCTCTAATCACTCCGCCACTGAGCTGGGTAAATTACTTTCAAACAAAAAACTTCTCGCATCTTTATAGGGTTATCAGCCGCAGGTCGCATTACATTTCCTTGGTACATAGCCAACGAAATGCGACCTGAGAAAATTAAAATTGTTGTGAACAATCAAATCCAATTCCATCAAATTTGCATATTTTCTGCATTTTACCGGAATAGGGTATAGTTATAATATAATAAATAAATGATAATAAATCGTAATTTTGTAACCGTCTCATTTCCAATAATGATTTTAAATACCTATTTACGATTGATTTCTTCAATAAGTTGTGTACTGACTCAATATTTTTTGTAACACCACACAATTTACATTACAAAATGCACTAGCAACAACAGGTTTCGAGTGAATTAATGATTCCATCTGCAACAACGCAGCGGGGATTAAAGCGCGCGAAGGATGTGCGGCGATTTAGTTTTTGCCACCAGTTTACCTGCGTATCGCGCACACAGGCCCGACCTAATGAAGTGGTTTAATCCGATTAAGCGATTATATTAATAAGCATTAATAAATTGTGTGCGCTCATTTCATCCTGCACGCCTCATTAGGATTCGTGAGGAGCGCTTGAAAAATCCTGTTGCGCAAAAGCGCACAGAGAGCGACCGTGCGTTTCGGATTCCGTTTTTTCCATCCGAGCGACGAGTTAAATTTATCGGCTGTTTGCTAATCGGAGGTGTTGGTAATTTGTAGCTTATTAACACAACTTGTTATTGTATGTGCATGGGGAATTAATATGCTAAACAGATTATAGATGGGTGAGAGGTTTGCGAAATGCCATGAATTGTTAAATAACGAATTATTCAGATAATTTGGGATATTGTACTGATTTTGACTATTTTACTAGGGTTGAAAGAGGATCTAACGTCTTCTAATGTTAGTATTACCGTTTCGGCGAACATGCCGCTTACGCCTGCTCCACGCTCAGGGTAGGAAAAACGTGTGCCTCTTCAGCGGATACTAAGAGTATGGGGCCTGTTCGCACCTATAAATAACGTGCACGTGTTTTAACCCTCCCCGTGCCTGTCTTACGAAGAGTTGACCCCGGCGACGGACTGCAGCTTCCTTCACCAACCCTGTCGACGCCGAGCATCGATAACATTAGCTAATCTGATGTGGCTTTATCATAAGTATCATAATTATTTAAATATAGATTTACATTAAGATGGTATTAAAATGATCAAATAAGGAGGATTTTCGCAAACTTTTGATTTTTTTTCTCACATGATTACAATACTATATATAATTCGTACAAATTGTAACTAATATTAACAAATTACAAAAATTGTATCATATTATCTTATCTCATTTTTGACTTTCTAATATTTTTACCATATTCCGCATATATTATGCTTGAAAATGAGGTATCACTTCTTGAGTTCATTTAATTATTAATATCACAATCAAGCAAACTATAAAACTTGTTACTATTCATAATTTGAAAAATGGTAGTAAACTCCATTTTTTGTTTTTTGCCTTTCTAAAGATATTATCATATTTCTTATTTATTAAGCTACACAATTAGGTGTCGTTCTTTTATTTTGTTTTATTTATATGATTGCAATCGAACAAATTACAAAAATTGTTACTGTCATGTTTCCAAAAATTGTAGCATATTATCTTGTCAGATCTTTGACTTTCTATTGATATTATCATATTTTTTATTTATTGTGCTACAAAATGAGGTGTAACTTTTTTGTTTTATTTTATTTGTAAGACTGCAATCGAACAAACTACAAATAATGTTACTGTCATGTTTCCAAAAATTGTAGCATATTATCTTGTCAGATTTTTGACTTCTCATAATATTATCATATTCCCCATATGTTATGCTTTAAAACGAGGTATCACTTTTTGATTTCGTTTAATTATTAAGATCACAATCAAGCAAACTACACAACTTGTTATTGCTCATAATTTCAAAAATTGTAGCATATTATCTTGTCTCATTTTTGACTTTCTAATAATATTATCATATTCCTCATACATTATGCTTGAAAATTAGGTATCACTTCTTGATTTCATTTAATTATTAAGTTCACAATCAATCAAACTACAAAACTTGTTACTGTTCATAATTTCAAAATTGGTAGTAAACTTCCTTTTTTGTTTTCTTGCATTTCTAAAGACTTATCATATTTCTTATTTATTAAGCTACAAAATTAGGTGTAACTTTTTTATTTTACTTTATTTGTAAGACTGCAATCGAACAAACTACAAAAAATGTTACTGTCATGTTTCCAAAAATTGTAGCATATTATCTTGTCAAATTTTTGACTTTCTAATAATATTATGATATTCCCCATATATTATGCTTGAAAATGAGGTATCACTTTTTGATTTCATTTTATTATTAAGATCACAATCAAACAAACTACAAAACTTGTTACTATTCATAATTTCAAAAATGGTAGTAAACTCCCTGTTTTGTTTTTTACATTTCTAAAGACATTATCATATTTCTTATTTATTCAGCTACAAAATTAGGTATAACTTTTTTATTTTATTTTATTTGTAAGACTGCAATCGAATAAACTACAAACATTGTTACTGTTCATGTATCCATAAATTGTAGCATATTATCTTGTCAGATTTTTGACTTTCTAACAATAATATTATATTCCCCATATATTATTCTTCAAATCAGTTATCACTTTTTGATTTCACTTGATTATTAAGATCACAATCTATCTACAAAAGTTGCTACTCTTCATAATTTCAAAAATTGTAGTAAATTGCCTTTTTTTGTTTTTTTTAACTTTCTAAAGATATTATCATATTTCTTATTTATTGTGCTACAAAGCGTAACTTTTTATTTTATTTTATTTTATTTGTAAGACTGCAATCGAACAAATTACAAAAATTGTTACTGTCATGTTTCCAAAAATTGTAGCAAATTATCTTGTAAGATTTTTGACTTTGTAACAATATAATCACATTCCTCAACTATTATGCTTTAAAATGAGGTATCACTTTTTGATTTCTTTTAATTATTAAGATCACAATCAAGAAATTTCTGATCATATTTTCAAAAATTGTAGCATATTATGATGTTACATTTTTGACTTTCTAACAATATTATCATATTCCTCATATATTATTCTTCAAAATGAGGTATCACTCTTTGATTTGATTTAATTATTACGATCACAACCATGCAATCTACAGAACTTGTTACTGTTCATAATTTCAAAAATTGTAGTAAATTCCGTTTTTTGCATTTTGACTTTCTAAAGATTCTATCTTATTTCTAATTTATTATGCTACTAAATTAGCGCCTTAGAAAATACGGTGGAGATAGTTCAAACTTTGATGTGCTATGTGCTGGATAGCGTAAGATATTCATGTTCCTAGTTATGTGCTCATTTTTAAGAATTTCAAATGCAGACGTGTGCAATTTACAGCATCCTGTTGGTAAACACGTCTAATCTCTCTCTAAACAGCCAAAGGAATTTCGATATTAACAACATTAAGGCTTATTGTTTTATATTTATTACCATGTTTTTTATATGTTTTTCATTTCACAAATTCATATTTTCATTTCCTTTTAGGCTCATAGCTATAACACATTCATCCGTCCCTTATTCCATGCAACATTCTGCTACATTTCCCAACAGTTATTACGCAGTGGTGGGCGGCTAACTGGTCAAATCCTTGCATTATGCGCCAGTAAACGTCGCTAAAACTGGCACTAGCATGATTTACTGTCGTTCGAGGCAAGAATTCAATACGAACCCTAATCTGTCATAATGCGTAAAATATGTGCGGTGATTGTAGCACAACGACAATGAAAATTGAGTAGCATTAATTGGAACACGGTCGACCTTATGGGGATTACACGCATTACAGTTACGGTTATTGGATTATTGTGGCTGATTATTAAAGAATGTTGAAGTTGAGTAGATAGTTATTTATATTCTCATAACTCATACATTTAAAAAACCAATATGTTAACAAATGATATTTAATTCTTCATATATGTAGTCTGATCCAAATAAGAGGGAACACCTGTATCTTCTATATCGCCTAGACTTCACTTACTTTTCTGTCTAGTTGAAAAACGTGAGGTTTTAACCCTAAGAATTTAGGATGAAAACTAGTAATTTCAATAAAAATTGATGCTACTAATATGATACTAAAACAATCAATATGAGATATTAACCCATTAAGACTCAACGACTTTTTTCTAGAATAGTTTTGTATGTGTTTAACTTTGTAATAGCCCTATTTTAAGCAAAAAGTCAAATGCTAGCCCCTATTTGAAAATATCAGGTTTGGGAAATAATTATATGTAATAAAATAAGTACAATGGGATTATATACAGTATACAAAAATAAAATTTTTGAAGAAGATTTTATTGAAAAACTTAATTATTTTCTTGAAAATTAGTTATAAACACACACCACTATACTTTTAACAATTTGAAAACGAGCAGTAAATCCAGCTATATAACGATAAATAAATATTCACTAGTTACTTGCATAGATTCTAGAACACTGGTATTAACTAAGTAGAATTTGTATCTACTATCACTACATCATCTTGGATTTAATATCTCCCGTTTACATTTGCTCCGACGCGGACAATTTACGACGTCCTATTGGTAAACACGTCTAAGCTCTCTCAAACGGCCGAAGGAATTTCGATATTGACAGCATTAAGGCTTAAAGATCGATCGGAATCCGAGGACTAAACGGGCCGGATTACGTTACATTACGTCTACGTACGCGGGTCTCGGATTAAAAAAGAATATTCTTGTGGGATTTCTCGCCGCGCTCAGCGGGTTATATAAATGACTACGGTGCGACTCTCCAACTGTGGACAGTTATGTTTAATAGGTCGCTTAATTAGAGTTGAGCACGTTAAATGTTTGTTTTGGTTGGTGGTGACCTTTCAATAAATTACGCGCATAATACTATGGCGTTAATAGTCTTTTCTAGGCTGGTAGGGGCTAAATTATACATTCAGATTGAGGTAGATTACTCTGGTTGATGTATGTGAGCAATAATTTATATGTAAAAAATGTATGTCAATAAAATCCTGAAGGAGGTGAAACAGGTGATGGACGAGTGGAGGCGGATGGAGAGGTATGGCTCATGGGGGGTACTGGAATGTAGGGTGGGGAAATTAGAAGGACGAATCGGATAGGGCGGAGAGGAAGACGATCTGAGAAATTTGTCAATCAACAATGCAGAGTGGAAACAAGGGGTGGGATGTTCTGAATAGATGTACAGGGGCCAACTGGGAAAGGAGGAAGGTATTCCGTGGCCAGGGATACTGCACGCCACGGGGGCAACTAGCAATGCTAAACCATGTTAAACGAAAGCACCTTATAAGTGACGAGCGGTCACTTTACTTTAAGAAAATCATAGACAACAACCCTAGGAGGTGCGGCCGCTAAACGACAGCTAATTTGCGTGAGAACAGACCTCTCTCACCTAACACACACCACACAAACGTCCCTTTTGTTTCACACTATTTTCGGGTTTTCAGGTGGAGCACTTATGGCCGCCCACACATTAAGCGCCGATTAATTTAAATTTATAGCGGTGCGAACGGAAGACGATAATAATTATTATTACCACCCTGGCCTAACGGTTCCGCGACGACGGCCGTTAATGCACACATTTTCTCTAATTACAGAGATATATTGAACATATATCTTGTTTAAGTGAGCGGAAAAGTTATGCTGAATTTTATGTCTGTCGCCCGATGCGAGCGGATATGTTATAAATCACACTTACCGCACGGTTGCTACTGTGGAGGAAAATTGAGGTTGGACGTTATGGTCCTGTCATATCCTGAAATTAAAGAAATTATAAATTAGAACATACATAAATAGAGTATCTTAATAGTTACAGCACTAAGTTTATGACGGATGACCCCTACCGCAGGTATACGTCCATTCATTATCTTGGTCCTCATCCACCCCGCCATTAAGGACATTCACATTTCCGATACTCAACCACTGTATCTTCTTGCTTTCTCCATTAATTATTTTATCATGACGTCTTTTCTCTTCTTTACCAGTATCCACATTTATGTACTCGCCACATAAATGTGGATACTGGTAAAGAAGAGAAAAGACGACATGATGGAGAAATCAAAAAGATGGTACAGTGGTTGAGTATCGGTAATGTGAGTGTCCTTAATGGCGGGGTGGATAAGGACCAAGATAAGAATGGACGTATACCTGCGGTAGGGGGTCATCCGTCATAAACTTAGTTAACTAACAATACTGTAAGGGAAGAAAATTAAAACGGAAGAGATTTAGAGTGCTCTAGATTCAGACCACTTGCGAGTAGAAGTTCATATAGAAAGTAGTAGGAATGAACGGATACCGTTTAAAGTGGACAATTATATAGTTTGTTTAGTTTTTGAATTCAAATATATTTAATTAGAGTTATTTACGGTTTGTTAATATTATATGATAATTTGGTAGTCCCTTTACCTATCAAATATAAAAGTTGAAAAAAAAACTAATAATACAAACTATTTTCAAGTATTATTATACTAGCCCAAATAAAAATAGCCCCACATAACAATACCAGCCCATAAAATATTATTTTACTTTCAAACACTCATAAAAACATCTCAAAGTACTTTTGCGGTCGAAAAGGGCGCGCCGTGTCGGCAATAAAACTGTTTAAACGTCAAACAGAACGATGCGTGATACGACATCAATAATCCCTGCGCTCAGTTGGGCGTAAAATAAATCGCCACCCGGAACACAACTTTAATCCTCGATAACTCATGGAGGCTTGCAAAGATTGTCGTCGATTTCTATTGCATATAACATTTATTAAGTGGGTTAGATATCACCTATGTGCACACAAGAGCTAGAGTGAGAGGCATGGGAGAAAAAAGCGATAACCTAAAGCCGTCGTGTGTTCATAAATAAAATTCTTTATGGATGTCAATAAAATAATTTAGCATAATTTAATCGCACGCAATTATTTAATATTTCAGTTATGCGTGATACTAAGTATTTTATGTCGCATGTATAAATGTGCTTAGTGGACCATGACTGGCGCAAGCAATGTTTTAAATAATACAAGTTTGCGATGTTATATGTTGAGATAATTTGTTCTATAAGGTGCAAGTAGGTTTATTTATATATTAACTACTCAAATTTTTGACGGTAAGTTTAATATAAACAGATTTATGTATGGTAATAAGAGAAATGTTTTAGTATAGTTTTAGTAAAAATTATGTGATACGAATTGCATTAAAAGCCACGAATTTATCAGATCCCTTAATAGGCTTAATGTTGGTTTAATAAATAAATATAAATTAGAAACACTACATTTTTGCAAACAAGAGATATTTTAATGTCACACTAGATTTTCTAACTTTCATCAATTTCCAACGGCTGTTATAAGCATTGTGGGGGGAGGTAGAAACAAATAAAATATTGGAAAAGAAAGCATGATAAATGAGCTATTCCAAAATGCTCAAAAATTACAATGTAAATTATTAAATATTTGCAAACAAGAGATATTTTAATGTGAAACAAGATTTATTAACCTTCATCATTTTCCAACGGCTGTAATTAGCATTGTGGGAGCGGTAGAAGCTAATAAAATATTGCAAAATAAAGCTTGATAAATCAGCTATAGCAAACTACTCAAGAATCACAACGTAAATTACTCCATTTTTACAGAAAAGATATATTTTAATGTCAAACTAGATTTTGTAACCTATAATCATTTTCCAACGTCCATAATTAGCGTTTTGGGGGCGGTAGGAACAAATAAAATATTTCAAAATAAAGCTTGATACATCAGCTATAGCAAAATACTGAAAAATCACAATATAAATTACTCAATATTTGCAGACAAGAGATATTTTAATGTCAACGTAGATTTGGTAACTTTTATCATATTGAAACGGCTGTAATGACCGTTGTAGGGGCGGTAGAAACAAAAAAAGTTGCAAAATGAAGCTTGATAAAACAAATATAGCAAAATGTTCAAAAATCACAACGTAAATTACTCAATTTTTGTAAACAAGAGATATTTTAATGTCAAAATAGATTTTCTAACCATTATCATTTTCCAACGGCTGTAATAAGCGTTGTGGGGGCGGTAGAAACATATACAATATTACGAAATAAATCTTAATAAATCAGCTATGGCAAAATACTCAAAAATAACAACGTAAATTACTCAATTTTTGGAGACAAGAGATATTTTATTGTCAAACTAGATTTTGTAACATTCATCATTTTCCAACGACTGTAATACGCGTTGTGGGGGCGGTAGAAACAAATAAAATATTACGAAGTAAAGCTAGATAAATCAGCTATGGCAAAATACTCAAAAATAACAACGTAAATTACTCAATTTTTGCAGACAAGAGATATTTTATTGTCAAACTAGATTTTGTAACATTCATAATTTTCCATCGGCTGTAATAGCCGTTGTGGGGGCGGTAGAAACAAACTAAATATTGCAAAATAAAGCTTGATGAATAGCTATTGCTTCGTGTACAAAAATGACAACGTAAATTACTCAATTTTTGCAAACAAGAGATATTTTAATGTCAAACTAGATTTTTTAACCTTAATCATTTTTCAACGGCTGTGACAAGCGTTATAGGGGCGGTAGAAACAAATAAAATATTACAAAATAAAGCTTGATAAATCAGCTATAGCAAACTACTCAAAAAATACAAATAAATACAAAACATAAATTACTTAATTTTTACAGACAACAGATATTTTAATGTCAAACTCGATTTTGTAACATTCATCATTTTCCAACAGCTGCAATTTGGTTTATGGGGGGCGGTAGAAACAAAATTGTAACATTCCATCATATTTCAACAGCTGTAACGAACGTTGTGGGGGCGGTAGAAACAAATAAAATATTGCAAAATAATGCTTGATGAATCGACTATAACAAAATACTCTAGAATCACAACATAAATTACTTAATACTCATCATTTTCCAACGGCTGTAATAAACGTTGTGGGAGCGGTAGAAACTAATAAATTATTGCTAAATATAGAAATAGAAAATTCTCAAAAATCAAAATGTAAACTACTCAAATTTTGCAGACAAGAGATATTTTAATATCAAACTAGATTTGTAACCTTTATCATTTTCCAACTGCTGTAATAAAAGTTGTGGGAGGCCGTAGAAACAAATAAAATTTAGCAAAAGAAAGTTTAATACATCAGCTATAGCAAAATGCTCAAAAATTACAACGTAAATTACTCCATTTTTGCAGACAAGAGATATTTAAATATCAAACTAGATTTTGTAACTTTCATAATTTTTCAACGGTTTTAATAAGCGCTGTGGGGGCGGTAGAACCAAATAAAATATTGCAAAATAAAGCTTGATACATCAGCTATAGTAAAATACTCAAAAATCACAACGAAAATTACGCAATTTTTGGAGACAAGAGATATTTTAATGTCAAACTAGATTTTGTAACTTTCATAATTTTCCAACGGCTTTAATAAGCGTTGTGGGGACGGTAAAAACAAATAAAATATTGAAAAATATAGCTTGATAAATCAACTATAGCAAAATACTCAAAAATCACAACGTAAATTACTCCATTTTTGCAGACAAGAGATATTTAAATATCAAACTAGATTTTGTAACTTTCATCATTTTCCAACGGCCGTAATAAGCTCTGTGGAGGCGGTAAAAACAAATAAAATATTGCAAAATAAAGCTTGATAAATCAGCTATAGCAAAATACTCAAAAATCACAACGTAAATTACTCAACTTTTGGAGACAAGAGATATTTTAATGTCAAACTAGATTTTGTAACCTCATATTTCAACAGCTGTAATGGGCGTTGCAGGAGCGCTAGATACAAATAAAATATTGCAAAATAATGCTCGTTAAATCAGCTATAGCAAAATACTCAAAAATCATCACATAAATTACTAAATTTTTACTAACAACAGATGTCGGACTAGATTTTAAATTTTCTTCATTTTCCAACGACTGTAATTAGAGTTGTTGGGGCGGTAGCAACTTATAAAATATTGCAAAATAAAGTTTTATAAATCAGTTATGACAAAATGCTTAAAAATGACTTCGTAAATTCCTCATAAATTCCAAATTGTAAATTAAAATAAGGCATCTTTCATGATCAATATTACTGTCAATATTTTAGATTAATGACAGTATTACTGTATGATAGCATGTTCAAAATGTTCATTATTATAAAATATTGATAGAAAGAAGAGATATACTCATGTCAAACTAGATTTTGAATTTTCATCATTTTCCAACGTGTGTAATTAGTATTGTGGGGGCGGTAGAAACTCATAAAATATTACAAAATAAAGCTTTATAAATCAGCTATGGCAAAATTTTCAAAAATCACTAGTTAAATTCCTCATGAATTCCAAATTGTAAATTACAATTAGTCATCTTACACGATCAATATTACAGTAAATATTTTAGATTAATGATAGTATTACTGTATGACACCATGTTCAAAATGTTCATTATTATAAAATATTGATAGTATTACTTATCGTGTAAGGTATAGTAAAATGGAATGAAGAGAATACTGATGTTTTCCAGATAATTCATTACTTGGTAAATATAAAAAGACGATTGAAGCAAATACTGACAGTACAAGGACTGGCAATATTATTGACAGTGTAAGATGCTTTTATGAGCTATCGAGAAACTGATAAAAAAAACCTCGGTTTCAAAATTCTGATTACATGAATTATTCACGAATTTAGGTCCAAATGTATGAAACACGTTTGTATAGAGATGTTTTCGGATTATCAATTAGAAGCTTAATCATTTATTTATGGTTTAACTAGATATTTCGTATCTTTTATAACATGACATAAACAAAACACGTGTATTAAATAAAATATAATGTTTATAACAATCATGTCCTATTTGTGGAATAGCTATACCAATTTAGAAATATATATTGTACGTCCAATCGCAATAAGAAAATTTAAATTCTATAAAAGCCCATTTGCGACGTCCATTAAAGCCACACAGCACTGGAAACACGAGAGGTTTATTCTCAATTATCATATTCTGTGCACAATAACCGAGCCCCTCAGAGGCATGCGCGCCACTAATTTACTGCCTATTTACTTTATGCCTAATTATGTAGGAAGAAGGTGCATCATAACGCGCGCTGCTCGGGCTCCGTTTGCGCGAGCCCCGTAAAATGCCTCATTGCTCTTTAATAGGCGTAGTGATGGTGTATGAGGAAACGCGTTTTGTTGTGGTCAGAACGCTGTTGGATACTTTATTAAGTTGGCTGTAATTAAATGGGACTGTTTATTGTGATGGGAGAGCTAGCTACTGTAAGACTAATGTTATTTTATAATGCTGACTAATCTTCTATTGCTTCTAGGTGAGATTTTTAGTTCTATTTAAATTAAATGTTGTAATACATTGTTCCGAGGGTATTATTTATTAATTTACATCACTTTTTTATACAGTGTAGTTTGTTATCGGTAGTAATATAATAAATAGTATTGTTGCTATCCTTACTATGTGGAAATCCATTATAAACATAGGAAAAAAACTTGTTTTATACCACAAAATAATAATATCATTTAGTATTTACTGTATTTGATACAATTTGTAACTGGCTACTGACCTTCTGAGGTCCTTATACGGTGTGTTTATATATGTGCATGTGTTTGTTAGGACTTGCAATTTCAGAAAATCGGCGCTGTGTTGTTAATTGTATCCCAACGAGAAATGGTATCGACACACAGTGGGATAAAATCCTAATATAGCCGAAAAAAATGAAAAACCCAATTAATCCACTTTCTCGGACAAACGGAAATGTGTTTAGAAATTTTCAAAAACTTGGGGAAAACAAAAATTCTCATTACAAAAAAGTAATTAATTAAAAAAAATATTATTATTATTATATTTGTTTCACTTATTTTGTATAATAATTAATATTTTAAATTTACTACAATATTTAGTCGCTATATGAATTGTTTTCCCTCTAGATCTGGGCATGCATTCCACTGTGCGACTTTGCCTGGGCCGAAGAAATATTATTTGAATAGATTAATAATTTTGTATCGCTACATTAACTTTTCAGTTTTTATTTTGTTAAATTATTATTATCTAACTGAAGACGTGTTGATGATAGATTGGCACAACGTAGCCGGCCTCACAAGGAACTGTTTATGGCCTGAAATGCCGCGCTGGGTCGCTTGATAAAGCGCTCAGAAAATTTATCATCCTGTGTCATCGAAACGTCTGAGGTATGCACCTCTAATCGCTTGTATAATGTGCAGTTATCATGATATATGGAACGGGTGGCGCATAAAGTTGTTGTGATGTAACCGATGCTAAATGTTTCCCAAGAAACCGTAAATTATACGTTGCAGATTTCTTATAAAAAGATGTTAATTAATCACGATTAGAAAAAAGAATTAATTTTGATTTATTGTGATGTTTACTGCGATATTTATTGTTGGCTCATACTTTTATACGCCACGATGCGATGGGAGAATTCAGGAAGCAATACATGTGATTTACTCTTATATTTTATTAATCATAATTAATATTTATAATCAGAATGTTATGTTAATGTATAAATTAATAAATTGTATATCATTTGTATTTGAAATTATTTTACAATAAAACGTATACGAGAATATAAAAACTGTTGTTATTTTATCATGGATTCATCTAAAATTAAGTAATTTTTAAAGGATAAATAAAACGATTTTTTACTTTGTTTTTTATCACACTTCAGTTACACTTTAGTTAGTTAGTTTAATCACACTTCAGTTACACTTTGCAACTAGTTTCAGAGGAGGAGCTCGAAAATGGCTAGAGCGTAGCCGAAACTAGTTGCAAAGTGTAACTGAAGTGTGATTAAAAGCAAAGTAAAAAAACGTTTTATTTATCCTTTAAAATGAATTATCACAAAGTAGACGCCTTAGCAATCTAATATTTAATTAATTTTTGTGTAATAATTGAGGTTGTAAACCAGGTATGGCCAAACTGTTGATCACTTTGGTTGCAGTCTACCAACATGTATATATTAAGTGATCATAAGAAAAGTAGTAATTAAAAGGCAGCAATAAGTTTAAATTTAAAATCATAAGAAAAGTAGTAATTTAAAGCCAAAAATATGTTAAAATTTAAAATAAAAAATACATATATAGTAATATATATTCAATATCAAGTTATTTTAATAAGAGAACAAAAACAAATCGGTGAATATTTTGTTTTAATATGTATCTCTATGTCTGTGTCTATGTGTATTTAGTTATTATCGAATTGTCGGTAAATGTAATAAAACGCAATCCCAACCAAGCAATCGCAATTAAACCCTCGTTAATTCCAACATAATTGATTCCGTATTTATTTTCTCTCGGCGATCGATCGAGTGGAATTCTTTCGGCCACTCGAGCTGTGGAAATATTTTCACAGCGCTCTCCAAATACTCCATGCCGGCCATTTTAAATATTATTCCACGATAAACGCGTCGCTAATTGGTCTTATTTACGCTTCGTGTGCGTTAAATTGGGCGCACGGTTTGCTTTGGTAACGTGCACCTTTCGCGCGGCTTCATTCAGGCAATTCAGGCGTCCAGCTGTGTGTGGCGCGAATTTTTGTGTTGTGCGAAACACACGCCAGACAACTGAGTGATGTGCCCGCAGGCTGTTTAAATCTGTGTGATAATTTGGTTACTTAATTAAGTCTGTTGCGATTCTGAGTGGCGTACGGGTTAATTTTGAACCGTCCAAAAGTTTAAAAGACGGTTTTGTTTAGGAGAGTGTTGTGGCTGATGTATTTCTTATGAATGCAGGGTGTTTTAGACACTTAGCTGACAGATTTTCTCGTGTAGCGATATGTGCAGATACTATGAATATATCTAGATGCCTAAAAACACACTAAATTACACAATAGATGTAAAAAATGGTTAAAATATGCATATGCATATATGTTAAAAGATAATAGTAATGTATTTTATTTTTGAGAATATGAGAATAAATGGGTTTCATTCATATTCTTCTGTGTAGAACAATATGAATGAAACCCATTTATTCTCATATTCTCGAAAATAAAATACATTACTTGAAATCACCTCATATTAATTTATTTTTCATAAATATCATATGATATGATTTATTTTATAGTGCCATAATGTCATGGCACTATAAAAATTTGATAAATCATATTTTTCTACGACGTGATATTTCAACATCCACACACAGATATATTTTATTATTAGTTTATTGTTCTTATATATGCTAATAACGCTTTCAAAACGTAAAATTAGCATATCCCACCATATTTCAGATCGAAATTGAGTCGTTTAATCTGCATATCGATATGGAAACGCCGACCGTAGTACCGTTTTAACACCCCGAAAATCACATATTTCCTCAATAACGAACATATTTTCACCCAATTTGCCACTAACAAGTCTTATAGAGTGCTAAGAGCCGGCCGGTTTTGGAATACCAGCTAATTGCGCTACGCATTCCGTGTGTCTCCTGCAAAATGCGAGCGAATTGAAACGTTTAATTTACAAGGTCCGGTTATGGGAATGATTGGGAATTCATCACGCAGTTTCGTACCGAGCAGGCGGTTTTTAGCGCATTCACAAACGCGGGGCGAGGCTGCGGGTTTGCGATATGAATTTCTCATGAACGACACGACACACGATCGACTAGATATAATATGTGATGTGGTGTATAAAGAATTAGCAAGAGCTTGTTGACGTTAACTTGTGACAAATGTTTTTGTATTGAATTTTTAATCAACAAGTTTCACTTTACTGTCTCCTATACCGATGTCCTGTAATCGGGTTGTGGCAATACGATTAGATTCATTTAATATCTTATAAAATCTAAAACATAGTATAGCCAACCTTTCTTAAGCCCGTATGACATTATCTAGTTTTCTATATCGTTTTATATATAACAGTTGATATATTAAACTGTATAACTATTTCTAAATGGAAAATATTAACATTGTGTATTACGGTGTTGTTATTGTCAAGTGAATTTATTATTATTCCTCCGTTATATCATTTTCTACATGTGTGTATGACACTATGTAGTTTGTGTCTGCATCGAAAACGATATAAGAAACTAGATATGTCATACGGGCTTTAGTTCTGAGGGCTTACTATCATTCTCTCTACTATTCAAGAGCCTAATTCATTAGATTTCGGTAATTTCGCTTTATCAACTATTTTTGAAATCATAATTTCAAGTAAATATTACTACTATTTATATATTATTTTTTTCCCAGATAGTTCGCGGAATAATTAGCCTATTTTTTACGTCGTTTGTTTGTAAGTAGCAGGACATGTGCTAGGTTACCGGACCAACGTTTTAAAGTACCTGCCGAAGCACCGGAGGAGCGCAGATATTCCAACTACACGACACCGAGATTTGGATTTAAACTCTGTTGGGTACAAGTCTAAAGTCTATGGTCTATATATTTTTAATTAACATACACTTAATTGCACTATTCAATTTTTGGCACACATGTCACATGTAGACACTAACGACGTGTGTTTATTGTTAGTCAATCGAGCGCGAATCTATTAGTATAATTGTAGCATTCGAGCAACGAAAAAAGAATATTGTCGGATTATTTATGGGCCGCCGTAAACGCGGCGGTTATTAATGAATTGAGCCGTTTATAAATTACCGTCGCGCATTCATAGCTGTCGATACGTTTGTACGGCAATGATACCGCGCAGAGTGAGAACCGGAAAATTTTTCGAGATTATTAATTGCGTCGACTCCGAGCAACGGTTAATAATGGCCATTAGGATTGATTTATTTGACGGATTTTACACGTGTCCCCGCTTCCTCTTCCTATTGTTAAGTATTATATTTTATTTCCTATTGCTAAGAAGAGATATATCATGAAGTATTTTTAAAATGTTTTTTTATTATACGGCAGTTAATTGAGATGATTATATACCACTTTTGCGAGTATTTTATTAAAGAGATACAAGAAAAATAATACTTAAATGTGTAGTATATCAAATTTACACCTTGGCGGTTTGTAGATCCCCTAACTGGGGAGGCGCCCTAGTTAGGGATAAGAGAAAGCCCTCAGATATGGGTGGTACTAAAGAAATCAATACAAGCATTGAATGAACAACGTATCCCAGAACATTAGAAGAACAGAACTGTGATACTTTTACACAAAAAAGGAAACAGGATCAAGCAAAACTATCGACCTATAATCCTTCTCTCGCAAATTTTATTTTGTAAATAATGAAAATCAGCATCACATAGAAGAAGAGAGATTTTGCAAATACGATGATATATTTGTAAATCTATCTTCTTCTATGTGTTATATCAAGGGGTGTATTCTATATGTTCAGACTGGTCTATTACCCATGGCAACTAAATAAACAACTGTTGGTATGCCCCACGTTCTAAGAACGCTAGTGTAATACTGCCTTATATAAAATGTAACAAATTTGGCAAAAGTGATGTTAAGATAGTAAAATAGGTTATAAAAAAATTGTAATAATAAAAAGAACAAATATATTGGGTACGAATAAATATTTCTTTCCTCAACATTATGTAGTTTCAAATAAAATAAAATTGTTTAGAATGTTGCTATTTCTCGAAAAATAATCTAATGAGTCTCGTACAGAGCATTGAGGAGCCTGAGTTCGATCCCCAGTGGAGCGAATCACCTTTCACAGTTTTTCAGAGGTTTTCTGTAAAGTTATGGTAAATACCGGGTGATTAAACTCTATAAAGTTAGTAAAAGTTTTTTTTTTAAATCTAATGATTTCAAGAGACTTACATAAAACACCCTAAAATCCTAAAATAAACTCGATACTAATAATAAACGTATAAATCTCTCTTTCTCGTTATCATTTTTTTTTCGGGTTCGATTTGCACTCAAGCCAACTCCCGGGGAAATGTACGTCTGCAATGGTAATGCGGCAATATTTATCGGTTTTATGAGCGTCTTTATGCCCCGCTCGCGCAATAAAGGGGGCGGCCTGCGAGCGCGTAAATTGCGCCAGACAGAAGCCCCACTCGGCTACTTTTCATCCCGCATTTGCATTTCTGCAGTCACGAATTGATGTTTATAGCCCGGCGTAAATTTCGGACATAATAACTAAATTTGTTGGATCCACTACAAATGTCTGGCAATTCCACACGACATTTATGCAGCGTTGTTAGTATAAGTACACAATTTATGATATTACTATTGGGCTAATAATAAATTGTGCTTTTTAAAATTAAAATTGAATTCTACAATTTATTGTTGTAAATTATAAGTGTATTTATTTGCCAAAAACCAAAAGCCCGAAACATTTTAGTTATATCTATTATTAGCCCATCGATACCGTTAGCCTGTGATGGGAAATCATCCATAAATCCCGCGGCGAGAACAGAGGGAAAAAAACATCAATCATATCTAAACAACTTCACATATTTTGTATTTTTTTTTTGTATTTATATAGAATATGTAACTTTGTTTGAATAAATGCAAATTTAAATATCTATTATTATGTGAAATACCTGTCGAACGTCGGGTATTTTTCATAAGCTACGTTTGCTTATCGTTCGAGTTGTTTCAGGCTATTCTAAGCCAGCTCCCTAGTGATAAAATAAAGTAGGTATAGTAATGGTAATAAAAGGCAGGAATTTGCATTGTAGTGAAACAAGAAAAACAAACGAAAAACGAAGAAATACAGACAAGGCCGATACTAGCGGGCATGCACGCGGATGGCCAAAATTAGGGACAACCAAACTTAGGAACGGTCAAATTCTCTCCAAAATTAATGTTAAAACGTAACTACTATCAAGCATTCAGTTCTGGAAAAGATAGGTAGCATCTTTTATGAAGCGAAGGGTCAAAATTCGACAGTATTCGCAATAATAACAAACGTCTTTCGATCGCTGGATTATATGTTTAGAATTTTTTCGATAGCTCATATCCGGCTATTGATAGCATAGTTCAATCATATTGAAAATACATAAAAAAACGAGGACAATCCAATGCTAAATATGTGTGCAAAATTGGCAATGGCCACAACCTATTTGTCATTACAGGTACCAATTTGTTGCCAATTTTGCACACATATTTAGCATTAGATTATACCGTTCTAGCAGAATTTTGAATTATTTATATTATAAACATGAAATGTGAATCATAGATTAAGAAACGTTGGTGCATACAATCATCTCGGTGTGCGTTATTGTTGCTTGTCCATGATTCCGCATTGTCCTCTCACACGCAACAATAAATAAAACCAACTCTACTTGATCGAGTTACTCGCGACGGCGACTTTCCCTCTCACGCAATAATAAAACCAAGGGCTGAATATGCCTGCATGGACTGCAATAACAATAAATGTCCTCGCACAGGTGGCGGCGGCGTCTCCACGGCGAATGCGGGCGTTGTTTTATCGCGTCTGCACGATTATGCTGCTCCCCGATCAGCGATGTGTAATATTTTAATTGATTGCAAATAATTGCAGATTTGAAATCTCAATCCTGTTACGGTTACGGGGCTTTCAATTCATTGCCGCTGGGCTGATACTGATCTTGGAATTCGCGAAATCCGCATGATATTTAATGTTTTGCGTGTAAAATATAATTTAACTAGTGGCATATCAAGCTGCCAATGATGTAGACTAAATAATTAAAATTTATTTAATGGATACAATATTATGAAAGCCAAATTTAAAATGATGGGAGCAAGGACAATATGGTATCATCCTCCAAACAATGACTGCCTTCAGGTCGTTTTAGGCAAGACAATTTCTTAGCTCAAAAGTTGTTCATGAAATGAATTCATGTATCTTCCTCCCGTACGATTTGTCATTGACAAATAGAACGCGTTATATTTTTCCATTCAATCTACCATCCAATTCAATATTTTTAAATAATTTCCTGTATGATACAAGATAATTTAGATTGTCTCGCATCTTGACTAACTTCTGAATCAAGAAATTATCTTGTCGAAAACGACCTTTAGACAAGACTATTTCTTAGCTCAAAAGTTATTCAAGAAATGAATTCATATATCCTCCTCCCATACAATTTGTCCTTGACAAATAGAACGCGTTATATTTTTCCATTCAATCTACCATCCAATTCAATATTTTTAAATAATTTCCTGTATGATACAAGATAATTTAGATTGTCTCGTATCTTGACTAACTTTTGAGTCAAGAAATTGTCTGTATGATACGAGACAATTTAGATTGTCTCGCATTTTGACTAACTTTTGAGTCAAGAAATTGTCTTGTCTAAAACGATCTTTAGTAAGGCGATACAACAATTTGCAACAAATACCAGGACATTATGCCTGGCATTTTTGTGGCATGGCACATTGCAATCTAGTGCTGAAATGACGTGTTTTTGTTTGCTATTTTCACTAAATATTAAAATGTAGAATTTTAATACACGACATGCATGAAATATTTTTTCTTTATAGCATATAAATTACATCACAGCGACTGAAGAACCTCTAGCTAATATATTAATACCATCTGAACATCACAATTAAACATTATACCTCGTGAAAATTCGTGCAGTTTAACAGGCCGTAATAATTAATTTTGCAGTTTCAACATTTTCGTTGCCTTTGCATGAGCAATAATCCCACAGGTGGTCTCCCAATTACGAAACGCTCACTGTAGTCGCGGCGGCATGTTTAAGCCACTCAACAAGGGTTATTAATTGAGCTTTCGTTTCTTACACGGACTTTAGGACGCGCGACGAAAGGATATATCGTTTATTATTAATGCCCTCGCCCCAGCGCGCCTCTAATCTTAATAAATTTGTACCGAAATGAAAAGGACAAAACGGGTTCTTGAAAACCAGAATTTTTGGGGCTGTGAATTGGGTCATTCCCATAAAAAACGTATCTTTTTAATTAATTAATCGTAATCAATTTAATGTATTGATATACTTGAACTGTGTTACATTGAAATAGTTACTATTTCAAATATGTAATTTTCGGGCTATATAGATATATAGTTTATTTGTGTCAACCAATACATTGTATTTTAAACACGTCATAGAAGGAATAAATTTAAAATTAACAGAACAAATTGATAAAAGAGAAATGTGAAAATTTCCATAATTAAAACTAGACCAAAAATAGACAAATATACAATTCAATAATGTTTACAATTAAAAAAATATAATGCTCTTAAGGTCATTTTAGACAAGACAATTTCTTGGCTCAAAAGTTAGTCAAGATACGAGACAATCTAAATTGTCTTGTATCATACAAATTATGTGAAATATAGAATTGGATGGTAGATCAAATGGAAAAATATAACGCGTTCTATTTGTCAAGGACAAATTGTATGGGAGGAGGATATATGAATTCATTTCTTGAACAACTTTTGAGCTAATAAATTGTCTTGTCTAAAACGACCTTTACATGAAACACAACTAGGGTAGCTAACATAAATAAAATAATTGCATTTGTTTCGTGTAAAATCATTTATATCATAAAACACATCACTGAGTAGGTATGCTTTTAGATTAATTTTAAATAACTACTGTAATTAATTTAATTCAATTCTCTCTTCCCTTATATCATTCTCTCTATTTAATGTTTTATTATTATGTTAGCAGCCTTACACCAAAATACGGTAGATAGGCATTCGATTAAATAAATAAAATAAAATAATGTTTCCAGGATGCGAACAGCTTTAAAATATTTGACAAGCCGATCCAAATACGAATTATATTTAAAAAAATTTACGCCTTTCAACAATCTTTAGGGAACCTGTTCGAAAATAGTAGTAAATGTTAACTATCTGCTACTTTATTTAAATTTATTGTTCATTTTTGTTTTTTTGTACAAAACCAAGAGTTTTTTTAAAGATATTTCTATTTTTATTACCAAATACGTATTTTAATAAACCGTGTTGAAGATATAACAGTGGAAACGCAAAGGCCGGTTTTCACTGAAGTTTTTTTGTTATCTATTATATCCGAAATAATTTTACAACATGAAAAGGAAGTGCCCGTTGTAGTGTACTTAAAATTCCTTTTGCAATTGAACCGTTTTTGGATTACGGGTAGGTAGCAGCAAGAGAATTATCGGCGTCATCGCAGCGGTCTTTTGACCTTATCGCTGCATTATCCTCCTAAAATGTCCCGTTGAGGGAAGTATTGAATTTCGAAAATTCCGAAAAGTCTATGACGTAAATAAATATCACGCTACTAACATAGATAATTATTATTAACATTGATTTTCTCATACAGAAATGTAATTAAAATTTGAACTTATCGAGGAAAGTATTGAATTTCGAAAATTCCGAAAAGTCTATGACGTAAATAAATATCATGCTGCTAACGTAGATAATAATTATTAACATTGATTTTCTCATACAGAAATGTAATTAAAATTTGAACTTATCTTAAATCAAAATTTATTCCATATTTTAGATAATAATGACAATAGTAATAATTAAATTACATTGTTTTGGGGGCGATTTTGTAGAAGAGAGATATATGATTTTTTTAATCTAATGAAAATATATAGATCTTCTAGCATGTCCTTGATTTCTGAGCTTATTAATAATATACTAAAAAAAAGACCTTTATTTGGCATGATAACTCAAAAAAATTCTAAAACCCTCCAATATAGTTGTCAAGTTTTAAAAATTCTGTGATGTCTATTTTATAGTGCCTTTGTTCTTAATTTTAAACTGTACTTTGTAGTTGTATTTTTATATTTTATAAGTTAAATTAAGTTAGTCCCTACACTATTATTGTTTTTTTACTGTTGTTCTTGTATTAAATAAATAAATAAATAAAAAATAAATAAATATACAATGCTCATCAAGAACAACAACAAAAATTATATACATAAAAAAATAAAAATAAAAATAACAATCAGCAAAATACACATTAACAGCATAAATAACCCTACACTCCCTCTGTCCTCATCGCTTTCCTTTCCCACGTCAGCATCCTGCAGATTTTCACACCTTTCACATCCTCTCCTAACTATTCATTCAGCTTTCTGCAATTTCCAACCCACTCTGCTTTCACACCCTCATATAATACTATTGGCGAAGCATAAGTGATACAGATATTTGCCTTTTATATGTTTATTCCCTCAAGACATGTTTTTAAAAATGTTTTCTAGGTCGAACGTAAACGGTTTTGATGATTGGTGTCTCCTTGCCTAACCGCTCTACCTATCTTGATCTTCAGAGGAATTTAATCACCTTAAATTGACAAAAACCTCTGAAAAGTGATTCGCGAAAATTAGCCCTGATTGGGTTTGAACTCACGCTCCCCAGTTCTCGGACGGACGATGCCTCCAACCACTAAGCCGTTAGCTCCGTGGCTTAGTGGTTAGAGGCGTCGTCCGTCTGAGAACTGGGGACGTCCGGTTGCTCCAACGAATCCTAACTAGTTTAAGACCATCTTAAATATTCGACGGTTTTAAAGCGTTGCACTAAACAAAACTCGGATCTTAAAACGATAAGACGGTCTTACATTGTAAGACTTAAGGTCGTTTTAGACAAGACAATTTTTTTACTCAAAAGTTAGTCAAGATGCGAGACAATCTAAATTGTCTCGTATCATACAGCAACTTATTTGTAATATTGAATTGGATGGTAGATCGAATGGAAAAATATAACGCGTTCTATTTGCCAAGGACAAATTGTATATGAATTCATATCTTGAACAACTTTTGAGCTAGAAATTGTCTTGTCTAAAACGACCTTAAGTAACATCTACATATGTTTGGTGCACCAGAATAAAAATTTAAGACGTGATTATATATTAAGGTCGTTTTAGACAAGACATTTTCTTAGATCAAAAGTTGTTCAAGAAATGAATTCATATATCCTCCTCCCATACAATTGGTCCTTGACAAATAGAACGCGTTATATTTTTTCATTCAATCTACTATCCAATTCAATATTTCAAATAATTTGCTATATGATACGAGAGAATTTAGATTGTCTCGCATCTTGACAACCTTTTGAGTCAAGAAATTGTCTTGTCTAAAACGACCTTTAGACGAGTTTATATAAGACGAGCTTTTTAAGATTTGTTGGGTAAATCGGGCATAAGTTGGTTTTGTAAACTTAAGAATGCATTTGTAGGTTTGCTGATAAAATGACGCACCCTTGAAAAATAAATAGTATACTGTAGGGTGGAAGTGAGGAAAGACAACAAAAAAAAAGATATACAGGTTATAAATTTAGCGTTTTTTGGGCTTCTTTATAGCTTATAATTGTTAAAAAAAAACATTTCGAGAATTAAACTTGCTAAATTTCCAATCATTCAACCCATACAACTTCCTGTTCCTTATTGTAGAGCGCATTGTCCCCGCCTGATTTATTACGCAGGTAGCTTCAGCTTCATTGAGTGCGCGTTCAGGGCTGCGGAGCTTTTTACGACCAAAAGCATAAATCATACAAGAACAAAGCAGCGTGACGGCCCCTTGAAAACGCGTGCGCGCGGCATTTTATTTCTCGAAAGGAAATAAACGTTAAGTTTACTAACTGAAGCGATGGGAATTGTCTTCGGACGGCTACTATTTTTTTTTAAACATCGCCTATAAAATCAATCACCGACTGGTGTAGGCGAACGGCAGATAGACGGACCGTATCTTTATGTCTGTTTGAGCATAAAATGTATCTTTATTGTTCCGACATTTTTAGACGATGACTGAAAAATAGTGCTATATGTAATTTTACTTATTTATTATATATAATTAGAATGGCACAGACAATACCGGCCAAAATAATATAGAAAGCAAAATCCATAAAAAATGAAGGCTAACGAAATAATGGTTTTTGTAAATGATGGTATAAGTGCGAGTGTAATATAATTTAGTAAATGTAGGAGGTGGATAGTCTGTGGACCTAATTGAATAGTTCAAGTAAATGCTGTTAAAAAGGATTTTGTTTAAAGTACAAACATTTTTGACTAAAATTGATTTAAAATCTGTTTGGAAATGTTTGCTTATTAAGACTAGTTGTCTTTAGCCTCCAAGTTTTTTGTTACTGATAGTACGAGTGTAATATATTTTAGTAATGAATCACAGAACAAATTTGTAGATGGAGGAAGCAGTAAGAGCATCATCTTTGCTAGATGAGGGATATTTGATGTCATATTGCGAATGTAATAGGAATAAACCATTCCAGCATAAGTCGCAAGGTTAGATGATTTAACAAGACAAGTTATCACTTACGAAGGCCGGGACAAGAGGGAAAATGGTGTACTACGCCAATAGATGAAAGTTTTCTTAGACTATCCGCTCTAAAAAAATAGGAGAACGACTAGTAACATCCTAAAAATGAGCTTCACAGCAATATATATATATATATATATATATATATATATATATATATATAATGTGATAAATTGTACTGTAACTGTTGACGTATACACCCAAAAATGTATATTGGCTATACGTAAATAAAGATTATTATTATTATGTCTTTTGATGAGGTCTTTTTTAAAGAACATTGTGATTCGCAGCTTAATATAATATCTAGCTATATATATATATATATATATATATATATATATATATATATATATAAAATTCTATAGTTCAATTAATAAATTTATTACTCAATTTGGTGATGCAAAAAAAAATTAATGATTAAGCCTGTAATAATTACAATATTTGAAGTATCTATTATGCGTTATTATGATAATGAGAGGCTGATGGAGGAGATTTTAATTGTGTGCTGAGAGCGTTGAAATCACTTCGCCCGTTCGCGTATGTATCGAGTGCCCGGGATGCTTGAACTGGCGCCTCTCTCTGAACCGTGTCAAGTATCATTGTCATATCTTTTTCTAAATGCCTCCTAATAAATGTACGATATTATGTGCCTGTTGGTTTCGAGTGATGAGTTTGCTGAAAAAAATAATAATACAGCTAGTGCTACAGACGAGCTGGTGGGAATCAAGCCGGGGACCTACAGCAGTGCGGGCAGCAAAAACGATGTGTTGTGAAATGTATATACCACTCGACAACTGTAAAATAAATTTCAGCGGCAAAGATTGTAATTATTGTCATGTTTATTGAAATACATAACACCCGAATGTGATTTGTTCAGAATTGTGTTAATTAAGATGTTTTTAACTCTATAACTGTGTAAGTTCTACATAAATTATTCACATTTATAATTTCTATGCATTTTTATAGTTTATGTTAAGGATAGGGTACCGTCTATATTATTATTATTGGCCAAATTATGTAATTATATTGAGCTATTATTTTAGATATTATTAACCAACATCCTAACTGGCCACTGCCTACACACGATGGGTCTGGTGGACAGCCCGTTATGTCGAGGGTGCAATGAAGAACTAGAAAACGCAGAGCATGTAATATGCCTCTGCCCAGCTCTAGTAATCACTAGGCATCTAATACCAGGGGAGTGCTTGCCTACTATGGTCAGCATTAGCAACTCCTCACCCGCCCGGGTTTTGCAGCTCGCACGCAAAATTGGCTAGTGGGACGAGTGAACAGTCTTAAAGGGAGGTTTCACAATGGGCCCAATTTGAGGCCTAAGTGTTTGTAGCTATACTACCCTCCAGCCAACTATCCAGAACTATTGAGCTTTTATTACTTTTCTGTGTTGTCTATTTTATCAAACAATCAATAAATTTGATCGAGTGTTTCCTTTTATTATTCTCGTTTTTATTTCTTTCTATTATTCTTGTCATACTGTGGCATTGTTACCATTGCATTTATTTTATATTCTGTTATCAATTTCAATAGTCTGTATTAATGTGTATTTTCGTATTATTCAAGTTCAATAATACGAAAATAACCTAATAGATCGAGTCCAGTTACAGGACAATAAAAAAATACAACACAATACAATACTATAAATACAAATATATCTGGTGATTCTTCATTATAGCCGTATACGGCAAGAAGTCCTTCACTATATATATATATATATATATATATATATATATATATATATATATATATATATATATCAAAATTTATAATTTTTGTTATATATAATGAAGGACTTCTTGCCGTATACGGTTATCTGAATGAAGAATCACCAGATATATCAAGGTTTATTAATAATTTCTTAAAAATTTCATTGTGTTTCATATGTTATTTTGTATTGTCCTGTAACTGGACACTCCATCTATTGGACAATTAACAATTATTATTATTATTATTTCATTCCACACGTCGCTTTTTAATTTCTTAGTTTATTACATTATAAACCCACTTTTAGTTGGTTTGATAACATGACTTTAAATATGATTGTATGGGTCACATTTTAAGGAATTGAATTGTTGAGGTAACAATTTAAAGCAAATAGCTACCTTGATAACAGTATGATAATATGTATTACAGATAAAAGAGAATTTAGCAGGTAGATATCTTTTAGTGGACGCAATAAAACGTTGAGACGATTTATATATATTTATACATTTTCTTTTATTTGCTATATAGTAATGACTGTGACATACTATTATATATATATATATATATATATATATATAATAGTATGACACAGTCATTACTATATAGCAAATAATATACTTTTGCCACAAAAACAGATTTTATCTAAACTACGATTTTGGAAATATGTTTTTTCCACTAACCGATTCAATTACGTATTGTTTTTTCAATTATTCTATTAATAATAATATTTAATTAAAAAATATAATTATTTCACTTTTCCTACATACGAAGGTGAAGTACTAACCAGCGCAAAATCCTTTATGAAATATGTCCACTGTTCGTTTAAAAATCGCTGCACGCACCACACTCACACACAAACACAAACACACGTGAGTTCTTCCGACAAGCGAATCTTTCAGGGTCCGAAATTATCGCTGATACAACAAACAACACGTTTTCTCTCTTCCGTCTTCTACCGGGAAGCCAGACCGAACGAACGCCCGCCACCAATACGCGCAAGTTACAAATAAGTGCATCAGCCCAGCAGCGGCAGTCGGCGGCGTCTTCTTGGCCAAATACTTACTCAGACCCATCGATAACAAGTGGCGAAGAGAGGAGGGACGCGCCAGCGGATGAATTATGATAAAAAATGTATTTGTTTTGCCACAGGGATATATATATATATATATATATATATATATATATATATATATATATATATATATATATATGTATATATATATGTGAATCATTTTGAAAAATCTAAATTATATGTTAATAGGATCAAATCTGATTTGTAAATTAGATTAATAAAATTGACAAATCTAAGTAGAATTCATTATTTAAACATTTTTTAAATGAGATTATTTGTGCTTTGATTTTTAAAGGTTTTTGAAATTTTTGCCCCATATAGATTATATTTTATGAAATATTGAAAATTGATGACATTCGTCCTCATACAGACTTCATTTTATGAAATTTTGATATTCATTTTCAATTTTTGATAAATCATGACATTCACTCCACTCCTATTAAAGTGTGTTTTATTTTCTTATAGTACCATGCCAGTACCTTATAAATAATACAGGAGATTAAGCTTTAAATTGAATTACAATTAATTTGCAGTTGTTTATTTATTTATTTAAACTCTTCATGGTGCCTGTAAGCAGTACTAAAACTGTCACAATTCGTCATTTTATGCAATTATGAAAATTGTTGAAAGTCACTCGATTCCGGTATTATATTCTCTTCTATTTACTATATAGTTTAATATCAGTACTTTATAAGTACTACAGAAAGTGAAGCTTTAAACTGGAATATATTTTCAGTTGTTTCAGTCACAATTCATATTTATACTTTATTTTATGAAATTTTGAAATCTGGTCATACTAACTCGATTGTGTATTAAACCTTCATTTGCTATGTAGTACCATGTAAATACTTTATAAGTACTATAAGAAATCAATCTTTAAACTTGAATAAAATTAATTTGAAGTTGTGTCAATTGGAATGCAGCCTCATATAGCCTTAATTTTATGAAATTTTGAAAATTGGTCTTACTCACTCGATTTTGTATTAAATTATCCTTCATTTGCTATATAGTACCATGTCAATACTTTATAAGTACTATAAGAAATCAAGCTTTAAACATGAATACAATTAATTTGCAGCTGTGTCAATTGAAATTCAGGCTCATACAGCCTTCATTTTATGAAATTTTGAAAATTGGTCTTACTCACTCGATTGTGTATTAAATTATCCTTCATTTGCTATATAGTATCATGTCAATACTTTATAAGTACTATAAGAAATCAAGCTTTAAACTTGAATAAAATTAATTTGCAGTTGTGTCAATTGAAATGCAGCCTTAATTTTATAAAATTTTGAAAATTGGTCTTACTCACTCGATTGTGTATTAAATTATCCTTCATTTGCTATATAGTACCATATCAATACTTTATAAGTACTATAAGAAATCAAGCTTTAAACTTGAATAAAATTAATTTGAAGTTGTGTCAATTGCAATTCAGGCTCATACAGTCTTTATTTTATGAAATTTTGAAAATTGGTCTTACTCACTCGATTGTGTATTAAATTATCCTTGATTTGCTATATAGTACCATGTCAATACTTTATAAATACTATAAGAAATCAAGCTTTAAACTTGAATAAAATTAATTTGCTGTTGTGTCAATTGAAATGCAGCCACATACAGCCTTAATTTTATAAAATTTTGAAAATTGGTCTTACTCACTCGATTGTGTATTAAATTATCCTTCATTTGCTATATAGTACCATATCAATACTTAATAAGTACTATAAAAAATCAAGCTTTAAACTTGAATTGAGCCTTAAGCCGAATTAAAATTAATTTGCAGTTGTTTCAGTCGCATTTCATCCTCATATAGACTCATATAGATATATTTTATGAAATTTTCGAAATTGGTGAAGTTCACTCGATATCCTATTAAATTGTCTTCTATTAGCTATATAGTTTCATATGAGTTATTTATAAGTACTGCACGAATTGAAGCTTTAAACATAAGTACAATTAATTTGCAGTTATTTCAGATGCAGTTGATCCTTATAGAGATTCCGTATTAAATTGTCCTTTATTTACTATATATTACTATGTCAGTATTACATGAAATTAAGGCTTAAACTGAATTAATATTAATTTGCAGCTGTTTCAGTCAAAATTCATTCTTATACACACATAATTTTATGAAATTTTGAAAATTGGTGAAAGTAACTTGATTCCGTATTAAATTGTCTTCTATTTGCTATATAGTTCCACGTGAGTACTGTATAAGTAATACACGAATTGAAGCTTTAAACTTAAATACAATCAATTTGCACTTGTTTTAGCCGCAATTCATCCTTATACAGGCTTTATTTTATAAAAGTTTGAATATTAGTGATAATCACTCGATTTCTCATTAAATTGTCTTTAATTTGCTATGTAGTACCATATCAATACTTTATAGCTACTACAATAAATCAAGCATTAAACTTGAATATTATTAGTTTGCAGTTGTATCAGTTGCAGTTCAGTTTTATACAGGCGCTATTTTATGAAATTTTAAAAATTGGCGACAGACACTCGATTCTGTATGTCTTTTATTTGATACATAGTACCATTTCAGTACCTTATAGGTACTACAAGAAAATAAGGCTTAAACTGAATTGAAATTAATTTGCAGCTGTTTCAGTCGCAATTCATCCTCATAGAGACATTATTTTATGAAATTTTGCTCGCTTCCTTATTAAATTGTCTTCTATTTACTATATAATTTCATGAGAGTATTTTATAAGTATTATAAGAATTGAAGCTTTAAACTTGAATACAATTAATTCGCAGTTATTTTATTTGCAACTCATCCTTGCACAGGCTTTATTTGGTGAAATTTTTTAAATTGATGATATTCACTCGATTTTGTGTTAAATTGTCCTTCATTTTCTATATAGTACCATGTCAATAATTTATAATTACTACAATAAATCAAGCTTTTAACTTGAATAACATTAATTTACAGCTGTGTCAGTTGCAATTCAACCTCATACAGGCTTCATTTTATGAAGTTTTGAAAATTGGTGAAATTCACTCGATTCCGAAATAAATTGTCTTCTATTTGCAATATACTAGCATCTCAGTACTTTATAGGTACCACAGGAAATTAAACTGAATTAAAATTAATTTGCAGGAGTTTCAGTCGTAATTCATCCTTCTACAGAGACCATTTTAAGAAATTTTGAAAATATGTGAAGTTCACTCGATTTCTTTTTAAATTGTCTTCAATTTGCTATATAGTTTCATGTGAATATTTTATAAGTACTTCACGAAATGAAGCGTTGAACTCGAATAGAATTAATTTTCAGTAGTTTCAGTCGTAATACATCCTCCTAGAGACATTATTTTATAACATTTTGAAAAAAATTTCACTGAAAACTTTGATTAGTCGTCCATCCTACATTGGCGAGAAGAAGAAATTAAATTTGAATTTCATTAAATTCTCTACTTGATTTTCTGAAAATTATATATAGATACATAATATATATATAACTCTGTACGAGGTGGCAAGGTTTGTGTTTAAATAAATACATGCGGGCTTCAAGTAGTTTGTAGTTTTTTTTACTAATGTAAGAATAATTCATTACTAGAAATTATCTAATCTAATATAATAATAATAAATTATTTTGTCTGCTCTTAAACTAAATTATTAACAATAAAATAAATCGAGCAAATAATAAATAATGGCCCTGAATCAAGCAAGTTTTTTATTTTCTACGGGTGTCTATTTATCTTGTGTGTATATTTTCTTCCATTTCTTCATGTCTTGTGTTAATTGTTTAATCTCTTTCTGTTATTTTTATTATTATGTTATATAAAGTTATTCAATCGATGTGTTTACAATACACGAATTTAACATAACGGCGAAGATGAATAGGACATTTAAACGACGTGATAGAGCGGGGTGTTCCAAATAGGCGCCTGGAATATTTATTTTGCGTACCTGACTCGAGCCCCTTGAGTAGGCGCCCTTGGCGGGGGGTCGAGTGGAGAGTACTGCCGTTATTGTCAAATGTGTGCACAATTTCTAAAGATATATATTTTATAAGGGGTTTATGCCGGCAAATTACACTATCTATTAGAGATAAAATCAAATATTTTTATTAGTGCAATTAGCGAATAACCTTAATTTATTAAGCATAACTTTGGAAATACTAAATATATCTGATTGTACTATCAATATCTGGATTCCTGATATATTTTTCAATTAGACTCAACTAGATAACTCATAAGAAACGCTCTCATTTAGAAAAGAATTCATGCAACTTAGTGTTTAAAATTAGTCTAGGCATTATATTTAAATTAATTACAAACATCAAATCAGTATGGGAAGAAATTGCGGAGGAATCGTAGCAGTAATAAAAGCTACACAGAACTTTCGATTTGATTGAACAAGATAACGCCCATGCATGTTATCAATGGAAGTAGAAGAAACGACATAGGAGCATACAAAATGTCAAACAGCTATAATAAGATTAGCCTTCATCCAACTGTCCCACTCAAACTTCTAAGTGACTATAACAAAATAAATATTATAAACTGATGGTTTACAATTACATACATTGTTATAATTGTAATTTAGTACGTGCTTTGTATAATTACTAGCCAATTGTTTTAAATCATCACGCGCATTTGTTGTTGCCGTGTGGGCAATTAATGGCGCGTGAAAATTCCGAATTAGGAAAGTCTCGGTGCACAAACAATAGCAATGGCAATACCACCGCCGTCAGACCTTTTCCCGCCATTAAATTAATTAGTATTACTATAAATTATGCGCACAGAAAACGCACTGGCGGTCATAAATTGCGACCGCCACACTTCAGGCTGTTGGTGTGCAGGAAATTACCTTGTTTCCCGCATATATCAAATGCTATCGCCTCCAAGGCAACAAATATATGTAGTCTATATGGATTACAATAATGTGATATGCCTTTATCGATGTTTTTTTTTTGCAAAACAATAACACAAATTACGTTTTAACCCGTAACAAGTGAATAGAAGAATTCGTTAAAACTTATAGAGGGACAAACATAAGAAAGCAAATATTTCAGTACCTTCCACTTACACAATGTTAATTATAAAATATATTTTAAATAACACGCCGATGTAGTGCAGTAGTTAGCACCCCCGCTTAACAATCTCTATAAAGACTCTTTTTACCAGCCGGAACCTAAGCCTTCAGCTTCCGTTTACTAAGATGCTACATCTTCCCAGTGCTTTTCTATGGTTTCAAAAGGTGGGCAGTTGATAATCGGATAAACGTATTAGAGATGTAGCTACATACTAGCGCCACTAATAGGTAGTTATGAAATCTATTACCAATCAGCACTATTTTGAAGTAATTTAACAACAGATTAAGTAAAGGTTGCTAAATTGTTTCAAAATAGTGCTCTTGTTTCTAAAACAAGAAAAAATTGTTTATATAGTACATATAAAGTAGAAAGATTGCAACAGAAATTTTTGAGTAATAAACCTTTACATCCAATCTTAAGTCATTATGCGTCCCATTTGGGGCATACAATGTGCGATTACACCGTTTCTTATCGCTTCTAAAACGGACGAAATGAGCCCGAAACTACAACATGTCTTGTAGGTGCACGTGGGTGGCTTAAAGCATGACCACGTCGACGGTAAGATTTATCGCATAATAAAACAGAAATTTCCAAATTATGCAAATAAACTGGCCGCGCGCAGTTAAATTAATTTAGATCGAAAAATAGATTTACGGTCGATAATGACGAGATATTTTAAACTTGCGGCATTCCGTCGTTGCGTGCTTGAATTAGATTGTCACAAGCGATGTTTTGGGTAAAGAAATGTCTCTGTTCCACACACTAAAATATGTTAAGAGAAAAACATGGTTTCCATGTCTAACCTTTTATAGTCTGTATATATAATAAGAAAATATTTTTAAAATTAAATTTTGTATACATTGCCAATAATAATTTTCGAATACAAAATACATGTATTCGAAAATTATTATTGGCAATGTATACAAACTTTAATTTATAAAATATTTTCTTATTATATATACAGACTATAAACAAGATGTTACTATTACTATTGTAGTGTAAAACGTATGTCTGTGCTGCATTATCATAGGGTTGGGGTATGTCTATCCCATAACTGTTATGGACCCAAAATAAATAAATAAATAAATTATTAACTGTATTTTTATATTCAAAAATTTAATTCACTATTATGTTTGTATTTGTAAAATAATTAAGTGCACTGTTTTATATGTACCTGTTTTAAACTATTTTTTAATTACATATATTAATATGTTTCAATTGTAATCGTATAGTACATCGATTATATATGGCCTACGTAATAATCAATTCTATTCTAACAACTACAGTAACTACTATTATTTCATGAATAGTCTCAGTTTGTAAAACAACACCCATTTGGGGGTTGATACTTGCGTCATGCATATGACAAAACAAATAATTCGTGGAAACCCCGCACATAAATCTCACCCCGAATTGACACCGGGCCACCGTTTTTCACATTGATGGATGCTCTTTTCTCCATTCTTTTTTTCTTTTTGGTCGGACCTCCCAGCTGAACCGTTACGGCGCACGTTTCATTCACATTTTAAAATCAGCACCGCGCCACTTCAGCACGTACAAATTAGAAAATAATGTTACTCGGAATTTCACTATTAATACCCCCGAGCAGCGAATCAATCTCTTCGGCTGCTGCGTTGTTTTTAGTGTCGGTGATAAGCATAAAATAGGTGCCCACGCGGAGGACGGTTAGTTAACACAATGGGGAGTCGCATAACAATAAAATAAAGATCAGGACGTTTATTTTATGGTTAACATGCGCCCCTTCGTGTACATACACGGGCGGCGCCGCAACAATGGATGGGTGGCGGCGGCTTTTTTACCGAAACATTTCTTATGGGCTACAACGAGGCGAATGCGAGCTTGCGGTATTTATGGCACGAGCTTTGTAATTTGTTTATGAATATATGGATGCAGGCAGTTGTAAAAATGAATGCGAACGAGCGATCGGTTAAAAAATTGAGCTGGGCGTGTGGGCGCTTCCGAGGTGCATTTCTGATTCAACTATGCAGAAATGGATTTTCATGGGATGCAAACGATGATATAGGTGAAATGTGATTTAAATCATTTATAAACTCGTGGATAAAATAAACCTACCCCATTTTATTCACGTGTTTTTATGCCTAATCAACTTGCATTTAGATGCTTAACACGAAAAAATCAATAACTATCAAAAATTGATTAACAACTTCTGTGTGTTGCGTTGATGAAAGATAGTAGTCCTTTATCGTAGTAAAAACTTAATACAATTAATTGTATTGAGTTTTTACTACGATAAAGGACTACTGTCTTTCATCGACGCAATACACAGAAGTTGTTAATTAATGTTTGATAGTAAATTTAGGTAATTACCTAATACCTAATATTTTTCAAACAAGTAGATTATTAAACAATGATGTTTACCATCGCCATCGGCTACAGGACGTGTGTGCGCCCTAAACAGGCTGTGATTTATTTACGACCGCAGTAAATTCACAGATTGGACTTTAAGCGCGTCGCGCGTATCTAAATAATCTGCGGGAGAGATCAAGTTCACAGCGCGGACCTCCTAGAGTCTGATGTTGTTCCGATCAAAAAACTATAAATCCGCGGTTAAGAGGATTAGTTCTATGTATGGGGAATATCAAACGCCTTAAAAAGTAGCAATGAGATGTAAAGACGACGAGTTTTTATTTTGGTTTAAAATTATATCTATTAGACGCTTATTAGTGTCATGGATTAATTAATACTGACTTGATGTTTGTGATTAATTTAAATATAATACCTAGGCTAATTTTAGTCATTAAGTTGCATCAATTCTTTTCAAAATGAGAGCGTTTACAGCCACAACAAATTCAAATATTGCTCACATCTGGAACAAGTAACACACGAGTATATATTAACCGGTGTGAAGTGAAGTGCATACGGCGGATTGTTTGCGGGTCTGTACTGACCAATTGGGACGACCAATAAAATCCAAATTTTGAGGAATCTTTTATATATGTCTTGCCGACCATAATATTAAGTTATATATTTTTATTAATAATTTTTTTGGCGTTTTTTGTATAATATATGTTGTTACGTAAATTATTATTTTTACCAGGCCACCGTCATAGAATTGATTTGAAAAAATTACACAATGTTTATAACAAAATTAAAATGGAAAATGGTAAGTCTCAACCTGAACAGGTTGTTCCTTCTATTTATTTTTTATTTTTTACTTTTCCGATCCTATCTTGATTTTAGTGGCTGGGTCGATAAAAAAATTATGCAACATATTTTGTTTAATTTTTTTTTGATATTAGTATAAAACATATTAGTGCACCAGATGCCCGAAGGAAATTGGAACATTTTGATTATAAGTATTTTTTTTCGGCGACCAAGCCGAACATGTTTTATTATTATTGTTTATTATTTTTATCAGCCCACCGTCATACAAAAAAATTACAAAATGTTTATAACAATATGACAATGGAAAATGGAAAGTCTTAACCTCAGCAGCTTATTCCTTCTATTTATTTTCTATTTTTAACTTTTCCGCTCCTATCTAGACATGCCGATTTTAGAGGCTGGGTCGATAAAAAAATTATGCAACTTATTTTGTTTAATTTTTTTTTAGATCTTAGTTCAGAACATATCGTTGCACCAGTTGCCTAAAGGAAATTGAAAAATTTTGATTATAAGTATATTTTTCTCGGCGACTAAGTCGAACATGTTTCATTATTATTATTTATTATTTTTATCAGGCCACCGTCATACAATCTATCTATACTATCGATGATGGAGTGTCGATCTCGGAATCCTAGTTGGTGGTTCGGAATCGAGCGACTTTCGATTAGAAGTGACTTTAGTCTTTTCAAAATAAGTTTTACGAATATCTTCGATATGATAGGTAGCAAGGATATAGGTTTGTAATGCTTTATGTCTCGGAAAAGAGTAAAATGCGCGGATTTAATTCCTCGCAAAAGCACAACAAACGTCAATGGGCGAACGCTTAAAATAATTAGTTGTAAGAAATATAAGATGTAAATAGAAGGTTGATCAGACATGGCCAGTTTGAATAGAATAATTGTTTGTTTATTATTCCAGCGACCTTAGTATTCACTATTTATGTTATTGTGTGAGTAAATAAATTAAACACCATCACTCCTATTGTTGATATTCCGCCCTATCATTACTCACTTGATTTATGATTATATTTAATTCTGTTATAAATTATCGCGTTAATCCTACAGCTATTTGATTGCAGATTTATTCAGTTCTCTCCATTTCTTGTCAACTTCGGTTTGACACACGCTTACATTATTCCGCTCAAAGAATATTATTAAAATCGTACATTACGACCAACTTAGCATTCATTTGAAATTCAATACGAATATCTACGGCCCACACGGAATGAATAGTTGCCATCTCAAATAACCTTTTTTCATCACAATTAATTCGTAGCGTTTATTCGTGGGAAACGATCCAATAGGCGGCAAATTGGTGATCAGGTTTGATGCTGTGGGTAGTGTGAAAATTGTTTATGATACAAGGCTTCAATTTCCTGGTAGTATAATAGTATACACAATTAAATATTCTTGCACGTGTCATTTATAAAACAGAAATCGTTGGAAATTATTTATGTCCAACGCATACAAACTTCTAACTTTAAATCTATCAGCCCGAAAACTTTTCCGCTGGTAAAGGAAGAAGCTCAATGTAGTGTAATGATCCGATATATGTCTTAATTTAAAAAAAAAACTTCTGAAAACGGTGACAAGGGAAAACAACGGGGTTTGAACTTTCGCTCCCAAATGCTCAATACGAGGCGGACAGTGGAACTACTAGGCTGCTGGCCTTATTATTCCGGTAGCCCAAATTGCAAAAGTTGCTAGGTGTTCGCTAAACTGTTCACAATGGATGATAGAGAATGACCGAAGTAAATAAATTCTTTAAGTAAATATGTCAATAAAAGGTTAGAAGAGGCGCCACGTGCCAGTCTAGCAGGGTTACGAACTGGTGCCACAAAATATCCGTGTGCGACTAATTAAGCGTTTACATTAGGTGTAGGATAAGAAAGAATCTGTATCACCGACATATTTCAGTTTACTATACATATACTGTGGAAAATAACCTTTTTTGAATATTACAGATTTATAGGAATCTCATGTGGAGTGACCATTTTAACATCATAGGTAAGTATGGATAAAGTATTGTAATAAAAAATTTGTTTTAGAGATATCTCTTTATAAAATCGTTCGATCTCTATAAAATATGATTCAATTATTCTATCGATAAGCTGTAAATGAGTATCCAATCATAATATTTACAGTGCAATTAATCTGAATTGCCTTAAAGTGGCTGACTTTCTGTTTCCTCCATGTTAAATGGTTTATGTTTGAAGAATAAACGGTCGAAGCCGTGCATACATTTAAAAAAATGTAAATGAAGTTGGTTTTCTGAAATTATCGCCAATTCTGCTTGCTCAGACTGTGAGAACAAATTGATTTTATAAGAACGGTAGCGCGGTGGTCACGAACAATGCCCAGTCGACGCCGTTTGTCGTGCACGGGAACGATGATTTACCGGCTAATAACTACAGGAGCATGCAGCTACAACTATGCGCGCAATCATAACATGAGTCAACAGGTGATTCAGAAACGAAGACTATGTACATACGGCCATTTTATTTTTACAAAAGAATACAGCATTTCTGTATTCATTTTAATAGCATATAGTAAATGTAGTAATAAATATTGGATTATTAAGGCGTCTACTTTGTGATAATTCATTTTAAAGGATAAATAAAATGATTTTTTACTTTGTTTTTTATCACATTTCAGTTAAGGTCGCTTTGGGCAAGACAATTTCTTAGTTCAAAAGTTGTTCAAGAAATTAATTCATATATCCTCCTCCCATACAATTTGTCCTTGACAAATAGAACGAGTTATATTGTTCCATTGGATCTACCATCCAATTCAATATTTCAAATAATTTGCTGAATGAAACGGGACAATTTAGATTGTCTCGCATCTTGACTAACTTTTGAGTAAAGAAATTGTCTTGTCTAAAACGACCTCTACACTTTGCAACTAGTTTCGGCTAAGCTCTAGCCATTTTCGAGCTCCTCCGATGACAATCCAAAATTAGAAATACATTTTTTAAGTAGAAAGAGCTCGAAAATGGCTAGAGTTTAACCGAAACTAGTTGCAAAATGTAACTGAAGTGTGATAAAAAAACAAAGTAAAAAATCGTTTTATTTATCCTTTAATGTAGTATTAGTTTGGTTATAGGAATTTTCCTTGTATTAGGGTACACCAATCTATGTCATTCATATAAGTGATTGTTTTTATACCATATAAAGGTAAATTTATATTATTCCAAACAAGCCATTGAAGGAAACTACTATTAATTGCTTTATGATACAACATTGTAATAGCAAAAACATATATTTTCGGATATTCAAGTGTAATGTATTTTCTGCAAGCGCATAACACATCTAAAAAAATAACTTATTAAATAGGTTATTTTAGGATTATTGTTTGCATACAAATTTTAAAAAATAATTCCTGAAATTTTATAGATTTGAAAATACGATATATTATTCACATTATTTTCGATAGTAAATTAATAAAATGTAATTTCACTAAAGTTTTATCGGCAGCAGAAAGTGGGGAGTCCGCGCTGCCGGCAATGACTTTTTGATGGGCGCAATTCGCGAGTGCACGTCCACGACCGGCGGGCAATTTGCGGCACATAACTCGGATTTAAATGCAAGTATCGCGCGGTCGTGCCTCGCTCCGTACGAAACGTGATATTTACATAAGTATCTAGCCGAATCGTTTGCCGATTTAATGATCCCGTTGACCTATCGGTGGCTGTAATCGGAGGCTTTCTCACCGCGCCGCCGCCACCAATTGACAAGGTATCATCCAATTAATAATAACAGAAAAAAAATCAAAACGTTTGAGTGATATGGAGATATGTTTACATTTATATCTTCCTTGTTTCTATATAGGTAGACTATTAGGAGTTATAACAAATGTTCATACCCCATGAGGGACCAAGCATCAGCATTCCAATAGAAAGAAACATACGCCCGGTTTCTCCAACGAATCCTAATAATAAGACGGTCTTAAAGCGTTGCACCAAACAAAAATCGGATCTTAAAACGATAATACAGTCTTACATTGTAAGACTAAGTAAGATCTAAATATGTTACCAAACATATGTAGATCTTGCACCAGCAACAGAATACAAATTTAAGAGATTAAATTATTAATCAGAATAATGAAAAGCACACCAAAAGTAACTTCTCAAACTTATGTGAGCTATTTAAAAAATTTCAAAAATTCGTAGCTATTATTTAAAAAAAATCTAATTACATTAATCTGTTACTAGTTTAATTAACTACAAAATCAGATATAATATGTTTATATAGCTAAATTATTAAGATCAGAATAATGAAAAGCGCAAAAAAGTAACCTCTCAGACTTATGTGGGCATTTAAAAAATTGCAAAAAATCGTAGCTATTATTTTTGAAAATTCTATTAAGATTGATCTTTTACTAGTTTAATTTGCTAAAAAATGAGATATAATATGTTTATATAGCTAAATTATTAAGATCAGAATAATAAAAAGCGCAAGAAAGTAATATCTCAAAATTATATGGGCAATATAAAAAATTGCAAAAAATTGTATTTATTATTTTTGAAAATTATAATAACATTCATGTATTACTAGTTTAATTAGCTACAAAATGAGATATAATATGTTTATATAGCTGCATTAATAAGATCAGAATAATAAAAAGCGCAAAAAAGTAATATCTCAAACTTATTTGGGCTATTTAAAAAAAAGCAAAAAATCGTAGTTATCATTTTTGAAAATTCTAATGACAGTTGTTTATTACTAGCTTAATTAACTACAAAATGAGATATAATATGTTTATATAGCTAAATTATTAAAATCAGAATAATAAAAAGCGCAAGAAAGTAATATCTCGAAATTATATGGGCAATATAAAAAATTGCAAAAAATTGTATTTATTATTTTTGAAAATTATAATAACATTCATGTATTACTAGTTTAATTAGCTACAAAATGAGATATAATATGTTTATATAGCTGAATTATTAAGATCAGAATAATAAAAAGCGCAAAAAGTAATATCTCAAACTTATTTGGGCTATTTAAAAAAATGCAAAAAATCGTAGTTATCATTTTTGAAAATTCTAATGACAGTTTTTTATTACTAGCTTAATTAACTACAAAATGAGATATAATATGTTTATATAGCTAAATTATTAAGATCAGAATAATGGAAAACGCAAAATAATCACTTCTCAAACTTATGTGGGCTATTTAAAAATTTCAAAAAATCGTAGTTATTATTTTTGAAAATTCTAATAACATTCATGTATTACTAGTTTAATTAGCTACAAAATGAGATATAATATGTTTATATAGCTGAATTATTAAGATCAGAATAATGGAAAACGCAAAATAATCACTTCTCAAATTTATGTGGGCTATTTAAAAAATTGCAAAAAATCGTAGTTATTATTTTTGAAAATTCTAATGAAATTTGTGTGTTACTAGTTTAATTAACTACATAATGAGATATAATACGTCAATATAGCTAAATTATTAAGATTAGAATAATGGAAAACGCAAAATAATAACTTCTCAAACTTATGTGGGCTATTTAAAAAAATGCAAAAAATCGTAGTTCTTATTTTTGAAAATTCTAATGACAGTTATGTATTACTAGTTTAATTAGCTAAAAAAATGAGATATAATATATTTATATAGCCAAATTATTAAGATCAGAATAATGGAAAACGCAAAATAATAAGTTTTCAAACTTATGAGGGCATTTAAAAAATTGCAAAAATTCGTAGCTATTATTTAAAAAAAATCTAATTACATTAATCTGTTACTAGTTTAATTAACTACAAAATGAGATCTAATATGTTTATATAGCTAAATTATTAAGATCAGAATAATGGAAAGTGCAAAAAAGTAATATCTCAAAATTATGTGGGCTATATAAAAACTTGCAAAAAATCGTATTTATTATTTTTTTAAATTCTAATAACATTCATGTATTACTAGCTTAATTAACTACAAAATGAGATATAATATGTTTATATAGCTACATTTCTAAGATCAGAATAAGGAAAAATGCAAAATAGTAACTTCTCAAACTTATGTGGGCTATTTAAAAAAATGCAAAAAATCGTGGTTATTATTTTTGAAAATTCTAATGACAGTTATGTATTACTAGCTTAATTAGCTACAAAATGAGATGTAATATGATTATATAGCTAAATTATTAAGATAAGAATAATGGCAAGTGCAACATAGTAACCTCTCAAACTTATGTAGGCTATTTAAAAAATTGCAAAAAATCGTAGCTAATATTTTTGAAAATTCTAATAACATTGTTGTATTACTAGTTTAATCAGCTACAAAATAAGATATAATATATTTATATAGCTCATTTATTAACATCAGAATAATAAAATGCGCAAAAAAAGTAATATCTCAAAATTATGAGCTATATAAAAAATTGCAAATAATCGTATTTATTATTTTTTTATATTCTAATAACATTCATGTGTTACTAGTTTAATTAGCTACAAAATGAGGTATAATATGTTTATATAGCTACATTTTTAAGATCAGAATAATAAAAAGCGCAAAAAAGTAATCTCTCAAACTTATGTAGACTATTTAAAAAATTGCAAAAAATCGTAGTTATTATTTTTGAAAATTCTAATAACGGTTATGTGTTACTAATTTAATTAGCTACAAAATGAGATATAATATGTTTATATAGCTAAATTATTAAGATCAGAATAAGGGAAAATGCAAAATAGTAACTTCTCAAACTTATGTGGGCTATTTAAAAAAATGCAAAAAATCGTAGTTATTATTTTTTTAAATTCTAATGACAGTTGTATATTACTAGCTTAATTAACTACAAAATGAGATATAATATGTTTATATAGCTAAATTATTAAGATCAGAATAATGGAAAACGCAAAATAATAACTTTTCAAACTTATGTGGGCATTTAAAAAATTTCAAAAAATCGTAGCTATTATTTAAAAAAATTCTAATTACATTGATCTGTTACTAGTTTGAGTAGCTACAAAATGAGATATAATATGATTATATAGCTAAATTATTAAGATCAGAATAATGAAAAGCGTAAAAAAGTAACCTCTGAAACTTATGTGGGCTATTTAAAAAATTGCAAAAACTCGTAGTTATTATTTTTGAAAATTCTAATAACATTGATGTGTTACTAGTTTAATTAGCTACACAATGAGATATAATATATTTATATACCTAAATTATGGTTATATATAAGACGAGTTTAAATAAGACGAGCTTTAAGATTCGTTGGAGAAACCGGGCGATAGATAAGAGAAAATTGTCTTGGTAAAGCCAAGTGAAATCAAAATAGTTCACAACAACCAATGTTGTTAATTTCGAATATATACGAAACGACACACCCCACCACCGCAATGGATGTTATATTGGATCTGTCTCTACTGTACATTCAAGTAGGAGATAGAAGCCAAAGTAGCAACCTACAGAAAAGCCACGGGGAGGTCGTAAGAATTACCCACAGATCATAGCCAAATATTGTTAGGGAAAACACATGCTAAGAAAACCGTCCTGATAGGAGAAATAATACACTCTACATAAAGAAACCTTACAAGATAACAATACATGATAGGGCTGAATGGGGAAAAAGTGACTACATGAAAACTTCTAGGATCAATCTAGTTTAGCGATTGATCTAAAATGAACAAAGGAACAGGAATAGGAGTATATGGAAACAGGTCGGCCATAGGCACAAATCTTTGCATTATTGGGCATTACCAACGCTGAAACAGTTGTTTATTTGGTTGCTATACGTAACAACAGTCTGCTTTTTTACCAGAACATATAGAACATGCCCCCTGGGCTTCATTGAAGATACAGAGCTCGCGGATAAATGATTAGAATGGGGAAATACAGTCAGCCGTGGGCTACAGTGGGATTTAATCGATATCCCAGAAAAAAAAGGATATTAGGAAAAAGTGTATAAGTAAAAATTGAATGTTGCAACTACCCTCTAGGAAGAAAGTTAAACGACATCTGGATATCCGGATATAGATCAGTATTCTCTTCATTTCATTGTTACTATACCTTACACGATAAGTAATACTGTCAATATTTTAGAACATTTTAAACATATTATTGTACTGTAATACTGTCATTATTCTAAAATATTGACAGTAATATTGATCGTGTAAGGTGCCTTTATAACAGTGAGAAAATTGAAACTAACTATATAACTGTAACAATCCATAGCAATGCAACGCCAATAAAATTTCCTAACAGATTTGATTTTGAATAGAACATAAAATAAATATTAATACCCTTATCATTCAAATTACACACGTTGCACCAGGTAATTACACTATCAAAACCAATAAAACGCATATTATTCAAATTGTAATAGATGAAAATTCACCAATAAACAACACACCCCGGTCATAATAACGCCATTAAACGCGGGAGTGAATTTATTTATCAGCAGCAGCAGCAGCGGGTTATTAATAATAATTCTTGTCGGCCGATACGACCGCAGTAAAAGAGTTGGACAACGCCGGTGCTGATAAATAATTTTTGCTCTAATCGCAATTACCGCCGTAAATATTTTACCCGATAACGTCAGCGTAATTCACTTGTAATCGCACGCAGCGAAATTGGAATTGAAAGTGCATGGGATTATCAATGCTGAATGAGAACCAATTATAAAAATTGATACACACGCGGTGTGCTGGCATCAATTAGCGCCCACGACTCGTAGGTGAATTAGTTTAAATCACGAGGAAATGCGCTCGGCGCGGCGGGAGGATTTGTTGATATGGAGAGGATGCACGCGATTTATAATATAAATCGCTCAGTTGAGTGGTGAAGTGGGTAGAGGCGTAATCCGGCTGGTATTGACGTATAGAATAAAGTTTTTATGGCGCCTATAATTAATATGAAAACTTGTGATTGATCTGGGTTAGTAGCATATTGTGTGAAGTATCAATATAGCATCAGAAATGAACACCGGTGCAAATACTCTACGTGTATGGACAAAAGCTCCTATTTAAAAAGGGAGATAAACAGAAACTATCAAATTGCAGGCCAATAAGTGCGGACGACTAAAGCTCTATGATTCTCCTACTTAAAAAGGGAGATTAACAGAAACTATCAATACTGTCGGTACTCTACAAATTATTCATTACAGTAACAACCTTACGAGTAACTAGTAAGCTAGTCCGCGAATTCCACTTATATTCCACAATAAACTTTAAATAACTTTAAATAAATATTTAGTATTTATTTGTACAAAAAAAATAAGATACATTATTCGTGCTATTAGACCGTTTCCCGAATTCGCTCTTAACACACTCAACTCATTCGCTCATTCGGGAAACTTGCCTTCCTGCACTAACAATGTAAATTACTATTTCCTACTAACAATATTTTTTCTTCTTACTTTTGTGCCTCTAGATTTCAAATCGCAGATGGTACGTCGGCACTAAGTAAATCAAACGCTCCAGTCGGTCCGCAGAACTGGTCGCGCGATAAAATCCCACCAGATATAAAACGAGCTTGTACATATTTTAGCACTCATGCGAACAACAATGATATATATTCTAACAAGCACTCGTGTAAATCATCGCCGGCTGAATGGTCGGCGCGGCATTGTTTTTATCGCATTCATAAACAATCGGGCGCGCGGATTTTTTCGCGGTTTTATAGGACCAAAACGGTGATTTACAACGTCCAGACGCGGGCGACTTAAAGTACCCCGCGACAGATGATTTATATAAATGCTAATTACTTAAAAAAAAAATTAAATTGGTTTCGTATTCTAAACGCAACTTTTACACGCATAGGGATTGGTATCTGGGGCCATAAATTAATTAGCGCCAATTAAAATTGGATAAGGCGACTGGAAAATTTCTCAATTACACCTTGTTTATAAGCCATTTATATCGAGAGCCGATTGTTGGGTATTTTATTTATGGACTGGAATGCGGGAGTGAATGCGTGAATTTCTATGAAATAATAAATATGCAATATTTTACAAGCAATTAGCTGATAGTGGCATATGGCATAATGCAAATTGTTTGCATAACTGCAAGTTGATTACACGTGCGCATTTATTTCTGTGACGATTTACTGGGAATTGTATATTTACTAGATAATCTCATCAAGATGATTAGGCCTAAAGTACCAAAAAAAAGTTATATAAGATATATATATAATGTGTGTACAAAGAGACAAATAAATTCATTTTCCCAAAAAATAATTCCAACCAATAATTATTTTAATGTAAAACTTGAATTAATATTTAAGTTTTACATCGTTACATTTTCATGTCTTATTAATGTGAAGTGTTGTAAAATAAACGCATTCCCCGCGGTTAATTTAGTGTTTACCATTATAACTCTCCTAAAATTTAATTGAGTCCATTAAGGAGGAAATGAAACGTCTTTACGGGGCCCCTTAAATCAACACTTTCTCGGCGGACTCGGAATATAATTAGTGATTTAGATAATCATATTTATTGGACGCGCGCCGCATAAGTCTCCATTCAGCTTTATTAACGATTACATAATGTGCGGCCGCGTTAATTGACTCCCTGAGATAAAATAGTTGACTCTCTATATAGACTATAGTAAGGAGAAATTACATAATGAAATAGCAACTTTGATTCAAGCTTCTTATCGTTATAATAATAAATTAGTAACGAAATAAGCATATTGAAAATAATGTTAGAGTATATTTTCGGTGACCATTTTATTTAAGAGGACACTGCGTTATTTCCAGTTAAAAGTAAACACATTAGAAGCATGTATTTCCGTCAAATACAACTTTTAAATGAACTGTATACAATTGTATGACATTTTATAGCGTGAAGCGCCGATTCACACTTTAAAAAGTCAGGATTTGCATTGTTGTATGCTACTACTAAAAAAAACTTCTATTTTTATAAGGCTATCAGCCGTGAGGCTTTTCTACGGGTCAGGGAATATAACCTCAGAGGAGTTTAATCACCCGGTATTACCTTAACTTCACAGAAAACCTCTGAAAAACTGTGAAAATTCGTTCCTCGCTCGGGATCGAACTCAGGGGAGCTCAGAATGCTGAGTACGAGTGGGACGACGCCTCTAACCACTGAGCTGGGTTGTATGCTACTATTTTCATAATAAATGATATAAAGTAATGAATTTTATATGGTATTTTCTTCGATATGTTCTTTATTTTACCAAGAAAACTATGGTCACAGTAAATAGTCAAACAGGAAATTTTTTCCTAGTAGAATACTAGGAAGCGATCTGAGCCCTATCTTCCTAAATGGAAGTTACATTATATACATAAATATATATTTCAAATACGAATCTTATTAGGCTATTTAATAAAAGATATAGATAAAGTACAATAAACCTACATAAATAACATTACACAGCCATTAACACCAATAATTAGTTTAAATCAGGAAATTACTTCATCCGCGCAATAAATAATTCACATTCATGAGGGAAAACATAATAATTTACAGAGTTGAAGTTAAAAAAGCGTGAATACGGCAGCGTGCGCTCCGAACACGTCCTCGACAGAAAAGATGTTGTAATTACATTAATTAAGCCCCCACGATTTAAATCCGAATGTCGCCATAAATTCCACGCTGGAGTAGTATTAATCCCTCATGCATATGCGTGACATTTATTTCTCCACAAACGGTAGAAACTGATTAAAAGATTACCGTAAAACACACCATAAATCAGACGGGAATGGGGGGAAAAATCTACCGGTCCCATCAGTTTTCGCGAGCAATTACGACCACCGCCCAAGTTACAACTTTCAAAAAAAAAACATATACTAATGAGTTTATTTTAATTAAGACGTAACAAAATAATACTAAACACACACATATTTTTACATAACTAAAAGAGCAATGTAGTCTCGATATTGAATGCAGTTAGTAACAAAAGTTTCTTCTGCATTTCTCCAAGTACGCATGCACTACCCAATTTGAATCCCAGTTGTTGTGATACAGGGTAATTAATACGTTTTTATCTTAATTGTAACGCCTTGGTTATTTATCTAAGCAATAATTTAATTATTACAGTAGCTAAACAAAATCGAATTTAATAATTGGGAATAGAATTATAAACATTGTGTTTATGTGTGTATGTGATTATAATTAACTTTTTGATTGATTATAATCACATACACACATAAACACAATGTTTATAATTCTACTCCCAATTATTAAATTCGATTTTATTTATCTACTATAATAATTAAATTATTGCCTAGATAAATAACCAAAACATTCAACTAAGATAAAAACGTATTAATTAGCCTGTATCTAAACAACTGGGGTTCAAATTGGGTAGTGCATGCGTACTTAGAGAAATGCAGAAAAAACGAAACGAGATGAGGTATGATGAAGACTGCAGGCAGAGGATACAATTAAAAAAAAATAACGTAAAAAGCCATCAGAGGGAATAATGAATGCAAAATCAGTTTTGACTATTCCGAGATAGAAGAAAAAATCATTATGTAGTCTAGTTTAATCAATATATCTATATAAACTACACAAAATGGCAGTTAATGAACAATTTTATACTACTCTCTAAATTTTTTGTAATGATGAGGAAATTGTAATTTTGGATATTTATTATATTTATACCTAATTCAGTGGCCGAGTGGTTAGAGGCGTCGTTCGTCTCGTACTAAACACTAGGGAGCCTGAGTTCGATCATCAGCGGCGAGCGAATTTTCGCGAAACACCTTTCATAGTTTTTCAGAGGTTGTCTATGAAGTTAAGGTAAATTCCGGGTGACTAAACTCCTTTGAGCTTCTCCCCTGACCGGCGGACAAGCCTCACGGCTAATAGCTCAATAAAGATAACAGTTTTTTTTAAATTATATTTAGTAGTACTATTAGTTATAAGGGTAATTTTGGGTAAACATATGTAAAATAAGTAAAATTGTATATATTATATAATACAAATCGCTGAGCTGCACTGATACACAATCTATGTTTATGTAGATTTACCTATAACTAATAATTTTCTAATGAGTATTAATAATTAAGTATGCAAGTTATGCTTGCGTGCATCAGCCAGCTAGCTCAGCACGGTGCATTTCAAAACGGCCCCCCTTAAATCTGTCAATTTCCCAACACCGCTGCCCAAATCTATCATCAAACAGGTGCCTCCGTAATTATCGCGTGTAATTGCGGCGTTTGTCGTCGCAGGAATAACGATGATCGAATCTAACTGGCATTTCGTCCGTTTCGCAGATTTTTAATTGGTTAATTAATCCGCGCGCATTTTATTATACTCATGATAATCCTATTAGGTATTTGTCTTAATTGTTCCGCAGGTGCCGCACCCAACAGTTTTTTTTATGATACATTTAATGGAGTTATGATTATTTCGAGTAAACGAGATGAAAGAGGTACAAGGACGATGGCATTTTATAACCGGTGGGGTTAATAAAGTGCTGCTAACAAATATAGTTATTATATTATAAGCGAGATAAATGTAAGAGGAGTTTTAAAACTAATAGATTTATAGTGTGTTCATTTAGTGTGACATCAAATTTATATAAAATGCAGATAATTTATTGTAGTTCTTGCTTGTAACCAAATAAATATATGCATTCTTCGGATTTTGCTTGTAGGGTTGCGAATGTATTCATAGCAAGCCTAAACTATTTTGCAAATTTAATTCAATAATCGCTATACCTAATATTCTAGCTACAACTGGCAGAAATATATCAAGCTGAAGATATATTATTATAATTTCAGTTCGACATAAAAAAACTAATATTCTAGCTACCCCTGGCAGAAATATATCAAGCTGAAGATATATTATTGTAATTTCAGTTCGTCATAAAAAACTAATATTCTAGCTACAACTGGCAGAAATATATCAAGCTGAAGATATATTATTATAATTTCAGTTCGTCATAAAAAAACTAATATTCTAGCTACCCTGGCAGAAATATATCAAGCTGAAGATATATTATTGTAATTTCAGTTCGTCATAAAAAACTAATATTCTAGCTACAACTGGCAGAAATATATAAAGCTGAAGACATATTATTGTAATTTTAGTTCGTCATAAAACACCTAATATTCTAGCTACAACTGGCAGAAATATATCAAGCTGAAGATATATTATTATAATTTCAGTTCGACATAAAAAAACTAATATTCTAGCTACCCCTGGCAGAAATATATCAAGCTGAAGATATATTATTGTAATTTCAGTTCGTCATAAAAAACTAATATTCTAGCTACAACTGGCAGAAATATATCAAGCTGAAGATATATTATTATAATTTCAGTTCGTCATAAAAAAACTAATATTCTAGCTACCCCTGGCAGAAATATATCAAGCTGAAGATATATTATTGTAATTTCAGTTCGTCATAAAAAACTAATATTCTAGCTACAACTGGCAGAAATATATAAAGCTGAAGACATATTATTGTAATTTTAGTTCGTCATAAAACACCTAATATTCTAGCTACAACTGGCAGAAATATATCAAGCTGAAGATATATTATTGTAATTTCAGTTCGTCATAAAAAATCTAATATTCTAGCTACAACTGGCAGAAATATATCAAGCTGAAGATTATTGTAATTACAGTTCGTCATAAAATAAATATTGAATATATCCAAAGTTGTGTAGTTTTTAAACAATTTCCAATGCAAGTATACCTGTATTCACCAACATCCCATACATTTTATAGGTCCCATAAGCTATTGAATGGATAAATTGACAACGTCATTGTGACAGAATATGCCAAAACAAATGTCAAACACCTTGAATAGCTGACACTTTTTGTTTAATTATTCAGTGTTTACAATAGAGAGAATCTAAAGTAACTACATTCACTAGATCATATATTTATTGTTGCTATAACAACAAATACCTATGGGTTCAATAGCTATTGATAGATTTAAGGAACGTCTGTAAATACGGGGTTAAATAATGTATCTTTATACAAGTAAATTCCGTGATGACAATAAGAACAGCTTAAATGGCTTAAATTTAAAAACAATAAATGTAAATGTACGCCTACATCTCACGGTAGAAGGCAAATGATTAAATAAAATAAAATAATAAATATAAAAAAATATTGTTCACAACCAACAGTTATTTATAATGAAATTGTTCTTGTCAAAACGCGACTGACATATTTCGTTCGCGCGGACAGCGGCGTCGTGCACGTTATATGCAAATGTTTAATTTAACGGGCCGCTCAGGTACCGCCGACACACACATACGCGAATAAAACTCGTAAACACATAATCCGCGTGTATTTTGCGCGGAATGCGCCACAGAGAGAGCTCGGTAAGCATGTCACGTCTGCCGGTAATCGGGGGCTGCTCTTTTGATGCCACACCAAGTAGAGAAGAAGAAAAAATGGTTAGAAAAGATCACCAGTTTGCTGATTTTCTGGCAGACAGTTAATGCCTGTGCGTGCATGCATTCTTAATTAAAGTCGGCGATACTTTTACAATTTACGACGATTTTAACCCTTTACTGCATATTGAGTCATATATGAGCCTGTGAGAATGAATGTGGTGTAAGTCACTTTTGAATTGTTTTGAAAAGGAGAAGATTTTGTGGTTGGTATTTATGTAAATTTACATACGCAGTTACATTTTTATTTATGAATACATTGATTTTAAGTCTGTAACAAGTCAATTTACATAAAATAATTCAAATGTGACTTACACCACTTTCATTCTTACAACAAGCACACTTAGGGCCGATTCTACAATTGACATTTAACTGAAGAATAAGGCTATTCGTGGATTAAGATTGAAATATTGGCATCAAAATATCAAACTTATTCCACGAATAGCCTTATTCTCAGGTTAAATGTCAATTGTAGAATCGGGCCTTAATGAAATAGTTACTATATGTAATAAGCAACAGATCCCCTAGATGCCATTTATACCATAAAGGAGATCAAAAAAAGTCATAAAGTTTAACAAGCCATGTGGTTCGGGCCTAAGCAAGACATTTTACCGAGTGGGCTAAGCGATGTTATACAAATATAAAAGACAAGGGACTAGCAACTAACATAATTAGTATCATATAAAAACTGAACATAGACAACGAATATAAGAATGAAATGGAATATCTATCCAAAATATACATATCTCTACTGGAATCAGGCATGAAGATAATCTGGCCCCACTATTAAATCTAGTTATAGATAAAATCATAGGAGGATCAAAGAGACAGTCACTGGCTACAGAATGAGAAATCACGAATTCAAAATAATACGATGATGTACTAGTTACAAAAAATGAAGACAACCTCCAACGATAAGCTTCACAAGAAAAGCTACAGAGCTTGGCAAATTTTTAAAACTTTGAAAATTTTATTTCATGATAGAAAGTAGATTTTGGTCTTATATTGTAGGTATTTCATTACCAAAGAGAAAAATCCAAAAATATTGTTATAGAAATTGTACACGTTTTGGCGGTAAAGTCGAAGCAAAGAAAATAAAAATTTAAATTGTCCATCAAGATGATCTTTACCCTATTGGATAGACAATTTTGAACCAAATGAAATATCTTAATACATTTTTTTCCTTAAACAAAAGACAAACCTGTCACATGATAATATATAAAAGTGATAAAAATCAGTAAAAATAGGCTATATTTTTACGATTTTAAATTTTTAAATGTTATTGTTGATTCGGATAAACTAGTACGGGTTGTCCTATTGATGTCGTCTGATCCTCTCGTTAGTGGTCTGCCCACCTCTGATTTTATTTAGACAGACCACTAACGAGATGATCAGACATCAATAGGACAGCCAACGAATCCAACGAAGACCAGCCCAGAACAGCTATAAAGACGATAAACGAAAACGGCTTACATGTACTATGTTGTAGTAAATGTAAGTGGGAACAATATCTTAGTTTGATTCATATTCTTCATTTAAAATGTACTTAGAAATTTTATCGATTTCTACTTGACTCCATAACCGATTATTTAATAACTCAATTATGTATACAAATAAATTCCAAATAAAAAATTATTTATTTATTCAAGTATGTAGAATTGAAATTAATAACTGTAACTTTTGATGTTACATTACATTACAATTTGCAAAGACAAAATTTGTATAGTATTTGTTGATGTATAACGGCTTTCCGGTTGCAAAACCAATGATTATTGAAAAAGATGGCCGCAGCAAAAGTTAGAAATTAGTGCCTTATAAATATTAATCGCCGGTGATAGCATCGCCAGGTGGGATTTAGCGGAGCGCGGGCCGCGGCGATTGGCGGGGCCCCCGCGTGGGTTCGCATTTTAATTAATGCTAATTAAAACTAGTTATTACACAGCGCCGCGCGCGCACCGCGTTCGTCTCTATAAAACAAACCGCGAAACGATAAACGAACGACTGCTGCGGCGGCGGAGCGAAAAAGTCGCGACCGTAATTGCGTTTCGCTTTCCGTTATGAAAATTTACGGCCGTTTTTAAGCGTCCGTTTAATCTTAATCACGTAGGATATTGTGGCTCTGAATGGAACGGCCGAATGTACTTCCAACGCTATCGGCTCCATTCATAAATTTACCCGTAGAGGCATATCCTGTGTGCCCGGTTTATGCCCGTATCGAACGCCTTGTGGGCGCATAAAGGGACACTTTTTATTTGCGTGAAAATATCCCACAAGCTATTTGTGTGCTAAGTGGAAAAATTTAGACGTGCCGTGGGTCTATATCCAGCTGTCAAAACAGCCATAAATTAATGTCACCGCACAGGACAATTGGCCATTTATTTTGCATGTCTTGTTAACGATCACATTAATTTAATGGTGAATGATTGCAATTAGTTCGCAGTGACAGGGCAGTATGTTTTAGCAACAATCAACGACATAATATGATTATGTAATGTTTTATCAAATATCCGCAATTTAATTTTAATTTATCGACATAAAATTCATTTCAAATTTCTAAATCGCCTTTAAATTTCAAATGAATTTTATATCGATAAATTAAAATTAATTTACGGACATATGATAAAATATTACATAATTATATTATGTCGTTGATTGCTGCTAAAACGTACTGTCCTGATTATTTCTGGAGAAATACAATAATTTCTTATTTCGGTGAAAAATCTCAAATTACTTTATTTTCACCGGCGTGAACTTATTTATCATTCAACGTCCATCCGCTAAACCGAGCGGACTCGCGATGCGCCGAAATCTTGACCAATTCTTCTTCTTCCTTCGTCTATACTATCCTTTGTGAATTTTGGTTTTTTCTACGATTTTATTCCAGTCGTCGGCAGCTCTTCTCAAATTACGCTTAGGTTCCTCTCGGCCTACTTGTGGTAGCTTTCCAGTCTGTGATAAGTTTTGTGTTTCTTAGTGATAATTGGGGTGAACTATTGTTGTGTTCTGATTTTCTTTCCTGAAGGGTCTGGTATCGCTGTGGCATCCCACTGCACTGCGGCCACGGTTGGCCTATTGTGCTCCGCCATAACTATTTCTCATTCATGAGCTCTGTGTCTTTAATGAAGTCCAGAAGTCTCGTGAACGGGCGAGCTTGGATCTCTTTTTGGCTCATTCGCGTTGAACCAAAGAGCTTTTTTCCTGCCTGAGTTGAATGCCTAGCAGCTAGTTATTACATGTAGTGGGGTTTCTTCTTCTTCCCCACAGCCTCTGTACGTTGGTGATTTGTCTATCCCCATTCTGTGCAGGTGTTTATTCAATGTGCAGTGTCCCGTTAGGAGTCCCACCACATTTCTTAATTGGTTCCTATTTAGTTTTAGGATTTCTTCCGTCACCTCCGTACTGGGAGCCTTAATAAACCTCTTCGAGTGTTCTGACTTCCTTTCATCAGAACACAAATATATGTATCTCTTTTACGGATATTAGGGGTAATATATATATACCCGTAATGAGATGCATATATTAGTGTTCTGATGAAAGCAAGTATGTCAAGTAAAATCGGTTTATTATATATCCTTAATGCATTGTTCCCCCATTTACTTACATATCTATTTAAAATAAAATAATATTTATTCCTATAAATTAACTATTAACTCCAAAATTTGCAGAATTGTTGGTTTAAGTATTGCGAACCATAATATATAATTTGTTTATTGTGTGTTTATAAAACGTTTGTTAATACTCTTAGCACGCGTTATGCTCATATATCAAACGCTGAACCTCCTCCCTCCTCCCTAGCAGCACTAATTATCGCACCCACGCCCACCGGTCGATTAATAAAGCGCGTAAATTGTCCGTCATTAATTTTATTATTCGATTATGCTAAAACCGAACGGTATAATTGTGGGCCCCGTTAAGGAAATCGGTCGCGGTAATGCGCGCGCGCTCCAGCCACGTCTCATTATCGCTGGTTTACATTGCAAATTTTATTATATACGCCTGGCATGGCAGAGATTTGCATTAGAAAACAAAATGGTCGCCAATTATCCGCGTTTATTCAATCTGTAATTATTGTTATTCAAGCACGTACATTTAGCTGGTGAACATTGTAACTACTGCAATTAGGAGAGTGTTAAGGGTGATTTTATGAATATTAAATTTTAAGAAACGTTTTATGTATTCGAAAATAACACGAAATTGCTGTGTTATAAAATAAATTGCGTTATTTATTAATAGCAATGTAATTATATAGCATGAAGTAAAACTATTAACAAATTCATTCAATTGTATTAGTGAAAAAACTAATAACATATAGAGATTTAACAACTCACAGTTAAGAGAAAGATTGACTACTATCTCAGTGCTCCTGCAGGAAAACAATCGGGTGCTCATTTGGTAACAGTCGTCTGAGAAGTTATTGGAAGAGAAGCTGGTATGAAAGGTGTAGATGAGATGGTGGATTTGGACAGATAGCGGATGGAAAAAAATATAGGAAGATTATATAAAAGAGTGGGTATGTTTGAGGTTTGGGTGCAGGAAAAGCTGAGAGAAATGTCTAGGAACTGAGTTCAAAAAGGGAATGTGGAATGTAGAGTTGCAAGAAAGGCATATAAAAATGACTGCGAGCTCGTACAATCCTGGTTATTTTGAGTGGCAAGTGAGAGGAAAATTGCAATACTGCATAACCAAGGGAGGGTGGGACATCAAGGACAAAGTATGTATGAAAACAGCGAGATGCATTTCGAAAGGGAGAAGAAGGACATTTTTGATGGGCTCAAGGACTTACTACACAGTACTACACGTGATAAGTATGGTGTAGTATCACGATGGGTCTGTTAGAAAGCCCGTTATGTAGAGGGTGCAATGAAGAACTAGAAACAGCAAAGCATGTAACATGCCTCTGCCCAGCTCTAGTAAACACTAGGCATCTAATAATAGCATTGGCAACTCCTCACCCGCCAGAGTTTTGCAGCTCGCACGCAAAATTGTCTGGTGGGACGAGTGAGTGGCATTAAAAGAAGGTTTCACAATGGGCCCATTTTGAGTGTTTGTAGCTATGCTACTCTCCAGCCAACTATCCAGAACTATCCAGGTGGGTGTAGTACTGTGTAGTAAGGGGAGTGTCACGTGGTGGCACATAGACAACGAATGTGAGGGACTGAAAGCAGAGTGGATCGGGGGATTCATGATAGGTGAGTGTATGAATACAGAATATTGGAAAGGAGTGGAAATCTGTAAAAGGTTGGAGTGGGAAAATAACTGAGTGAGATTACAGAGGGAATAGTAGGAGAACCGATATTTTACTAGTTTGAGGATTATACTTTGCTTTTGATATTATGTTTTGTTTTTTTGTTGTTGTAATACCAAATAAAACTTGTTTTATATTTCTTCAATAGTCGTCCATAAAGGCACCTTACACGGTCAATATTACTGTCAATATTTTAGAATAATGACAGTATTACTGTACGATAATATGCTTAAAATGTTCTTTATTCTAAAATATTGCCAGTATTACTCATCGTGTAATGTATATTAATGATGTATTGAAGAGAATACTGATCTTTATCCGGTTAATTGATTACTTGATAAATATAAAAGAAGGATTGATGCAAATATTGACAGTACTAGGATTGACAGTATTATTGACCGTGTAAGGTGCCTTTTAGTGTTACCAAGATATATACAACTAAAAATAATTAGCGTTTTAACGGTTTACAGATCACATTTGTACAAATTGTTGACTCGAAATTATTTCAAACCTCTTATTAATATATGTATTTCAAATCTAAATATTTTTATAATGTTAACAATAAAATTTCACATGTAAAATAAATGTAAATTTCATCATTTGATTTAAAACTAGTTAAATGATCTCAGTGTTAACATTTGCAATAACAGAACAATCCACTTTAAGTGCCATTTTTTTCCCTGTACCGCTCATAAAACGCCATTACACCGCCCCTTTTGACATTTAACCTCCGTCTGCCTCCGATTTGATCCAAGTTCATCAGTTTATGTGCAGACAGCGATGCCCAATGCCAATGTTAATTGTCAGTTTATTTTACGGTGCGTTAAACCCGCGCACGAAGTGATAAAAACCCGGCTAAGACCGCCGCGCCGCCGCCCCCATCTGCCATTAAATTTGCCGCGTCGTCCGTAAAACGCGATAGTGAAGTTATGCGGGCGGCGGGCGCGTGTTTATTTTTTCAGGAGACCGACCGATTTCTGAAGTGCATTGACTTTTATAGTAATCTAATCGGGACGGTTTTAATTCATGCCGAATTTGCAAATAAAAAATACTTTGCATGTTTCTACATTTATATCGCTTGTATGCCATTAATTTTTTTTTATAAACTGTTATTGTTTTAGTGATTAGTTTAAATATTCAAAAAGACTTTTTAATTATTCTTTACAATACGATATATCGAATACGATGAAATTTGGATAATTTTCAAAATTCAATTCAAATTCAATTTTTTGTATCGCGAATAGTGACTTTATATAAACTTTTATACACTACGACGCTAATAATTGAGAAAAATAAACGGATCAAACTTTTTTCTAAATCTAAATAAACGGGAATTACGATGAAATTTGGATAATTTCTAAAATTCAAAAATTTGATTTTTTACAATTTTTTGTATCGCGAATAGTGACTTTATATACATTTTTATGCGATACGACGTTAATAATTAAGGCAAATTAATGAATCAAGCTTCTTTCGAAAGCTAAATAAATAGGCAACACGACGATATGTCTAAAATTTTCAAAATTCAAAAATTTGATTTTTTACAATTTTTATAATCGCGAATAGTGACTTTATATAAACTTTTATGCGACACGGCGTTAATTATTAAGGCAAATGAATGAATCAAGCTTCTTTCGAAAGCTAAATAAATAGGCAACATGATGTAATGTGTATAATTTTCAAAATTCAAAAATTTTATTTTTTACATTTTTTTGTATCGCGAATAGTGACTTCATATAAACTTTTATACACTACGACGCTAATAATTGAGGCAAATAAACGAATCAAACTTTTTTCTAACGCTAAATAAACGGGCAATACGATAAAATTTGTATAATTTATAAAATTCAAAAATTTTATTTTTTACAATTTTTAGTATCGCAAATAGTGACTTTATATAAACTTTTATGCGCTACGGCGTTAATAATTAAGGCAAACTAATGAATCAAGCTTCTTTCTAAAGCTAAATAAATAGGCAACACGACGATATGTGTAAAATTTTCAAAATTCAAAAATTTTATTTTTTACAATTTTTATAATCGCGAATAGTGACTTTATATAAACTTTTATGCGATACGACGTTAATAATTAAGGCAAATTAATGAATCAAGCTTCTTTCGAAAGCTAAATAAATAGGCAACATGATAAAATGTGAATAATTTTCAAAATTCAAAAATTTAATTTTTTATCATTTTTAGTATTGCGAATAGTGGCATTATATAAACTTTTATGCGCTACGGCGTTCATAATTAAGGCAAATTAATGAATTAAGCTTCTTTCGAAAGCTAAATAAATAGGCAACACGACAATATGTGTATAATTTTCAAAATTCAAAAACGTGATTTTTTATAATTTTTAGTATCGCGAATAATGACCTTATATAAACTTTTATGCGCTACGGCGTTAATAATTATGGCAATTTAATGAATCAAGCTTCTTTCTAAAGCTAAATAAATAGGCAACACGACGATATGTTTATAATTTTCAAAATTCAAAAATGTGATTTTTTACAATTTTTAGTATCGCGAATAGTGACTTTATATAAACTTTTATGCGCTACGGCGTTAATAATTAAGGCAAATTAATGAATCAAGCTTCTTTCTAAAGCTAAATAAATAGGCAACACGACGATATGTTTATAATTTTCAAAATTTAAAAATTTGATTTTTTACAATTTACAATTTACAATAGTGACTTTATATAAACTTTTATACACTACGACGCTAATAATTGAGGAAAATAAACAAATCAAACTTTTTTCTAATGCTAAGTAAATGGGCAACATAATGAAATTTGTATTACTTTCAAAATTCAAAAATTTAATTTTTTACAATTTTTTGTATCGCGATTAGTGACTTTATATAAACTTTTATACACTACGACGCTAATAATTGAGAAAAATAAACGAATCAAACTTTTTTCTAAAGCTAAATAAACGGGAAATACGACGAAATTTGTATAATTTTCAAAATTGAAAAATTTGATTTTTTTACAATTTTTTGTATCGCTATTAGTGTCTTTATATTAACTTTTATACACTACGACGCTAATAATTGAGACAAATAAATGAAACAAACTTTTTTCTAACGCTAAATAAACGGGCAATACGATGAAATTTGTATAATTTTCAAAATTTAAAAATTTGATTTTTTACAATTTTTTGTATCGTGAATAGTGACTTTATATAAACTTTTATACACTACGATGCTAATAATTGAGGAAAATAAACGAATCAAACTTTTATCTAACGCTAAATAAACGGGAAATACGATAAAATTTGTATCATTTTCAAAATTCAATAATTTGATTTTTTACAGTGGTTGGTATTAAGAATAGTGACTTTTTTGTGTAAAGCTAAATAAATGGGCAACAGGATTATATTTTATGCTTTACCGCCGAAATATGTAAGCCAACCAGAACTGTTGTTGACAAACATATTTTAGATTTTCGAATTTTGTCTCCAACAAAATGATCAATCTATACTAGCAGTAATAAGCAATAAGTGTTTATTATTTTTTTACTAACCCTTGAATAAAGTCTTCACACTATGTTTGTTATAGTAAAATTCCCAACATAGACACAGCATGTGACAATAGGAAGCAAAAACTAGAAAGAAACTCAATAGCAACTAAAAAATTTCAAAATTCCAAAGTGTGTAATTTCAACCTCAGACGTTCTTTGTGAATAATGTTTTGATTTGATTCACGCCGAATTCGCGACGTGACCAAATAAGAATCCATATTAATGTGCGATCGTCTTTGCAGACACTGACAAGTTATTCTGCGTCCGTGGTCGGGTGCACCGCGCGGAATGAAGAGTAGCATGTAAATGCGCGGCGCTCCGGCTCATAAAACTCCCCCCGGCGCATAACTCTTCGCCACCACAGAAAAATCGCGCCTTATAAATTGCGTACGTCTGTCTCGTCCTGTTGTTTTATCTATTTTTCAAACTGGACGTGTTTTTCATTACGGCCCGGTGACACACATACCAGCCGCCCGATGATTTATCGGCGCGGCGCGGTTTTTTACGCCGCCGAAGGACTATTAATAGAGTATAAGAATTATACACGTAGGATTTATCCGAGTTGTGCGTGCGGATTACAATTTTAATCCGCGCACCGTTGGCGACGGCAAATTCCAGCTTTCGACATGGAGATCGTGAATTCGTTATGCCGAACACTTGTCGCACCTGATGTAATATTTGTCCCGGACGCGATAAACTAACAGCGAGGTCGTGGAATGAAATTCCATAAGATGTTTACTAATTGGTTTTATGGAATTGGAAAACTGTAGCAGTTTGTTTAATACGTTTGAGGATAATTGAAGAAAAAAAACTACTTATCGACGTGCAATGAGGGTATAAGCAAAAAGTTACGGAAGATAAATCTTGATAAAACTCAAAAATCATATTTTTCACACAATGTTTGTAAATCTTACAAAATGACGAAAAGACTCGTGAAGGGTCAATAGTCTAATAAAGATGGTTAAATATATTACAAAATATTTTTGATGTCTATTATTTCTATGTGGGATTCCTTGGTCCTGGGTGGAGTGGAGTGTCCTTAAAACTACTTGCAATCATATTGCCATCCAATTCATATTTCAAATAATTTTCTGTATGATACGAGACAATTTAGATTGTCTCGCATCATGACTAAAGGTCGTTTTAGACAAGACAATTTTTTGACTCAAAAGTTAGTCAAGATAAGAGACAATCTAAATTGTCTCATATCATACAGAAAATTATTTGAAATATTGAATTGGATGGTAGATCGAATGGAAAAATATAACGCGTTCTATTTGTCAAGGACAAATTGTATGGGAGGAGGATATATGAAATCATTTCTTGAACAACTTTTGAGCTAAAAAATTGTCTTGTCTAAAACGACCTTAACTTTTGAGTCAAGAAATTGTCTTGTCTAAAACGACCTTTAGTCCTGTATGCGTCGTGAATTGTTCTGATGTTTTATTTTTATCCATATAATAAAGAAGTCTCTATTATTATACAGAGTTCTATACCTTCCATAAAATATGCATATTATTGGACGAATATAAATTCCATATTTTTAAAATTATTCTCATTTATTACAACTACGTGTCGAAATTTTGTTGTGTCTGTCGAACTCCCGCGAACGTAAAAGCGCCGACTTCTGGGAATCAATTCACACATACACACACATATATCGGTTTTTGCATAATAAAGAGATTACGGGTGTTAAAATACCGTCGCGACATTGGACGCGTTTACAAAACCTTGAGGTGGCGCATAAATAACCTCAATAATATCCGAAATTTATTCGAATGTCGCGCGCAGACGTCCGCACCTGTTTAAATTCCGCGGCGGCCGCCTCTTTCATGCAAATAAAAGAGAAATTATCGCTCGATGCTTTATTGAAATCAACCTCCAAAAAGTTTAACGCACAAGGTGCTGATTAATTAATGTTGTGCAGCGAAACGCGTGTTTTGTCTACTATCGGGCGATAAATAATATTAGTACACACACAAAAAATTGTGGCTTGGAACAAAAGGCTCACAAATCTGTCACGAATGTGTGTAGGTCGTGAGAACAGACCGGAGGGAGGAGGTTAAAATTCGTATAAAGCTGCCCGAAGCAGTTTAATATATTACTTAACACCCTCTTGGGAACATTGCGGCGTTGTTTACATGCCCAGCTCGCGTCTATTTGGCGTCTCATTAGTGCGAGTCTGTTTATAGATATTTATTGTGTTCTTATAACTGCTGCAACAGTGGGAACTATTCGTTTATTTTGTTTGTGGGTAAATTGTTATGTAATATTGATTTATCCCACATAATCGATAATTGAAATTGTAATAAGTTTAATTGTTTTAAAGAACCCTGAATATTATTATTACATATATTTTACGTTTATTATACTGCGCTTTTCATAATAAATTACAACCCAACAAGAAAATTATTAACGCCTTCACACTACTTTTATTAAAATTAGTATATTGTTATAAAGAGTATAAACTAAAAACCAGTAGAACAAGTCGGATTTAGAAAAGGATACTCGAGTATGAATCATATAGGTACACAGGGAAATAAAGAAGAATAAGAAAACATTTTATCATCCCCAGAATGTAACCTACTTTTTTAACATATCGATGGTAAGAAGGGCCAATCTGTTTTTTTTTTTTAACAAAATTACCAAACTGATTTAAAGGACTTTGATCTTTTTGTTAAAAAAAAACTGATTTAAAGGACTTAATAAACAAAACTAAAAGGTCCAATTTGCAGCTCCCTCTCAATTCGTCATTTAAAAATAGTTAAAAGTTAACTAAAAAAGGAAGACAGTGTCAGAGTTTTATTTCCTAAAAATGCACTCTCTGCTGCAACATAGCGAAAAAAATAATTTTATATATCGACGGTGTAGCGCAGGAAGGGTTAATCTGCTTTTTTAACAAAAGGACAAAACTTATTTAGAGGACTTAAAACTATATATTTTAAGTCCTTTAAATCAGTTTTGTCCTTTTGTTAAAAAAGCAAATTGTCCCTTCCTGCGCTACACCGTCGATAAAAATATTTTTTTCGCTATGTTGCAGCAGAGAGTGCATTTTTAGGAAATAAAACTCTGACACTGTCTTCCTTCGCTTGTGAGGGAAATTATCTAATGCCATATTTTTAAATACTTCCTGGCTAGCACAAACCAAAAGAAAAAGAGAAGAGGCCATGGAGGACAAGGGCAAGAGTTTTTGGAACCAAATAAACTTATGATTACGCAGCCGATTAATTATTCATCATCATCAGAATCAGCATTTAAGTACTATATTGTTTGATATATATATATATATATATATATATATATATATATATATATATATATATATTAATCGTAATCATAATAAGTTATGTAATATGTAAAAATTATAACAAAACATAACTTATTTTCTACCAGTTTGTTGTAATACTTAGCAAATTGTACCCTATTTTAGGAAGAGAAATTACCGTGGTGGTTTGAAGGTGTAAATATTTGCAATAAAATTATAACGCTGAATTATAGTGACCGGGGGGCCCGCCCATTTTGCGCACGTTTTATATGCTAATTTTTTAATCGCACTATAAATCATCACGTTTAATCGATGCCCGATTAGTAATTTTTACCTGCCACAGAAATCGCACGAGGCGTTCTTTTAGAGGCGTCATTTAAATTGCACCTTGTGGCAAAAACTGAAGTTCACAAGGAAAGAAATCTAAATTACTCATTTTATATTTTATGTCAATTATCTGTTTATTTATACATTTATCTAGTTAGGTGTCGACTTAAGAAGGTTTATTTGATAACAGTAATTAATCAGCATATAATTTTTGATAATTAAGTCAGCGATTCGGTTCTCCAAATGCGCTCGTTAAATAAACGTTGAGATTATTTTAAGTGGCACGTCAATCCATTAAGGCTCAGCCCCGTCACATCTACTATTACAATATAATCTCTATTTATGTCTCTACGCGTGCGAAAATTTATTGGCCCGCGACCGCTGTACTAATCCGTAGATATTTGGCGAGGCATATTTTGCTACACGGAAATAAACTTATATGAAGATTATGCAAATCTGAATTATTGGTATAGAACAGTGTTTCTCAAACGTTTTGCGACCCTCTTTTCCATTTAAAAATTGCAAAGGACCCCATGAAGAATGGGAATGAGTAGAAAAACATCCCGAATAATCTAAAATTAATATCTTCTGCAAATTAAAGTGAGAAATTGATATTATTCTATACCAGTGATTCTCTAAGTAGGGATCGCGATATCCAGAGGGGTCTAAATATTTAGGGGGATATTTATCGAGACCCCTCTGGGACCTGAATAAAGCCATGAAAGTTAAGAATAAAGTTAAGAATAAAGTTAAGAATAAAGTTAAGAATAAAGTTAAGAATAAAGTTAAGAATAAAGTTAAGAATAAAGTTAAGAATAAAGATAAGAATAAAGTTAAGAATAAAGTTAAGAATAAAGTTAAGAATAAAGTTAAGAATAAAATTAAGAATAAAGTTAAGAATAAAGTTAAGAATAAAGTTAAGAATAAAGTTAAGAATAAAGTTAAGAATAAAGTTAAGAATTGCTAAAACCACTTAACGAGGAAAGTATTGATATCATACACAAAATCTTATACTATATATATACTATATATCTCTCATCAACATTTATCTCTATATCCAAAAAGAGAAACACAAACAGATTCATCACTTTTACGAGTCACACCCTAAAGCTGTTCCTCGAGATCCTACATCAAAGGCTATAAAGAAAATGTGAGCCTATACTCAATGAACTACAGTTTGGATTTAGACAGAGTATGAACACAAGACAAACAATAACTGATACTTCTGTTTTTGTCCAAAATTGTTATGATCAAGGGTAACATGTCTGATTGTACTTCATAGACTATGAAAAGCCTTCAATAAAGTACAGAACTTCGAACTTGTCGATATCCTAAAAGCAAATCAGATGATGAAACTAGAGGCTATGGAGATCTGGATTTTTTGGAGAATTCGAAAGATCCCATGGACAGCAAAATAGGCCAACGTGAAAGTCCTACAGCAGATAAATACAGATAGAGTTATGATGACTACAATAAAGAGAAGATAAACAGCCTACCAGTGTCACTCTAGTATCGTTTATCCAACTAATAATCCAGGGCAAATTTGATGGAAAGAGAAGACTGGAAGGAAAAAAAGTCATAGCTGCGAAACATCAAGCACTGGACACAAATACGCGATAAAGCTGATACATACATCGAGGGATCGGACATATCCATTAATGGATATAGACAGTACAAGAAGAAGAATGCCTAAATTTCTATTTTTGTTATTTCTCTGTCTATAAATGTGTATTGCTGAATAGAAAGAGATATTTACGTGCCTCGCAAAATTTGGTTAAATTATGTATATATTTATTAGGAATGTATTGAAAAGCAGGCGATTTAAATAAAACCGATGGTGAAAGCGCTAAGGGCATCCTTAAATATTGGATATATACATTGGATTATATTTTTATTTTGAAAATCACAGTAGAAAATAATAGCTTTTTTTTGAAGTTATTTACCTACTCATACTCATCATCCAGTAATTACATACTAGTACTCTAGGAAACGACCGCCTACATAATAACTGTACGCGCATTTTATCTCAATTCAACGAGGTGAAAACTAGATAATTACCCAGCAATAAACCGGACGGTGCGATCGTTTATTCAAATCAAACCGGCCCTCCCGACAATGCCATTACGACCGGCAATTATAACACGGGAGATAGCTCACTCACTCGCAGTGCGAATTAATGGAAATTAACCCCCTCATATTATTGTTGGCACGTAAATCTCCAACACGATACCTGCAGCCTCTTGTATCTTTCATCGCCGGCAGTGCCGCGCCCCGGCCGCAGACACTGCACAGATTCCCTTATCACAACACGGGACCAAAAACACCGTCGCCGCGGCGTGTCGTGGGGTCTCAATGGGGAATGCAATATCCGCAGCTTATTTGTAAGTAGCAGATGTAAGTGTGCGTGCCTTTTCGGAAAATGTTTATCTGGAGGTGATTTATCACGCGGCGTCTTCGGGCACCGCATGTGTTAATTACGCGGCCCGAGAGTTATTGCTCGGTATAATGCAATTAATTCTATTTCATGCCCGTTGCATAACAAAGAAGGAACAACAAAGGGACACTAATTGTCTATAATTCAGTAACCGCTGTTACAAATATATACAAAATATAATTCAATTCTGAATGTATTGGCTGTACAAAAAGACACACAAATATGCAAATTGAATATTAAATATGCCGGTTTGAGCGGTTTGATCGTAATCGATTAGTTATAATATAAATAAAATTTAAGCGATTTAACGTCAGAGGTGAGCAGCTGAACGATTGGAATCACTTCCATTTAATATTTTGCAGTTAGTTTTAGATGTATATTGCGCAAGAGCTACAAAACTCGATACATAAGTTTTTAGTTGGATTATTATACGAGGTAAATTAATGTGTGTGTTTTAGCCATAAATTATTGTCACTTGTGAAACTGATTTGTCCATATTGAAGAAATTATATACGAATTAATATTCGATATAATAAATATTTATTGCTATAACTGTTTCATATCATCCGTGTTAGTTTGTATGTTGAAGAGCTTAAATTATTCAGTCAATTTTTGGTGATTAATATTTTATGCAGGATTGCCCATTGAGAAATATGATACTATTAACGGCGACTTGAACTTGAACACGTAAAAATGTGTATAATGTAAAGTTTTTGGTTATTCTTTAAGATAGACTATTAACCTATTTGTTCCTAGTGGTTTCACAAATAAACCACCTTGTTAATAACTTATTTCTAGACTTCCCGTGGTAGCTTTTAGAAACCAAATACGCCAAATTTGAGTATTATTAATATATATATATATATATATATATATATATATATATATATATATATATATATATATATATATATATATATCGACCCAGTCTTTCCGCCTATATTATTAATATTTTCCATAATATTTATTTTGAGCCTGAAAGGTACCTGAATGGTATTGTTGCTATACATCAAACTTAAATATTCACATTAGTTTACACTGTTGACTATTGTGACTAAAAGTATTTTAAAGAGTGTAATTAAAATTGATTTTGAAAAATTAAGAATCCGAAAATTTGATTCAGAGATTCAGAATTCAAAGATTTGATTTAAAGATCTTTTCCGAGCTGCTGTTTCAAAGATCAGAATAGCCACGATGATAGGTAACCTCCGAGTAGGAGATGGCACGTGAAGAAGAAGAAGAAGAAGAGATCAAACTGAAAATTACAGTATTTTTTTCTCACTTTTGAGTGTAATGACCTTATTAGTCGTGCAAAACTGACAAATTAAATATTGTTTCAGAGATACATTATAATTTCATTTTTAATATTCAAAATTTATAATCCAAAAAATGTATTGTATTCTACCTTTTGGTGTAGGCTACGAAACTGTTGTGAGCTTAGTAATCATTCGCCGAATAAAATAACATGCTCGTCGGATAAAAACAAAGAAGTTTCCTTTTCCTATCTATTAAGTCATTGTCATCACTGACAGCACAAAATCATAAATGAGAAGTCGGTCGGATTCAACACATTGTCGTTTTTATATTATACGGATTATTATGAGAAAATAATAAACCAAACAACGCTTTCATTATTTTATTGATATACTAGCGACTCACCGGTGATTCATAGTTCCCATTACGTACAACATAAAACACGTTCATCAATCACATCGTGTACTCGAAAGAATTTTATAGATGCACTAAACCACACCACTGACTCTAATTAACCACCAACAAACTAATTGTTGCAATTATTAAGATTCTTGCACAAACCGCATGACGCACGTGCGTTCACAACTACAGCCGGCTACTGAGGAGACTGCGCGGACTCTCGCGCGGAACATTCAACGAAAACCGCAAAAAAAAACTATAAAGCCGGTCGCTGAGTCATGCGAGAGTCAGGCAAGATAAGAACTATAAAATCAATACAAATTTGACAAATTGAATGAATTTATAATTAAACATTCGTTGGCTAATATAATATGAGAATTGCATTCGGAATACAACAGTGCTGTATATGGAAGGTAATGTTATCGCGAAAAATTACTAATTTTGCTTTTCAATAACAAAAATTGACTTTGAAAGCATCTCTCCAGTTCGCTTTCTTAGCCAATTTCCAAACTTGGTCGCCATCCATTCAGTCGTTTTCACGAAATTTTGTTCACCAACATCCACACATACACACACAAAGGTTTTTCTGCCACATTACATTTTTATTTATTATTAATATTATGTTACATTTCAAATAAAATAAAATAAGAATTCTATTATCTATAATAAATAATTTTAATTCAAACTCGCTGATATAATATTTACACATAAAATAAATTCTTTGCATTAGTCTTGTCAGTCATAAAGAATAAGAATATTCTATAGAAAAATCCTCAGCCACACAAAACTCTCTCAAGATAGAAGCTGGCGTGTAAAACTGAACCATGAACTAAACATCCTCACCAATGAAACAGTCATAGTCATATTCAAATGTATCAAAGCCCAGAACATCTTATGGATCGGGTACATCATCAGAATGGGCGAAAATAGAAGCACCAAATCAATAACGGAGTCAAAGCTTGTTGAAGCAAAGCCAAAAGGAAGACCGCGCAAGATGGATAGCAGTGGTGGAAGAAGAGCGTTAACATATGAGCATTTCCAACTGGAAAAGGGTTGCAGTACACCATAAGAGATAGAGCAAAGTGGTAAAGGAAGCCAAAACCCACCTAAGGTTGTAGAGTTCAAGGAAGAAGAATTTTGACTTATCGTCACGTTTCATCATTAATATAGTCGACACTATTTTTGGAAAATGTCTGTATGTCGTGTATGTGTAGATATTTGTGAACAAAAATACAGAAAATAAAATTAATCGCGCCCAAATTAGCTAAGAAAGCAAAGCGAGTTGGGGTGAAAATCTAAGCAACATCGGACATTTAATAGTGGCGAAAAATACACAAACCGCATGATTCACGTGCGTTCACAACTACTGATAGTGGCGAAAAATTTAAAAAAAAAACATTTTCTATTACGTATAAGTTACGAAATTGCGCCAAAAAAAAAGAATGCGAGTAGTCAATATTTATTAATTCATCCGGAAAGTCGTGTGGTACCCACACCAGATAATTTTATTTCAGTATTGGCCGACTCTTAAACAATATAATAATAAATTGATTTTCCAGATTCATCCAACGATTGGTAAAAGCACTGTAAAGAAGACGCCTTTTAATTTGTAAACTGTAATAGAAATTGTAAATTGAAAATAATATGAATTTATACTATATTTTATTAATATTTATACTATAATTCTCATTATATGTTTTCTTTTCTAATTCCTTGAACATACATTTAGTTCAACAATGATCTGTATCGAAACTCACAAGAAGTCACACAAGAAAATGTTAAACGGAAAAGTTTTGTGTAGATGTAATATATAAATATTGATCGTTTTATTTGCTCTATCATATTCATCTAATATAGTAATTTATATCACACTTATAGACTTATTTTGACATTAAAATTGCGTTGCAAAATTTCAACGCAATGTAATTTCAATCATCCAAGCTCGTTAAACACTACACACGCTATTTTCTGATCAGAAAAATAAATTTAATTGGAATCGGCATATTTATAACCCCCCTACACTTGACCTCCATAAACACCGACGTCCCGTTCCCGTAAACTTTATGGGCAGGCCAAAAACAAACAAATAAATTATGGTCGTTTGAAAAATCTTTGATTTGGCCGCAGTGTCGATTGATGTAACTCCATTCGGATGCCGGATTTCAACAGGACACCACGACCAGTTTATCATTTCCTTTCGGATATTACAGACAGATGCCGGTTTTTTGATGTTTCTAAACTTTATTAGTGAATTTAATTATAAAATTAGTTATAGTTGCCAGGACCTCAAACTGAGATGATATTTTTTTTAACTAAATAAATTTTTGATGAGCCAAGTATATAATAATTAATGTTTCATGTATATAAGTATCCAAAGAGCGGCACACGAGCCGAAGTTTGCCGACCCTTAGTGTAGCTCAAGCACGTATAAAGAAATTTTCTCTTTAGAGAATATATATATATATATATATAGCCAAGCCCTGAAGAAGCATCCAAATAGGATGCGAAAAATTGGCACAGGAGTAAAGTTGGATTCCTAAGTAATACAAGCGTTTTATTGCTGCAATACCCCAAAACCTGGTGAAACGTTCTAGTTTATTACTTTTCCCTTTATTCATATACAGCAAAGAAAACGTATATATATATATATATATATATATATATATATATATAAATTATTTTTGGAAAACAGCGAGGGCAGTGAAACTCCTTTTATAATATATCAATATTTCGCTCTTTTATTTTCGAGCATCATCAGGATAATCTACAATAGTACGCTGTGCTTAGAATTAATATAAAAAATATATATATTTTTTTTATATTAATTCTAAGCACAGCGTACTATTGTAGATTATCCTGATGATGCTCGAAAATAAAAGAGCGAAATATTGATATATTATAAAAGGAGTTTCACTGCCCTCGCTGTTTTCTAAAAATAATTTATATATATATATATATATATATATATATACATATATATATAAAGAACTTTTCTCTTTTTACAGAAAAAGGTTCTTTATACGCGCTTGAGCTACACCACGGCAACCACGGGTTGGCAAACGGCGGTTCGCGTGCAGTATGCTGTTTTTTGGATACTTATATACATGAAATAATAATTATTATATTACTTGACTCTTCAGAAATATAATTGAAAGTTAAATTAATATATGTGTAGAAATTACGACTCTTAAAAGAAAATTGTATTTTATTTACATGCAGATTTACTATTGATATAAAAACGTTATTAAATATTGTATGAAAACACAAAAGTGCATTACTCTTGTTGATAGACACATAAAACTATGCATAATTCTCTAAAAACAAATAATATTTGTACAATGTTGTTGTGACTGACTTCATTATCAACAAAACGTGATGGGTGATTATTATTCGCGAGATTTCCGGGGCACTTTTTGTTAGTACAAAATTAAGATGATAAGAAATATGCAATCATTCGGATTGTTTTGACGATGAAATGATTTTTAATTTTCAATATAGTTTTCTATGATTAAACGTTTATATTACAAAATTATAAGTAATATGATTACAGCTACTAAAAATGTAAAAAAAAATGTTTCAAAAAGTATAAGAAATGTATTCCATGCACTTTTAAATAATAAATATTAATTAAACATAATATATACATATATATATATATATATATATATATATATATATATATATATATACACCTACATACAAACATTTAAAAATCTGCTTTGATTGTTTCCCTTTACTAGTGGAAAGCCCTAGAACTGATAGCTGTAAAGTTTTTTTTTTTAGTTTGATGCTTAAATTAAACTGAAATCTTATTTATTAAGGTCACAGAACTTATAACCAATTTATAACTTATAACCGTGCAGTAACTATAAAAATAAGTTATAATTTTTTTTTTTTGAAAAATGTAGATTTCTCCAAATATAATCATATTTTAAAATCTGTTGTGAGTAATGGAGTGCAAACAAAACTAATAACCCTTTTACAGCCCCATCTCCGAAAAACAATCTGAGAATTGTACATTTATTATCAACTAACGACCAGACGCGATCGCATTCCAAAGAGATTTTACAGATTCCGTGACAGACAAACAACCCCGCACCACTTCCGCCCTCCTGAAGTAATGCCAATCCAAACTTCCCCCGGCGCCGGATAGAAAATAGTTTCGCAAGGCTTTTAGCTGATTTCGTCGTGAAATTCGAGTGGTAATAGCTCACAAGAAAAATATTATAACTTTTCTAACTAGAGAATTATTGAGATATCATAGGATAGTACAAGGACCTCAAAAGTTTAAATCACTGTATTTGTTACAATTTGTAACTGTTTATCGACCTTTGGGTCCTTCTGCCCTCAATTATATTTTATAATATAATATATAATATATTATAAATAGTGTTTTTATACAAATCCCTAGATGAAGATAGAGCAATAAATAATTAATACAATTTAAATTATTTTTTTAGCAATGTAGTTAAATATATTTAATAACCCAGCTCAGTGGCCGAGTGGTTAGAGACGTCGTCCGTCTCGTACTGAGCATTGGGGAGACTGAGTTCGATCCCCAGCGGGGAACAAATTTTCGCGAATCACCTTTCACAGTTTTTTAGAGGTTTTCTGTGAAGTTAAGGTAAATACCAGGTGATTAAAATCCTCTGAGCTACTCACTTGACCGGTGGAAAAGCCTCACGGCTGATAGCCCTATAAAGATAGAAGTTTTTTTTATATTTAATATAAAATTAATACAGGATGTAGTGCAGTGGGCACTCTCGCTTTACGAACGGACGGTCTAGGTTCAACTCCCGGCCCGGGTAGACGGATAATTTGTCGTTGGGATATAATTAACAAGTCTTTGTAAAACGATTTTCTCAAATAGCAAGTCCTAACATTCACATACATATACACCAACACACGACAGAAGGAACCGAAGGACGATATTCAGTTAGATAGTAGATAGTAAATATTAGATAGTAGATAGTAGATAGTAGATAGTAGATAGTAGATAGTAGATAGTAGATAGTAGATAGTAGATAGTAGATAGTAGATAGTAGATAGTAGATAGTAGATAGTAGATAGTAGATAGTAGATAGTAGATAGTAGATAGTAGATAGTAGATAGTAGATAGTAGATAGTAGATAGTAGATAGTAGATAGTAGATAGTAGATAGTAGATAGTAGATAGTAGATAGTAGATAGTAGATAGTAGATAGTAGATAGTAGATAGTAGATAGTAGATAGTAGATAGTAGATAGTAGATAGTAGATAGTAGATAGTAGATAGTAGATAGTAGAAAAGTAGATAGTAGATAGTAGATAGTAGATGTAATAATAGATATAATAGGAAATTCAATTTTGAAACTGTATTACTCTAACTACTCTAATTTTACAATAACAGTAGCTTCTAATTTTATATCATAAATCTGAAAAAGTTACATTTGGCCGAAATAGTTTCAAATACCATCAAACTAAATCTAAATCAATCCGAATTTATTTACTCAAACCAGTCTGTCATAATAATTTTTTTCATCGTGTGTAACTTTTCACTCAAATTTAATTCGTTACGCTTTTAATCGGCGCATCTGGGAAACCGTGTCGGCGCGTACATGTAAATAAATCCCAAAAAGAACTCACCTAAAGTGCGATGTAAGTATAAATAAGCAGACAAACCACAGATATACACAACTCTCTTCTGTATTTTTTTTTTTTGGGTAAATAAGTTTCACACACCACTGAACCGCACGGAACCGCGATTAATTCCAAACTGCAGTTTCGTAATTGCAATCACACGCACGGGTATTTTTTAAATGTGTAAAGTTGTAATCGGCGCGCACTATTGATACTATCAAATATTTATTAAAAAAAAAAACACTAATTGGTAATAGTTGTATGGCACTGTTTTTGTGTAGGTATTTTTTTTGTACAGCCTTGCTGGGTTCTTGCGGTGCTACGTCGTGGTGGAGCTGCCGGTGTCGACGGGGCTGGAGGCGGTCGTGTGGGGAGCTTTCTGCAGCAGTGGAAACATGTTGGATTGATACACCTCGACCCGCGGTCGGAGACTGTTTCAAGAGAGCCGCCATGCCGCGGTGCGTTCTTTAGCCCCCACTGCCCGGGTATGTGTATCTGGTGCTTAATCCTTCTGGTCTTCTACATATTTTTTTTGTACAAATTGATGATTATATTAAGCTTTTACAGAGGTAGCAAGTATAGTCAATGCTGGTATAATATAAGCAGCGAGGTGACAATAGCAATTGAAATCATGGGATTGTATTTATAGTTTTGTTAAAACGTGTGGTGAGGTTGGGGCTGTAAATTTATGGAGTCTGAACATAGATGTAATTTTGAACCTTATAATACTAAATTAAAAAATGTAAAAGCCTGAAACGACTCTTAAAATAACATTTATTAGATACGTTATATTATATTTACAAATTTTAAGGCAAATAGTAATTACAAATTTCATGAAAACTCACTCGTAAGACACCTTGAAAATGTTTTGATTGAAAATTTTCATCTTTGTGATCGAAATTTAACATATATACTGCATTAGTTTATTTGAACATCGAAAGCAATTTTCAGCCAATTTCAGCCAGACACTTTTAAGATATTAACGAATGAATATGCCTGCAAACTAATTTTCACCATTTTTCAGTAAGCTATAAAATTAGTTTTTGAAAAATAAAAAAAATAAAAACTTCTATCTCTATAGGGCTATCAGCTCCGCCGGTCAAGGGAGAAGCTCAGAGGAGTTTAATCACCCGGAATTTACCTTAACTTCACAGAAAACCTCTGAAAAACTGTGAAAGGCGATTCGCGAAAATTCGTTCCCCACTGGGGATCGAACTCAGGCTCCCCATTGCTCGGTACGAGACGGACGACGCCTTTAACCACTCGGCCACTGAGCTGGGTTTTGAAAAATATTTTTGTTATATTTTTGTATAGCTTCATTGATCTATTTTGAGATAATAATGAAAAACATTTAGGTCAGTAGTATATATTTTTATATCAACTGAAAACGGTGTATACGAATTCCGAAGTTTTTCAGGATTTAAAAAGTAACTGGCTGTAGAAAATTGTTGAAGTTCTCAAATTTTATTTATTTGTATATATAGAATACAAATAATAAAAATCAAATTATATTCATTTGTGTGTATATAGAATACAAATAATTAAAATGAAGTCCATTGAAAATTAATTTCAGTCAAATTCAACATTTTCAAGATTTTGTAATAAGCTGTAACTCTTATTACATAATACACAAAAGCTAGTATAATATATTTTTGACTAGCCTGATTAATCTATTTTCAGATAATAATATAATGAATTACAAGTTTTTTGCCTGAAGACGAATATTCACCATTTTTCAGTAAGCTTTAAAGTTAATTTCTGAAAAATTAAAAGCAATTTGTGACATATTTTTGTATAGCTTCATTGATCTATTTTGAGACAATAATGAAAAACATTTAGGTCAGTAGTATATATTTTTGAGATATCAACTAAAAACGGTGTATACGAATTCCGAAGTTTTTCAGGATTTAAAAAGTAACTGGCTGAAGAAAATTGTTGAAGCTCTCAAATTTTATTTATTTGTATATATAGAATACAAATAATAAAAATCAAATTATATTCATTTGTGTGTATATAGAATACAAATAATTAAAATGAAGTCCATTGAAAAATAATTTCAGTCAAACTCAACATTTTCAAGACTTTTTAATAAGCTGTAACTCTTGTTACATAAGACACAAAAGCTAGAATAATATATTTTTGACTAGCCTGATTAATCTATTTTCAGATAATAATAGAATGAATTACAAGTTTTTTGCCTGAAGACCAATATTCACCATTTTTCAGTAAGCTATAAAGTCTATTCTACGCACTCCTCTTCTCGAAAAGGTAGGTAGGTCTAGATAAAACAACTAAAAGAAACGAAAATAACTGAACTTTGTGAGACAGCAGCTCTTAGAAGTATCACCAAGCGAAGACAGCCCAGAAATATCTTGACAGCCATCCCAACCAACTCCTACATGAAAAAAAAAATAGTTCCCATAACTAGTTGTATAGTTGTATTGTTTTGGTAGTGTCAGCCCGTGTTTATGCAGCATAAGTCATAATTGGCCTCACCACGGTTTTGTAGATTTGAACCTTGCTTTCTACCATTATATAGCCATTATTCCATACCATGCCCTTCAAGCATCCCGATATTCTAGCTACGTTAGTGGTTTGAAACTTTTTTTTTGGTCGACTACTTGGTCGAAACTGTAGTGCGGAGGATAGAAGAAATTTATGTCTGATATGTGGCGAGGAGGCCACAAGGTTTTGTAGATTCGAACCTTGCTTTCTACCATTATATAGCCATTATTCCATATCATGCCCTTCAAGCATCCCGATATTCTAGCTACGTTATTGGTTTGAAACTTTTTTTTTGGTCGACTACTTGGTCGAAACTGTAGTGCGGAGGATAGAAGAAATTTGAGATGTGGCGAGGAGGCCACAAGGTAGGACAATTCAGGAGGCAGAGTACCTGTGTGCGTTGTGCTTCTGCCTTGCATAGTGCAGGGGGACTCCGATGCCCAACATAAAATAATAAATAAAGAGATGGGATAGGGAAGAGGCAAAGACCAAGGAGAGGTGAAGTTGTAAGGGGGCAATTCAACGCAACGTGGATTACAGACCAAGAAGATAACATCAGATAACTAGGATGGGACAAATAATCCTGAAAACCAGGAATCCCAGGACTAGACTAAGGCAGCGCGTGAAGAGCGTAGTGTGCTTTGAAGGCGGTCAAGCCGCCACGCGGCATGGAAGGAGGTTTAGTCGGTAGGCGTAGGAGCTGATATGTGAAGCCCACACTAGCCATGGATGTCTTTTGAAAATTTCCACCTCACAGGACAATAAAGACCCATATTAACATAATGTTCAGCGTCTAATGTTCATCCAATTACCATACGGTGTATACGAATTACACCCCAGATCATTACAGAGCCACCACCAAATTTAGCTACTTCTCGCCCTTTGGTCTCTGAATAGCAATCACCTATGCATTTTACACGGTGAGATGGTCAAGTAGGTGTGACCATCTCACCGTGTAAGACGGAAGCTTGACTGTAAACAGTATCACTGAACACACAAAAATGCAAATTTAAGTTAGTATAAACAACAATCAGTAAAACAATACTGATAATAACTCAACTCACACAATACCCAATTGTTTAAACAATCCATGTATAAACACCGTAATTCGCCGGCGCTTATAAACAACTCACCGATATCGATTTATATTTAGACGAAAACTTATCTCCAATTAAAATCTAAAGCCTCCTAAACGACTCTTCCGAGTCAAACGTTTAATTTTTTTCTTCTTCTTTAGTGGTGAAAAAAAAATGTCATTTGTCAGGCGGCACTTTCACCGGGATTATCGGCGACAGGTTGTTGAACCGTGTAACTGTTTTAATATGAAATCCGAAGGAGCCCGTTCGTAATTATTTATCGATAAGCGGGCCGCGCGAGACCAAACAAATCGGGGGGCCCCGTTTTATCTTATCGCCCCGGCCGGTGCGTGTGCATTCCGGTTGCACCGCCGCTTATCGCCGCTCGAGATCGCCGCCACTACCGCCGTGCATTCACAATTTTTCGGTTTTATCCCGATGCTGATTAGGTGAGACATAAACGCATCATAAAATTGATGACTCAATGATGTTATTAGTTTTTATAGACGTTGGTAGTTGCAATTTTTGAAATTGTGATGGAGCACGAAGCAGATAATGGTTTTGTGATCACTTTTCTCAATTATCAATTAATAATATAGATAAATAGATTTATTTAACCCCTTCGGCCCTGCCCACATAACATTTACAGATCTCTACATCCATATGTTTACTCTTAATCACTAGATTTCATTCCAAAAAGGTATTTTAAAGAAAATCCATGTAAAAATTATACAACTAACCCCCTAGGAGGGATCATCACAGTCAACAACTATATATGAATTTGGCAATTCATTAAGATACATTAAGGAGAAAGAACAAAAGACATATATTTCACACCTAGGCACCTATCAAGGTGACTAACAGTTAAACAAAGATTGGGTAGAGGAGTACGAAGGGTACGGAAATGAACACAAATGAAGACAGTGAATACTACAAATTATATCTACATTTACTTAAATAATCAAAGAGAATATCAAATAAATCCATATCATTATAGCTGAGGATAACACTTAGATCATAAGGCCCTACTATGAATTTATTTATATCAGATAATAAACAACTTCTTCCAATATAATACTTAGGACATTGAAAAAATATATGGTCAAAACTTTTCACCTCGTCACAGCTACAAAGTGGAGTTGTTTTACACCCTATCCTATATAAATATGAGCCATATGCTCCATAATTGGATTTGAGTCTGCAAATAGTTTTAATGTAATATTCAGTTTTATATTTACGAGAAAACCAAGGATTTTTTAGAGGTATTGCATGTAAATTTTTGTATTTTAAACCTTTATTATTACTGGAATACATATCACACCATTGTGAGAATGCTGATTCTTTAAATTCTTTCTGAATATCAGGAACAGGACATTTCCAATTCGAAATAATTTCCATATTAGTGGAGTTCTTTGCTAAATTATCTACGTATTCGTTCTTCAAAATTCCTGTATGAGCTTTGATCCAGTGTAATATAATTAATTTTCCGTTTTTTTCAAGGCAATTAATTTGTGAATTGATTTGTACCAGCAAATGGTTTTCATTTAGAGTTGGATTGAAATTTGCCAGTTTCATTAATATACTTTTACAGTCAGTAAATAAGACGAAGGTGTCGCCATTTAACTGTTGTATGTGTGTAAGAGCTTCACTTGTGGCGATCAATTCACATGAGTAAATTAAAAAAGGACTAGAAAGGGCCACCTGTTTTTCAATATGGTTCGAAGCATCATAAAATGCGCATCCTGATTTACCGTTTTTGACCGAACCGTCAGTATACATGTAAGTGAGGTTTGGAAACTTAGACGACAAATAGTCAGTAAATTCGTTATAATAATAATAATAATAATAAGCCTTTATTGTCCAACAGAAATATTTTCCAATTACAGGACAACAATATGTTTAAATAATTATAAATATAGTATAAAAGTATGTATAAACAATAACAATATATTCACACACAGACGTAGACAACTAAAAATGCATTATGATACAATAATTTTAACAAATGTCGCATACTCCATATTAAATATGTTATTAATATATTTACCGGCGCAATACGAGAAGGATTTATTTAAAATAATTTTGGGATTTGTAAATTTGTCTTCATAAATCTCCATGAAAGTTGGGGGAATTTTACTAGTAAACGCGAATTTAAACAGGTGTTGATACTTTATGATGGACTCAGCTATGAGGCAATTGTGTTTTTTCTTCCAGTAGGAGGGTCGTAGATATCTCATAGTTAGTTTCTGTCATTTATTATAGACACACTCATGACACCCATACAACTTTGCAACAAAGCTGTCGCTTAGCATCTGTCTTCTCACCGTAAGAGGAATTTCTGAACATTCCGAGTAAATCGCGTCTCTCAGGGTTGATCTCATCAAGCCTTAAGCACTTAAGTTGAAATACATCCACTTGTTTCAATACTGATTTACTGGCTGACCCGTAAAAGATAGAACTATAATCTAAACATGATGTTATAAAAGATCGATAGAATAATAGAGAAATTTCTGGATGTGAGCCCCAATTTGTCCTAGTAATGGATCTCAATAAATTAATCCCCTTTTCACCTTTCGAAACAATGTGCGCAATATGAGGCTTCCATTTTAATTTACAATCAAGAAATACTCCTAGAAATTTAATTACATTCCGAACGGTAATCCTGTAATTACCAAAGTTACAGACATTGGGAGAGTTGAGTCGTTTTCTTGAGAAAAAACAACAAACCGATTTTCTATCCGATTTTTCAAGACCACTTATATTCAGCCAATTTTGTAAAGATTCCATGAAATTAGTCATTCTATTCATAACATTATCAAGTTTCTTATCTTTGGAGTAAATACAAATATCATCTGCGTACTGTAAAAGGTGGATTTCAGTAGAAATTAATTTCATGATATCCAAAGAATATATTATAAAAATAATAGGCGAGAAAATTCCACCCTGAGGGAGACCTAAAGATGTGGACCTTGCTGAAGTTAAAACACCATTAATACGAATGTAAGTTTTCCGATCTAATAATAAATTGACAACATTACGAAAACAAAAATTGAAGGGAGATTTAAGTCCAGCATTTTGTTATAAAGAATGGGAATTTGGGCATTATCATATGCTTCTGATATATCCAATAATGTAGTCAAAAGGATTTTTTATTGGTAAATGAATCATAAATGTCACAAGTCAAATGCGCAACGCTTTCCATTGGACTCTTACCTTTACGAAAACCGTACTGGTAAGAAGGGATTAAACATTTTGATTCCAACCATCATTCTAAACGAGCTTTTATTATTCTTTCTAATGTTTTCAACGTGCAGCTGATTAATGAGATAGGCCGATATGACTATGAGCTATCTTCGGGATTCTTATTAGGTTTCAGAATTAGTATAATACTAAAACGTTTCCAATCGTGAGGGTAGATTCCCGATTGCCAAATATCATTACAAATTTCCAGGAGCTTTCTTTTACACATTGTGGACATATTGTAAATCATACTATAGTGAATATTATGTATACCAGGAGCTGAATTTTAATTTGATTTGAGGCTACATGTTAGTTACTTTATGTTAAAGGATCTTGTAAGGTCATCTGAAATAACTAACCGCATTCATGAGGAAATTGATATATTCATACACTGATGTAGGGGCAATTTTATTATGGAATTTTTCGACCCAAGGACCAGGTGTTACTAAAGTTCTAACACAAGACAAAGAGTTCTGTATTTTCCTAACATTACGCCAAATATCTCCTATAGGCATACTTCTGTTGAAACTATCACAAAAGGATCTCCAGGAGTTCTTTTTAGCAATCTTAACTATTCTCTTAAACATAGCATCTGCCTTTTGGTATAACATAAAATTCTCCAAGTTTCACCTTAGCTTATATTGAATAAACGACGATTTCCTTCTATCTAAAGCTGTATCACACTATTGATTCCACCATATTACTGACATGGATCGATTACGAGATCCTGAATGACTATGATTCAAAGTGGAAATCGCACTGTTAGCTGCTTCGTTAATAGATTCTATAAAACTATCGTAGCTACATTTATTAGGCAATTGAGATATTAATTCATCTAGGACATTAGAATATGTGTGCACGTTTTAAGTTTCAATAACGTGTAGATTTCCCTGATACACCAGTTGTACTTAATGAACTCGATGACAACTTAATGGGATAATGATCCGAACCTAAAACTTCATCAATTACTTCACATTTTTAAACATGAGGTGATACTAGGGGAACAAAAAGCTAAGTCGATTTAAAGGTAATTTATAACTTTTTAAAAAAGCAATTTTATCATTGATATTGTTTTTATTATATTTAATTTAATTAATAATGAACATGAACAAAAACTCCATCGGAAATTACATTTCACGCATGCAATCAGCCACCTACTTGACTCACACATTAAATTTGCACTGCTATGAGCAATCCAGCAGCAACATATCTGATTTATCTCAAGCCGGAAACTTGGAAACCTCTTACCTGGCATTCCGATCGCCGACATGCGAAAACAAACGCACGCGAATGTTATCGAATTCCAATGGCATGCCAAAACAAAGCTGGGGGCATGAATGAACTTTATTTGGATTGCCACAAACAGTGATCGGTTAATATTAAAAGGCGCGCTAAAAATACGTCCATCGCAGGGCAATCTGGACAGTTCCTCGGGGACACCTGCTGCTTAAGGTAAACACCCCGGCTTCCTGCTCTACGCGGACGTCAATCTAGATATGTGCGGTGTATTAATAAACCCGCAGCAGCGGGTTAATCACGGGCGCCGGCAGGGCGATTTTTTTCCTCCGGACAGCAAGTTTACTGCCAAGGCTTTGTGGTCCGCGGGAATGCGAACAAAGAGGACACGGGTTAATTAATTATATCGCTCATGCCCGGTTTATTGCTCGTCTAATCAGGGCGTACATAAATGTCTCATTATATAAAGCGGTCTAGTAAATTACCACACTTGTTTGGTAGACTTTGTTAATTGGAGCACACTATGCTCAAAAAAGTTTCAGGATTATTATTTTTTTCATGAACAAATGTTTTATTATATTATTTTATACAAAAATAGTTACTTTTACATACATACCTACTTTTGAAACAAATAAAATAGTGTAATAAAACATTATGAAAAACAAAGTAAAAAAAAAATCGTTTTATTTATCCTTTAAAATGAATTATCACAAAGTAGACGCCTTAACAATCCAACATTATGAAATTGATTTTTGGGAATTATTTCAATAAAATATGATCACGTTTTGTATTTTGTAGGAAACGGGATAATATAGCTGAAAACATACAAACAGCCGTTTGTAGAGATTGAAATTCTCTATAACTTTGTATTTTGAATTATCCTTCTAACTTTACAAAGAAAAATGTTACGGCCGACAACCCGTGAAAAACATAAACAAATGTATTTTGAATTATCCTTCTAACTTTACAAAGAAAAATGTTACGGCCGACAACCCGTGAAAAACATAAACAAATGTATTTTGAATTATCCTTCTAACTTTACAAAGAAAAATGTTACAGCCGATAACCCGTGAAAAAACATAAACAAATGATATATTTCACATTAATTTTGTTTTTGTTATTGTTTTATTGTTTTGTTATTGTTGTTTTGTCGATCCAAGTCAGTAATATGGTGGAATCAAGAGTGTGATACAGCTTTAAATAGAAGAAAATCATCGTTTATTCAATATAAGTTAAGGTCAAACTTGGAGAATTTTATTTTATACCAAAAGGCAGATGCTATGTTTAGGAGAATAGTTAATGTTGCTAAAAAGAACTGCTGGAGATCCTTTTGTGATAGTTTCAACAGAAGTACGCGTATAGGAGATATTTGGCTTAATGTTAGAAAAATACAGAACTCTTTGTCTTGTGTTAGAATTTTAGTAACACCTGGTCGAAAAATTCCATAATAAAATTGCCCCTACGTCAGTGAATAATTATATCAATTTCCCCATCAATGCGGAAGTTATTTCAGATGACCTTACAAGATCCTTTAACATAAAGTAACTAACATGTAGCTTCAAATCAAATTCAAATTCCGCTCGTGGTATAGATAATATTCACTAAAGTATGATTTACAATATGTCCATAATGTGTAAAAGAAAACTCCTGGAAATTTATAATGATATTTGGCAATCAGGAATCTACCCTCACAATTGGAAGCTTTTTAGTATTATACCAATTTTGAAACCTGATAAGACTTCCGAAGATAACTCGTCATATCGGCCTATATCATTAAGCAGCTGCATGTTGAAAACATTAGAAAGAATGATAAAAGCTCGTCTGGAATAGTGGTTGGAATCAAAATGATTAATCTCTTCTTACCAGTACGGTTTTCGTAAAGGTAAGAGTACAATGGTAATCGTTGCGCATTTGACTTGTGACATTTATGATTCATTTACCGATAATAAAATCCTTTTGACTACATTATTGGTTATATCAGGAGCATATGATAATGTTCAAATTCCCATTCTTTATAACAAGATGCTGGACTTAAATCCCCCTTCAATTTTTGTTCGTAATGTTGTCAATTTATTATTAGATCGGAAAACTTACATTCGTATTAATGGTGTTTTAACTTCAGCAAGGTCCACATCTTTAGATCTCCCACAGGGTGGAATTTTGTCGAATATTCTTTTTATAATATATTCTCTGGATATCATGAAAGTAATTTCTCCTGAAATCCACCTTTTACAGTAGAGATGATATTTATATTGATATTTGTATTTACTCCAATCATAAGAAACTTGATAATGTTATGAATAGAATGAGTAATTTCATGGAATCTTTACAAAATTGGCTGAATATAAATGGTCTTGAAATATCGGATAGAAAATCGGTTTGTTGTTTTTTCTCAAGAAAACGACTCAACTCTCCCAATGTCTGTAAGTTTGGTAATTACAGGATTCTCGTTCGGAATATAATTAAATTTCTAGAAGTATTTCTTGATTGTAAATTAAAATGGAAGCCTCATATTGCGCACATAGTTTCGAAAGGTGAAAAAAGGATTAATTTATTGAGATCCATTACTAGGACAAATTGGGGCTCACATCCAGAAATTTCTCTATTATTCTATCGATCTTTTATAAGATCATGTTTAGATTATAGTTCTATCTTTTACGGGTCAGCCAGTAAATCAGTATTGAAACAAGTGGATGTATTTCAACTTAAGTGCTTAAGGCAATGTTTGGGCTTGATGAGATCAACCCTGAGAGACGTGATTTACTCGGAATGTTCAGAAATTCCTCTTACGTTGAGAAGACAGATGCTAAGCGACAGATTTGTTGCAAAGTTGTATGGGTGTCATGAGTGTGTCTATAGTAAATGGTAGAAACTAACTATGAGATATCTACGACTCTCCTACTGGAAGAAAAAAACTAATTGCCTCATAGCTGAGTCCATGATAAAGTATCAACACCTATTTAAATTCGCGTTTACTAGTAAAATTCTCCCAACTTTCATGGAGATTTATGAAGACAAATTTACAAATCCTAAAATTATTTTAAATCAATCCTTCTCGAATTGCGCCGGTAAATATATTAATAACGAATTTACTGACTATTTTTCGTATAAGTTTCCAAACCTCACTTACATCTATACTGACTGTTCGGTCAAAAACGGTAAATCAGGATGCGCATTTTATGATGCTCGAACCATATTGAAAAACAGCTGGCCTTTTCTAGTCCTTTTTTAATTTACTCATGTGAATTGATCGCCACAAGTGAAGCTCTTACACACATACAACAGTTAAATGGCGACACCTTCGTCTTATTTACTGACTGTAAAAGTATATTAATGAAACTGTCAAATTTCAATCCAACTCTAAATGAAAACCATTTGCTGGTACAAATCAATTCATAAATTAATTGCCTTGAAAAAACCGGAAAATTAATTATATTACACTGGATCAAAGCTCATACAGGAATTTTGAAGAACGAATACGTAGATAATTTAGCAGAGAACTCCACTAATATGGAAATTATTTCGAATTGGAAATGTCCTGTTTCTGATTTTCAGAATGAATTTAAAGAATCAGCATTCTCACAATGGTGTGATATGTATTCCAGTAATAATAAGGGTCTAAAATACAAAAATGTACATGCACTACCTCTAAAAATTCCTTGGTTTTCTCGTAAATATAAAACTGAATATTACATTAAAACTATTTGCAGACTCAAATCCAATTATGGAGCATATGGCTCATATTTATATAGGATAGGGTGTAAAACAACTCCACTTTGTAGCTGTGACGAGGTGAAAAGTTTAGACCATATATTTTTTCAATAGCCTAAGTATAATATTGAAAGAAGTAGTTTATTACCTGATATAAATAAATTCATAGTAGGGCCTTATTAACTAAGTGTTATCCTCAGCTATAATAATATGGATTTATTTGATATTCTCTTTGATTATTTAAGTAAATGTAGATATAATTTGTAGTATTCACTGTCTTCCTCTGTGTTCAATTCCGTACCCTACCTACTCCCCTACCCAATCTTTGTTTGTTTAACTGTTAGTCACCTTGATAGGTACCTAGGTGTGAAATATATATCAACAATTATATATGAATTTGGTAATTCAATAAGATACACTAAGGAGAAAGAACAAAGGTTTCTCCTTAGTGTATCTTATTGAATTACCAAATTCATATATAATTGTTGATATATATTTCACACCTAGGTACCTATCAAGGTGACTAACAGTTAAACAAACAAAGATTGGGTAGGGGAGTAGGTAGGGTACGGAATTTGATATAATTTGTAGTTCATTCATATATAGTTGTTGACTGTGATGATCTGTGGGTCAAGGTTATACCAAAAAAAATGACTATGATAAAACAAATGACAATTCATAGTCATAGTTCATAGCTAATGGGGGGTTATTATATTATATTATATTATTTTACTGTAAAGGTCGTTTTAGACAAGACAATTTCTTAGCTCAAAAGTTGTTCAAGAAATGAATTCATATATCCTCCTCCCATACAATTTGTCCTTGACAAATAGAACGCGTTATATTTTTCCATTCGAACTACCATTGAATTCAATATTTCAAATAATTTGCTGTAAGTTACGAGACAATTTAGATTGTCTCGTATCTTGACTAACTTTTGAGTCAAGAAATTGTCTTCTCTAAAACGACCTTAAGGATACTAAAAGATATATAATTTTGTTTATTTTTAAGTTTATTACATACTATGTAGAGGATTGTTAATGCCAATAAAGGTTTATTATATATAGTCATTTTAAACAATGAATGTGCATAGTTCAAGATTGAAGTCTCAGTTGGAACAGTCTTGAATGAAAGTTTCGAGTCTAGTACAATGTAAAGGTCGTTTTAGACAATTTCTTAACTTAAAAGTTGTTCAAGAAATTAATTTGTATATCCTCCTCCCATATAATTTGTCTTTGACAAATAGAACTCGTTATATTTTTTCATTTGATCAACTATCCAATTCAATATTTCAAATAATTTGCTGTATGATACGAGACAATTTAGATTGTTTCGCATCTTGACTAACTATTCAGTCAAGAAATTGTCTTGTCTAAAACGACCTTAATTCACGTTTGAGACTTATTACACATAGACATTTCATGAAACATGAATTGTTACCTTGTTGAATTCATATTTCATGAAATGTCTATGTGTAATAAGTCTCAAACGTGAATTAAGGTCGTTTTAGACAAGACAATTTCTTGACTCAAAAGTTAGTCAAGATGCAAAACAATCTAAATTGTCTCGTATCATACAGCAAATTATTTGAAATATTGTATTGTATAATAAATAACCTTTTGAAACCCGTTTAAATTTTATGAAAATATTGGGCAATTACGGTCCGTACGTACTGTATAACAAGCGGAACCTCCGGTACCGGCCCGCATAAAATTCACAGCGCACCCTAATATTACTCGCCGATTATCCACCATAAAATTGACGGCGTTTTTAAGAGCTCCCAGCCAGAAAAGATTTTATCCGCTGCAGCTCGTAACATATGAGCTTATAATTTAAAAGGCGAGCGCGGGGCGCCGAATCAAAAACCGTATTATGCAAAACAAGAAAAAAGAAAATTGTATCAACCGCCGCCGCAAATTTATTACCCGCCTAGTTTACATATAGCAATTTCGGAAATTATGGTAATTCGCCGATTCGATGCACATTCACTCCTCGCAGCGCAAAATGCTTTTCTTCAGTGCGGACCCACGCGCGTACGTACGCAACTGTAGCGCAAATCAAATAGCCCAACGAGGGCATTAATTATGAAATTGCTTAATTTTATAGCTCCCACAGACCCCAGTCGTCCAGACGTCTTATTTGTGACCGCTTCGCCGAATCGCGTTATAACCGTCTATTATTGTGTTTTTTATACCACTTAATTATATGGCATTATCGCATATTTGACCATAAATAATCATAATAATTGAGTGGGGGGGGACCACCTAATATGTAGCAAACAGATTATTTGTGTGCTAAATGAGACACGGCTTTCGAATCTAATTTTACATTAACAGACTATTCAAAATTCACAGTTACAAAAAGTCACAACAAAACTGGCAATGTTTTTTATTTGTATATATATATATATATATATATATATATATATATATATATCATATATACATACATATATTCAATAAATGATGATTTAGGTGGAAGACCGTGGTAGATTAATTAATCTACTAACCCGAACCGTTGATTGAAGTATTTATACTTCAATCAACGCCCGAACCTAATCCTTAACTGCCATATTTTTTGTTTCTTTGTATATATTATATAAATGTACTAGAGGTTGTAAATTAAAAAAATAAATAAATATTATTTTAGTATAGATTTAAACGAGACGGTCCTGCATCGTCCGCTTTTTTATGTCCTGCGCTTAACCTGTTTGCTGTATGCTAATCCTGCTGCGGCGCTATGATTTACGCCCGTGCGGCTCTAATAGTTGCAACAATATGTAAAACAATAGAGGCGCGTTGTAAATCACAGCGGGGATTGATTCGTTTATGTGCCCGCGCCTGGTTGCGCGTGACGCTGTTAAATATTAATGGCGACGATTGTGAATTATTGCTGGATTGAAAACCTTTTTCCAATATACGATGAAATCGTGCGGATTTATAAAGCCGTAATGTTGTTCCTGCAATGTCACAAAGGCAGTGCCTCATTAATAAAGAATTTTTCATACGAACGTCATCTTTTTCCTGTTCACAATGTTATTAAAATTCTTATCTCAAACTACTTGTTGGTTGCAAATTTGCTAAATCACAATGAAGTGTGTGGGCAGTAATAATTCATGTGATAAGATTGCGTTTTAGTTGCGAAACTTACATTTCCTGCGAAATAAACAAATATAAAATGCAAAGTGCAATTTATATTTCTCAAACAGAAACAAAATATTGATATAAAAATCTTAACTAACGCTTTTTATATAGTTATAATTTCAAATTAACCCTTTCAGCCCTGCCCCCATAACATTTACAGGCCTCTACTTACTTCCTCGTAATCACTAGATTTCATTCCAACAAGGTATTTTATAGAATATCCATGTGCAGTTTTGAATTTATCATTACATATAAATAATAAAACATTGGATTGTTAAGACGTGTACTTTGTGATAATTCATTTTAAAGGATAAATAAAACGATTTTTTACTTTGTTTTTTTATCACACTTCAGTTACACTTTGCAACTAGTTTCGGCTAAGCTCTAGCCATATTCGAGCTCCTCCGAGTCATCGGAGGAGCTCGAAAATGGCTAGAGCTTAGCCGAAACTAGTTGCAAAGTGTAACTGAAGTGTGATAAAAAACAAAGTAAAAAAAAAATAATAAAACGTTTTATTTTGTACTAATAAATGTTGTTGGTTGAGCATATTCAATAAATTTAATTAAAATCAGTACATATCCTCAGTATATTTTAAGAATCCGCGATTATAATTAGATGTTTACAATTAGAACAACAAGTTCACAAAGCCTGCAGCACTAAAAATACAGACGATGCACGCATGGCGCACATCGTCGCATCGGATTAGAATCTCAGCAATTTGTCATATCAGTACAGAGCCCCCTTATAAATACACCTGTCATATTTTACACCGCGCGTACTTACTTAACCGAGTCATCGCGAAAATAGCCATTGCGGTGCGAAAATACACGTTATGCAAACAAAATGATTGCAAGCAAATTTAAAGGCGTACAAGTGTACTAAACATATTAAAAATAAACTAAAAAAAAAGTTTAATAGTAGTAGTTGCTGTATTTGTTACAATTATGTAACTGGCTATCGACCTAATCAATATTTGATTTTCATTGTTGAATCATCTTCATTATCTACTAAATGTCGTTTTAGACAAGACCATTTCTTAGCTCAAAAGTTGTTCAAGAAATAAATTCATATATCCTCCTCCAATACAAATAGAACGCGTTATATTTTTTCATTCGATCTACCATTCAATTGAATATTTCATTAATTTGCTGTATTATACAAGACAATTAGATTGTCTTGCATCTAGACTAACTTTTGAGTCAAGAAATTGTCTTTTTGAGTCAAGAAATTGTCTTGTCTAAAACAACCTTAAGATTGAGAGAAATGTTGCTACTTTTACTATATGATATTCCATTTTAAACATGTTAGTGTTATATCGTTGATTGAAGTATATATAAATACTTCAATCAACGGTTATATGAAGAATCCGTATGTTATCCTTTACCGACATAATTAATTTTATTAATAATAATAATAAGCTTTATTGTCCAACAGAAACAAAATCCAATTACTGGACAACAATAATATGCAAAAAGTTAATCATAAATATAAATAAATAAATTTATTTATTTTATTTTATTAATAAAATTTGAATAACTAACAATCCTTAATATTTCAGACACCGTATCTATATCTCACTATAACATCGAGGCCCAAAATATTGGCCGTAAAACTTAAACACGAAACGATTGAATCATAAATATAAATAAATATATTTATTTATTTTATTTTATTAATAAAATTTGAATAACTAACAATCTTTAATATTTCAGACACCGTAGCCTATATCTCACCATGGTATCGAGGCCCCAAAATATTAACCACAGTGAAGTCATCCATTTTCTATAATTCCGGCGGCCGCGCGGGGTCGCAACGCGGATTATGATTCTCCAGTAGTGGAGCATTAAAAAAAAATTATTTTTGGTACAATTGTTTGCACATGTCTTGGTAACCATAATATAAGAGTAAAAAAAAATTAAGTTGATTTAGTTAGTTGTTATTGAATAAAATTTGCAAGAAAACATTTTGTAATTTTCAGCAGCCTAGCCCACTGAGATTTTTTTCAAAATTTTCATGTTTTGTTTAGAATTTAATAGTAATCATTAAACATATTTTTTTAAATATACGCGGGCCTTAGTTTTTTTTTAAATCAATTTTGAACCTAAACTTGTTAGTATACGGCGTGCTAAAAAATCAATAAAATAGATTAGAACCTAAGGAATGTGTTTATATTTTTTGTAATGATTAACACTTACAAGGTCAGCATATGTTGGAATAAAAAATTAAAAAATTACCCCCTACTATTTTTTGGCGGCAGTGAAAGTCAAAATGATTCAATTTTCCATCCTTGGGTTAGCAACAAATGGTGAAAATTTGAAAAAAATTCTTGGTGGGGTAGGATGGAAAATAAAATAATTTTGACTTTGACCGCCATCAAAAACTTATTGAGCGTCATTTTTGGATTTTTGATTTTATCCCATGTTGACCTAATGTATTATAAACAATATACAATTATTTAAATAATAATAAAATTGCTAAATAATTCGTAATTCCTTCAGCAACAAAGTGAAACCATAGATTTCGGGTCAACTTTGACAGCTTCTAAAAAATACTTGCTATCATTTTTTACAATAGGACTTTTTATAAATCACTAAAGCCATGTTTTAGCAACAATATCGGTTGATTCAAACATAGGTTTGTAGTCAAATGCACCTGTAATTAACCATCAAGCTATATGGTTTAATTAATTAAAAATCGATATAAAAAAAAAATATGTATCCGCGCATATCTAAAAATATTTTTTTTGTAACCACTATTGGATTAGCAACAAATGGTGAAAATTTGAAAAAAATTCTTGGTGGGGTAGGATGGAAAATAAAATAATTTTGACTTTGACCGCCGTCAAAAACTTATTGAGCGTCATTTTTGGATTTTTGATTTTATCCCATGTTGACCTAATGTATTATAAACAATATACAATAATTTAAATAAAAATAATATTGCTAAATAATTCGTAATTCCTTCATCAACAAAGTGAAACCATAGATTTCGGGTCAACTTTGGCAGCTTCTAAAAAATACTTGCCATCATTTCTTACAATAGGACTTTTTAGAAATCACTAAAGCCATGTTTTAGCAACAATATGGTGTGATTCAAACAAAGGTTTGTATTCAAATGCACATGTAATTAACCATCAAGCTATATGGTTTAATTAATTAAAAATCGATATAAAAAAATATATGTATCCGCACATATCTAAAAAAAATATTTTTGTAATCACTATCGGGTTAGCAACAAATGGTGAAAATTTGAAAAAAATTCTTCGTGGGCTAGGATGGAAAATTGAATCATTTTGACTTTCACTGCCGCCAAAAAATAGTAGGGCGTAATTTTTTAATTTTTTATTCCAACATATGCTGACCTTGTAAGTGTTAATCATTACAGAAAATATAAACACATTCCTTAGGTTCTAATCGATTTTATTGATTTTTTAGCACGCCGTATACTAACAAGTTTAGGTACAAAATTAATTTAAAAAAAAACTAAGGCCCGCGCATATTTAAAAAAATATGTTTAACGATTACTATTAAATTCTAAACAAAACATGAAAATTTTGAAAAAAATCTCAGTGGGCTAGGCTGCTAAAAATTACAAAATGTTTTCTTGCAAATTTTATTCAATAACAACTAACTAAATCAACTTAATTTTTTTTAACTCTTATATTATGGTTACCAAGACATGTGTAAACAATTGTACCAAAAATCATTTTTTTTAATGCTTCACTACTGGAGAATCATAATCCGCGTTGCGACCCCGCGCGGCCGCCCGAATTATAGAAAATGGATAACTTCACTGTGGTAAATATTAGCTGTAAAACTTAAACACGAAACGATTTAATCATAAATATAAATAAATATATTTATTTATTTTATTTTATTAATAAAATTTGAATAACTAACAATCCTTAATATTTCAGACACCGCAGCCTATATCTCACCATGATATTGAGGCCCAAAATATTGGCCGTAAACCTTAAACACGAAACGATTTAATTATATATGAAAAAATCTACAGATACCATCTAAATCCGGCGTGTTTTTATTAAATAATGTCGCAGGTAGAAAGCGGTAGATTCCGAAAATATCTCAACGGGCTTTATATAAAATTATAACGTGATTGTGACTAATTGTCTTTCAACAGCGCGCGGACAACGCGCATTAATCGGACTTAATTAATGCCCTCGTTCCAAATGGTTTTAGGATTTTATTAATCATATAGTGTTCGCGGTTTGGGTGGCAAATAATATGATGAATTTCATACATTAAGGTTTTAGTTTGTGCTCATTAAAAACTTGATTATCTAATGAAATTAACATAATTTGGTAATACTGACAGCAGAATTTATATGTACGGTTAAAACACATTAAACAAATCTTAATATAGTTATGTGCATTTGATCTGAATACTTTACGACAGGGTTGATGTTTGTGAGTAATCTGCGTCGGTATTCTCTAACTGCATCGGTATATTATCAATATAACAAACATTTATATAATTTACTTTTATTTTATTTTTTACATTTTGGTGTAGCTCTGTATACACATTTTAGTATCAAATATATTATCAATATAAAAAATTATATATCTATATAAAAAACATTTATATAATTTATTTTATTTTATTTTTTACATTTTGGTGTAGCTCTGTATACACATTTTAGTATCAAATATATTATCAATATAAAAAATTATATATCTATATAAAAAACATTTATATAATTTATTTTATTTTATTTTTTACATTTTGGTGTAGCTCTGCATACACATTTTATTCTACGTATTGAATAAAATGTCTGAAGCTGTTTCTGTGTACCGCTCTGTGCTGCTACGGGCATTGTATCTTGTTTTATTTGCCGCTCCCGAAGCGCACAATTCTACCTTGGCCCTTACAACCGGCGGCGCACGACCGGAAGACTTGGACGATACAGCACGCCACGGGGATGTTAAACGAAACCGCAGGAAGAATGTTTATTTTTATCTCTTCTATCATAAATGTATGCTTATTCAGTTGTTGTGTTATTCTTGTATGATTTATTGATGATAAAATAAAAGATATATATTAAAAATAATTAATATTCTCACAAACATCTAACATGTCTTCAAGTTTTCAGAGCAAATGCACATACCTATATTAAGATATTTTTTTAATATGATTTAACCGTACATATCATACATATCAAGAATATATATATATATATATATATATATATATATATATATATATATGTATATATATTCTATATATATATATATATATATATATATATATATATTAAAAAATAAATTTAACCCAAAAATAAAGTCTGCAGGAAGGTTTTTATTGTACGAGTTGTTTTAAATTAATCGACTGAGTTATTAAAGATGATAAAAAAATCAAAAATTTAAGAAATTTAAATTTATGATATTATTTCACATTCTAAATTTAATTAGGCTCAAAATAAGATACTTTTTCATAATTTTCATCCAAAAATAAAGTCTGCAGGCCGAGTTTTAATATACAAGCTATTTTAAATTAATCGACTGATGACTGAAAAATGAAAAATTATTAAAAAAAAATCATAGATTTAAGAAATTTAAATTTATGATATTAATTTACATTCTATATTTATTTAGGCTCAAAATAAGCTATATTTTGATAATTTTCACCCAAAAATAAAGGCTGCAGGAAGGTTATTATTGTACGAGCTGTTTTAAATTAATCGACCAAGTTATAAAAAATTATAAAAAATTATAAAAAATCAAAAATTTAAGAAATTTAAATTTATAATATTTTTTTGCATTCTACATTTAATTAGGCTCAAAATAAGATACTTTTTGATAATTTTCATCCAAAAATAAAGTCTACAGGCTGGTTTTTATTGTAAGAGCTGTTTTAAATTAATCGAGTGAGTTATAAGAAATTATAAAAAATCAAAGATATATATATATATATATATATATATATATAATTTGCAGTTAAATTTGTTTCATTCCTAGAACACTCATTATTTTCTAGCACGTGTTTATTTGTTTAAACGGCGTATCATAAGTGGCCATTGGAAACCGCTCTCTGTTACAGTCATCAAAAACAAGCCATCTTCAGTAAATAGCAGACGTTTGTTCACGCACACACCCCGACACGGTATCCCACATTCGACTGTTTGCACTCATGCGTTCTTAAAAAATAACCAATTTCGTACGTGTTTGTGTTGGTTTAGGACGAGTGGAACATTCCTCCAAAATAAAAAATAAATAAAATGTTCCAGCATGTTTCACCAACCACACGAATTGGATTAATGCCGTGACAGTGATTGACGAATGCTTAGTGACAAATAAATCTCAAACTATTCCAGTGGAGGATGATTAATAAAAATCTGCCCAAGGGAATTTTCTTTTATTTTCTTTAATCGACAGAGTTATAAAAAATGACTGAAGGTTTAAAAAATTTAAATTTATGATACTATTTTATATTATATATTTTATTGGGCTCAAAATAAGGCTTATTTTAATAAATTTAACCCAAAAATAAAGTCTGCAGGAAGGTTTTTATTGTACGAGCTGTTTTAAATTAGTCGACCAAGTTATAAAAAATTATAAAAAATCGAAAATTGAGTTGTTTTAAATTAATCGACTTAATTAATAAAAAGTACTAAAAAAATCAAAGATTTAAGATATTTAATTTTATGATATTGTTTTATATTCTATACTTAATTGGGCTCAAAATAAACCAGTTTTTGATATTTTCACCCAAAAATAATGTGTAAATAATGTGTAAAGATGATAAAAAAATAAAAAATTTAAGAAATTTAAATTTATGATATTATTTTACATTATAAATTTTATTAGGCTTAAATTAAGATACTTTTTCATAATTTTCATCTAAAAATAAAGTCTGCAGGCCGGCTTTTATTATACGAGCTGTTTTAAATTAATCGACTGATATATGAAAAATTATAAAAAAATATCATAGATTTAAGAAATTTAAATTTATGATATTAATTTACATTCTATATTTAATTAGGCTCAAAATAAGCTATATTTTGATAATTTTCACCCAAAATAAAGGCTGCAGGAAGGTTATTATTGTACGAGCTGTTTTAAATTAGTCGACCAAGTTATAAAAAATTATAAAAAATCGAAAATTTAAGAAATTTAAATTTATGATATTTTTTTTACATTCTATATTTAATTAGGCTCAAAATAAGATACTTTTTGATAATTTTCATCCAAAAATAAAGTCTACAGGCTAGTTTTTATTGTAAGAGCTGTTTTAAATTAATCGAGTGTTATAAAAAATTATAAAAAATCAAAGATATAAGATATTTTAATTTGTGTTATTTTTTTATATTCTATATTCAATTGGGCTCAAAATAAACTGTTGCTTGATCATTTTCACTCAAAAATACAGTCTGCAACAAGGTTTTTATTGTACAAGCTGTTTTAAATTAATCCACTGAGTTATAAAAAATTATAAAAAATCAAAAATTTAACAAATTTAAATCTATGATATTATTTTACTTTTTACATTTAATAGGCTCAAAATAAGATACTTTTTGATAATTTTCACCAATAAATAAAGTCTGCAGAAAAGTTTTTATTGTCCGAGCTGTTTTAAATTAATCGACTGATATATAAATAATTATAAAAAATCATAGATTTCAGAAATTTAAATTTATGATACTATTTTACATTCTATATTTATTTCGACTCAAAATGAGCTATTTGATAATTTTCATCCGAAAATAAAGTCGGCGGGAAGATTTTTATTGTACAAGCATTAATCGACTGAGTTATAAAAAATGATAAAAAAATTAAGAAATTTAAATTTATGATATTATTTTACATTCTACATTTAATTGGGCTCAAAATGAGATACTTTCTCATAATTTTCATCCAAAAATAAAGTCTGCAGGCTGATTTTTATTTCACGAGCTGTTTTAAATTAATCGACTTAATTAATAAAAAGTACTAAAAAAAAAATCAAAGATTTAAGATATTTAAATTTATTTATTTGTTTTATATTCTGTACTTAATTGGGCTCAAAATAAACCAGTTTTTGATATTTTCACCCAAAAATAATGTCTGCAGGAAATTTTTTATTTCACGTGCTGTTTTAAATTAATCGAGTGAGTTACAAAAAATGAAAAAAAATCAAAGATTTATGTAATTTAAATTTATGATATTACTTTACATTCTATATTAAATTAGGCTTAAAATAAGCTATTTTGTGATAATTTTCACCCAAAAATAAAGTCTGCAACAAGGTTTTTATTATATGAACTATTTTAAATTAATCGACTGAGTTATAAAAAATTATAAAAAATCAACGATTTCAGATATTTAAATTTATGATATTATTCTACATTTTATATTGAATTAGGCTCAAAATAAGCTATATTTTGATCATATTCACCCAAAACAAAAGCTGCAGGAAGGTTTTTATTGAACGAGCTGTTTTAAGTTAATTGTCTGAGTTATAAGAAATGATAAAAAATTAAAGATTTACGAAATTTAAATTTATGATATTATTTTACATTTTATATTTAATTGGGCATAAAACAAGCCATTTTTTGATAATTTACACCAACAAATAAAGTTTGCAGGAAGATTTTTATTGTACGTGCTGATTTAAATTAATGGACTGAGTTATAAAAAAGTATTAGAAAAATCAAATATTTAAGATATTTAAATTTATGATCTTATTTTACATTCTATATTTAATTATGCTCAAAATAAGATAATCTTTGATAGTTTTTACCAAAAATAAGGTCTGCAGGAAGGTTTTTATTGAACGAGCTGTTTTAAATTAATCGACTGAGTTATAAAAAATTATAAAAATCAAAGATTTAAGAAATTTTAATTTATGTTCTTATTTTACTTTATAAATTTAATTAGGCTCAAAATAAGATACTTTTTGATAATTTTCATCAAAAAATAAAGCCTGCAGAAAGATTTTGATTGTACTAGCTGTTTCAAATTAATCGACTGATATATGAAAAATTATAAAAAATCATAGATTTAAGAAATTTTAATTTATTATATTAATTTACATTATATATTTAATAAGACTTAAAATAAGCTATATTTTTATAACTTTCACTCAAAAATAAAAGCTGCAGGAAGGTTTTTATTGAACGAGCTGTTTATAATTAATCGACTGAGTTACAAAAAATGATAAAAAAACATAGATTTAAGAAATATTAATTTATGATATTATTTTGCATTCTATATTTAATTAGGCTCAAAATAAGATACTTTTTGATAATTTTCATGCAATAATAAAGTCTTCAGGTTGGTTTTTATTATACGAGCTGTTTTAAATTAATCGACTGATATATGAAAAATTATAAAAAATCATAGATTTATGAAATTTTTATTTATTGTATTCATTTACATTATATATTTAATAAGGCTCAAAATAAGCTATATTTTGATAATTTTCACTCAAAAATAAAAGCTGCAGGAATGTTTTTATTGGACGAGCTGTTTTTAATTAATCGACTTATAGTTATGAAAAATGATAAAAAAAGACATAGATTTAAGAAATATTAATTTATGATAATATTTTGCATTTTGTATTTAAATAGGCTCAAAATAAGATACTTTTTGATAATTTTCACCTAAAAATAATGTCTGCAGGACGGTTTTTATTGTACGAGCTGTTTTAAATTAATCGACTAAGTTATAAAAAATGATTTAAAAAAAATCAAATAATTAAGAAATTTAAATTTATGATATTGTTTTATATTCTATATTTAATTAGGCTCAAAATAAACCACTTTATGATAATTTTTACCCAAAAATAATGTCTGCAGGAAGGTTTTTATTGCACGAGCTGTTTTAAATTAATCGACTAAATTATAAAATATTATAAAAAATCATAGGTTTAAGAAATTTAAATTTATGATAGTAATTTACATTCTATATTTAATCGGGCTCAAAATCTGCTGTTTTTTGATAATTTTCACCCAAAAATAAAGGCTGCAGGACGGTTTTTATTGTACGCTAGTTTAAATTAATTGACTATTGTATAAAAAATCATAAAAAACCAAATATTTAAGATAATTAAAATATCTTAAATATTTGTTTTTTATGATATGATACTTACAATATACATATGATTAAATTTAAAAAAATTAGATTTAATTTATGCATTTTCTCAAAGAGATTTTTAATTGTTCAGCGTATTCACCTTCAATTCACTTTTTTTAATATATTGGGATTATTTTCTGTAGTAGTGTAGTCTAACAGATTATGTATACATCCTTCATTTAATAAAAAAAAGCAGTATATCCAATGACATTACGCAATGTGTTAATTTGGATCCAATTATACACAGTTCTGAATGATTTATATATAATATCACACGAGATTTAGATTTTTGTTGTGCGTTGATATTTTTGAGCGCCATGCTATAAATCACCCCCGGTGTTTTTATATATACAGACTAGGGGAGCACATGGAAACGTCCCGTAAATAAATTTAATGTAAACATGTGACTGGCGACGGGCCGACAAGATCCGCGTTAGAATTTGTCGACAGGAGTTCGCCTGCGAGCGATTAAACTGATTAGTGGGGCTTTAAGTTGGTCTTTGGGTCATACATTATTCACATGCGCTCACATGTGCGTTAATTTCGCGTAATCCGATAGGGGCGGAGAGGTGTGAAATGTTTCCACATTTTCTAAAAACTAGCGCGTTAAAAAGTTAATTGATAACAAACCTCTTGGGGACAAAAGATAATATGTATTATGCGTTTGAAATAGAGAAAGAAAACAATCTTTATTAGACTATTGGCCAGTGTACATACAAATGATATTTGAGTAACAAAATCAAATCAATTAAATTAAATTTCACAGTAAAAATAAAATACATCGCTTGAAATATTATCCACTATTTTGTAAATAATTGAGATCAATAGGTTTGTTTTGTATGTGTGCTCTATTCTTCGGATCAAACAAGACGTAAAGATTTGTGTAAACCTCGTTTTTTTTTCTTCAATAAATTTTATTATTTAATAAAGTGGTGAATTTTATTATTACCTCCTTTGAAGTAGCTTAGAAACCGAATATAATTACCATAGTTCACATGTACTTAATTAAATACGACAAAAAAACGCACAAAATTATCATCCTCTTCCCTCTACTAGTATTAAAAAATATTACTTTTACCTTTTGTTTTAAAGATAGTGATTATTTATAAATAATAATAGTTTATTCTTGTTAATAAATTTAATTATGAAATATTTTTCAGTATAGCAAGTACGAAAATTCAATAAAACAATTAAAATTTGCATTTTGATTATAGTAACGCCATCTAGCGGGATCGCAATGTACTTAACTATACAGCATGTAGTGGTCGTTATGTAAATTGACCTGCTACGGTAATCTCTACATAGAGGGTACACGTTACTATCTCAATGTAATTATATATATATATATATATATATATATATATATATATATATATATTAATTAAACACAAACACAAACACACACACACATGACAGATATTTATATGGTAAACCTTATCATTTTTAAACCATCTAACATTCATAACAGTCTCAATTACCATCCCGATGATCCCCCTACATTCACATATATCCGGTCGAGCCTGTAATTAAATCAACCTCTCAATTAATTCAATTGGTTTAATCCATTTAAATTTCAATTATATTATATGTATTTGTGACGCAAATGTGTAAGTTACTCATGTGATATAAATTAAGAAGTCACATGAGAGACTAAAGACAATAATACAAGCAGTTATTTATTAACAATATAGTCTAGTATTTTATTATCTCAAGAGTATTCTTCAACGTACTTTAGTTTGCATAACGCCTCCAAAATACATTTCCTCAATAAACAATACTCAAAAATAAAAAGTAAGAATTTTTTTATGTATTTTTTGTGTTCTTGCTGTTATGCGCATTGTTTATTGGGGGATTTTTGTATATTTTGAGGAGTTATGCCAAATAAAGGTCTTTTTATTAATAAAAATAGAAAGTATGAATCTAAAAATACATAATCATACAATACAAACCCTCCTGCAAACTTTATTTTTGGGTGAAAATTATCAAAAAAATAGCTTATTTTAAGCTCAATTAAATCTAGAATATAAAGTAATATCATAAATTAAAATAGCTTATTTTGAGCCCAATTAAATATAGAATGGAAAATATTATCATATTTACTAAGGTGCCACCACATATCTTAAGAGTGTAACTAATGTGTTAAAAACGAGTTTCATCTATGAAAAATTAAAATGAAATTAGTATTATTTTGATTTGCTGTATGATTATTTAAGTTGCTGTATTGATTTTGATGTTGGCTTAGATTTATTTTCACCAAGGTGGAATAATAGGGGATTCATATTCTGCAAACTGTACGGGTTATTTATAGCGCCTTACAATAGGCGATTCAGATGAGTGACATTGGGGATGTGCAGGAAACACTTCATCGTAATTAATATCGATTGCGATATGCAGGATGGATGGATCTGCCCTGACGCCTAGATGCTGAAGGGGCATTTATAATTGCATATTATTCAAACAGAAATGATGAAACAGAAAATTATAAAACACATTTTAGATTATAATAAGATTTTTCTGTGAAGTTAAGGGGTTACACCGCCTTGGCACTTGGATAACGTGGTATAAAATTAAAAAATAAAATTTTGACAGTAATATATAAAATATTTTTTATTTTGCACATATACGTGGTAGTACTGTAACCAATATGAAATGATAATGTATAAAAAATATAAAAATAGAGAAATACATGACATAAAACTGAACAAACCATACAGATTTCCCGGGCAGAAAGACCTCGGATCTATAGCCAGATTTCGCAAAAAACCGGTTAAGAAACATTGATATAGACTTTATTTTTGGGTGAAAATGATCAACAATAGGCTTATTTTAAACCCAATTAAATATAGAATATAAAATAATATCAAAAATTTAAATATAAGATATTATCTTTGATTTTTTATCATTTTTTATATCTCTGTCGATTAATTTAAAACAACTCGTACGATAAAAATCTTCCTGTAGATTTTAGTTTTGGTTGAAAATGATCAAAAATAGGCTTATTTTAAATCCAATTACATCTAGAATATAAAATAATATCAAAAATTTAAATATAAGATATTATCTTTGATTTTTTATCATTTTTTATATCTCTGTCGATTAATTTAAAACAACTCGTACGATAAAAATCTTCCTGTAGATTTTATTTTTGGGTGAAAATGATCAAAAATAGGCTTATTTTAAACCCAATTAAATATAGAATATAAAATAATATCAAAAATTTAAATATAAGATATTATCTTTGATTTTTTATCATTTTTTATATCTCTGTCGATTAATTTAAAACAACTCGTACGATAAAAACCTTCCTGTAGATTTTATTTTTGGGTGAAAATGATCAAAAAAATAGCTTATTTTGAGTCTAATTAAATATATAATGTAAAACAATATCATAAATTTAAATTTCTTAAATCGTTGATTTATTCATCATGTTTTATATCTGTCGATTAATTTTAAAAAGCTCGTACAATAAAAACCTTCCTGCAGACTTTACTTTTGGGTGAACTTTATTAAAAAATTGATTATTTGGAGTCTAATTAAATATAGAATATAAAGTAATATCATAAATTTAAATATTTTATATCTTTGATTTTTTATCATTTTTTATATCTCAGTCGATTCATTTAAAACAGCTCGTACAATAAAAACCTTCTTGCAGAATTTATTTTTGGGTGAATTTTTTTAAAAAATAGTTTATTTTAAGTTGAATTAAATACAGAATTTAAAATAATATTATAAATTAAAATATCTGAAATCTTTGATTTTTTATAATTTTTTATATCTCAGTCGATTAATTTAAAACAACTGGTACAATAAAAACCTTCATGCAGACTTTATTTTTGGGTAAAAATGATCAAAAATAGCTTATTTAGAGCCCAATTAAATATAGAATGTAAAATAATATCATAAATTCAAATATCTTAAATTTTTAATTTTTTATAACTCAGTCGATTAATTTAAAAAAGCACGTACAATAAAATCCTCCCTGCAGAGTTTATTTTTGGGTGAAAATTATTAGAAAACAGTTTGTTTTGAACCCAAGTAAATATAAAATATAGAATAATATGATAAACTTAAATTTATTAAAGCTTTGATTTTTTATCCTTTTTTATAACTCAGTCGATTCAGTTAAAAAAATGCGTACAATAAAATTCTCCTTGCAGACTTTATTTTTAAGTGAAAATTATCAAAAATGGCTTATTTTAAGCTCAATTAAATCTAGAATATAAAGTAATCATAAATTAAAATTTCTAAAATCATTGATTTTTTATTAATTTTTTATAACTCAGTCAATTTTTTAAAACAGTTTGTACAAAAATACTTTCATGCAGACTTTATTTATCAGTGAAAAAAAATGGTTTATTTTGAGCCCAGTTAAATATAGAATGTAAAATAATATCATAAATAAAAATTTCTTTATTCGTTGATATTTTTATGATTTTTTATAACTCAGCCGATTACTTTATAAAAAGCTCGTACAATAAAAACTTTTATTTTAGTGAAAATTATCAAAAAATTTATTTTGAGCCCAATTAAATATAAAATGTAAAGTAATAACATAAATCTTTCATTTTTTATCATTTTTTATATCTCAGTCGATTCATTTAAAACAGCTCGTACAATAAAAACCTTCATGCTGACTTTATTTTTGTGTGAAAATTATCAAAAAATAGCTTTTTTGAGCCCAATTAAATATAGATTGTAAAATAATATCATAAATTCAAATATCTTATATCTTTAATTTTTTATCATTTTTTATATCTCAGTCGATTAATCTAAAACAGTTCGTACAATAAAAGCCTTCATGCAGACTTAATTTTTGGGTGAAACTGATCAATAAAAACCTTCATGCTGACTTTATTTTTGGGTGAAAATTATCAAAAAATAGCTTTGTTTGAGCCCAATTAAATATATAATGTAAAATAATATCATAAATTCAAATATCTTATATCTTTAATTTTTTATCATTTTTTATATCTCAGTCGATTAATTTAAAACAGTTCGTACAATAAAAACCTTCATGCAGACTTCATTTTTGGGTGAAAATGATCGAAAATTTCTTATTTTGAGCTCAATAAAATATAAAACAATATCATAAATAAAATTTCTTAAATCGTTGATTTTTTTATCATTTTTTATAACTCAGTCGATTAATTTAAAACATCTCGTACAATAAAAACCTGCATATAGACTTTATTGTTGGGTGAAAATGATCAAAAAATAGCTAATTTTGAGCTCAATTAAATATAGAATGTAAAATAGTATCATAAGTTTAAATTTCTAAAATCTTTGATTTTTCATCATTTTTTATTATGACTCAGTAGATTAATTTAAAAAAGGTCGTACAATAAAATCCTCCCTGCAGACTTAATTTTTAGGTGAAAATTATTTAATTAAATCAGAATTGAATCTATAACCCCAAATATTAAATGATTTTAATATCATGACATGTGTCAGCTTAGGAATATTAGTCCGGCGCAATCTCAGTATGAGAAACACGGGGGGCAGTAGTCGGGTCCGCGCTAATATTAAACTTCAGTTTAATTCGAACGCGAAGCTTGACCGACTTTAGTTCCCAAATTGTTTGTGTGTCTATGTGCTGGCGATGATTCGCCTTTTGTATATCCTGCTGATCACAGGTAATCATCCATTAATTAGACTTAATTGTTTGAATAAGCAGCTTCTTCAATAAACCAATTGAGTTCCGGACAATGATTTACAATAATTTGTCATTTGACTATTATGTAGTGGATATAAAATTTAGTATGTACTAAGTAAGAAAAAAACATCATAAGCCCAGGGAATATACTCATGTTAATAATATAAAGCAATCTAACAAACTAGTCAAACAAACTCAAATTAAATTAGCTACATAGATTACTTTTTACCATGTTACAAACATTTCTCAACTATTTACAACAACAACAAAACTCTTAATGCGCCATAGCATTCCGCCGTTCTACTGTTTCTGGGTAATTGTTGGATGTAGAATCCAAAATAGTCAGATTTGTTCTATAATTTTTCAAAACTCATATTACTTTACGATCGATTTAGATAAATACCAAACGCAAAATCTTCTCCTTTTCACAAAAATTGTGACTTACACCACTTTTATTCTCACAGGCTTATATAAATAATAATAATAATAATAATGACTTTTATTTTCCTTGAAATACATAATTCTATATAATTCATATAAAAATTATATTAACACATGTTTACAGTAACAACGAAAATAATAGAATAATAGAAAATAGAAAATAGATATATGGGAAATAACAGGGCAAGTGTTATATGCTTTATTTATTTACCAATTTCAACTTTAACAATATAAAGAACTTGAATATGTTTGCATTTGCCACATAAATAAATACTTCCGTTTTAAATTGTGTAGACCGGGAAGCATTGATTTATTCAGGGACAGCAACGAAGATGATTGAGGCCTCTCAGTGTTATCTTCCTGTTCCCGACCGTACAGTTCATAAAGGCTAATCAAATATTTACGATGCTGGTCGACATTTAACCTTTTGTTATGCATGTTATTATTATCCAAAAAAATTCTTTCTCATTAAATAACAAACAATATTGATTTTTTTTATACAATTTTCTTTAACTGGCATAAAGAAAATATCTACATCAACGCAAAATTAGTAAATTTTAAACTACTGCAAAATTTACATTGTACAAATTACAAATGCTCTCTCTCTGAATTGCTCAATAGTAGTATGGATTGACTCGATTATTTTAAATATCTCTCTCTCATTGTATATATATATATATATATATATATATATATATATATATATATATATATACAATCAACAAAAAAAGGTGTTGATTACATCATATATATATATATATATATATATATATATATATATATATATACTTGTATGCGTCAATTTATAATTTTGATTTGGTTTCAGCTGTGGCTGTATCAGCACAATGGTCTTATAATAATGTTGGTAAGTATATATAAATCGTACGGTTTGTTTCAATTTTTAATTCCCTAATAATAAACGTAAAGGATATTGATTGCAGTAATTAATTGCGTAAAGGAAATTACAGTTTACAAGTATAAAAATAATGGTTTTCAATAGTCCACCAGGTAGACACGAATATGCTGCAATCAAAATTGCTAACTGAAAGTCTTTACGAGTAACGATTGTGGTGATACTGGCTTGAAACATTTAATATTTGTAATTTTCAGTTTTAAGAGCTAGATATGAAAAACAACTCGGTCTGGGACTTTCAATTTATTAATAAAAAGTTTGAAGGCTCTCGATAAGCCAATGAGATATAAAATATGAGATTCAAAATTTTACCGAAGAAAAATATAAGATGTTGGAAGGCTATCGATAAGCCAATGTGATATATAATGCGAGATTCTAAATTTTACCGAAAAAAAAAAATAAGATGTTTGAAGGCTGTCGATAAGGCAATGTGATATAAAATATGAGATTCAAAATATTACCGAAGTAAAATATAAGATGCTTGAAGGCTGTCGATAAGCCAATGTGATATATAATATGAGATTAAAAATTTTACCGTGAAAAATATAAGATGCATGAAGGCTGTCGATAAGCGTGATAAGTTTTACAAGAAATGTTATAAATCTCTATATAATTCTCAGATTTTTTCGAAATTGAATTGAATGTATTTGAAAATAGTCATTTTTAATGACTACCATGTGTGAATTTCATATCTCAACTTGTTGTAGACTTTTTGGGGTGTTAAACTCCAAAATTACAAAATCCAACATTAGTTGGTTTACAAAAAATTCTATAAATCTCTACATAATTTGCAGATTTTTAAGAAATTGACTTGAATGTATTCAAAAATAGATATATTTAATGACTACCATGTATGAAATTCATATTTCAACTAGCTGTATACTTTTTGGTGTGTTAAACTCCAAAATTAGAAAAACCAACATTAGTAGATTAACAAAAAATGCTATAAATCCCTATATAATTTTCAGATTTTTTAGAAATTGGCTTTAATGTATTCAAAAATAGTCATTTTTAATGACTACCACGTATGTAATTCATATATCAACTATTTGTATACTTTCTGGGGTGTTAAACTCCAAAATTAGAAAATCCAACATTAGTAGGTATACAAAAAATGCTAGAAATGCCTATATAATTTTCAGAATGTTTAGAAATTGACTTGAATGTATTCAAAAATAGTCATATTTAATGACTACCACGTATGTAATTCATATATCAACTAATTGTATACTTTTTGGGGTGTTAAACTCCAAAATTAGAAACTCCAACATTAGTAGGTTTACAAAAAATGCTAGAAATGCCTATATAATTTTCACAATGTTTACAAATTGACTTGAATCTATTCAAAAATAGTCATATTTAATGACTACCACGTGTGTAATTCATATCAAAACTATTTTTATACTTTTTGGGGTGTTAAACTCTAAAATTAGAAAATCCAACATTAGTAGGTATACAAAAAATGCTTGAAATGCCTATATAATTTTCAGAATATTTATAAATTAACTTGAATGTATTCAAAAATAGTCATATTTAATGACTACCACGTATGTAATTCATATATCAACTATTTGTATACTTTTTAGGGTGTTAAACTCCAAAATTAGAAAATCCAACATTAGTAGGTTTACAAAAAATGCTAGAAATGCCTACATAATTTTCACAATGTTTACAAATTGACTTGAATCTATTCAAAAATAGTCATATTTAATGACTACCACGTGTGTAATTCATATCAAAACTATTTGTATACTTTTTGGGGTGTTAAACTCTAAAATTAGAAAATCCAACATTAGTAGGTATACAAAAAATGCTAGAAATGCCTATATAATTTTCAGAATATTTATAAATTAACTTGAATGTATTCAAAAATAGTCATATTTAATGACTACCACGTATGTAATTCATATATCAACTATTTGTATACTTTTTGGGGTGTTAAACTCCAAAATTAGAAAATCCAACATTAGTAGGTTTACAAAAAATGCTAGAAATGCTTATATAATTTTCGGAATGTTTAGAAATTGACTTGAATGTATTCAAAAATAGTCATATTTAATGACTACCACGTATGTAATTCATATATCAACTATTTGTATACTTTTTGGGGTGTTAAACTCCAAAATTAGAAACTCCAACATTAGTAGGTTTACAAAAAATGCTAGAAATGCCTATATAATTTTCAGAATGTTTAGAAATTAACTTGAATGTATTCAAAAATAGTCATATTTAATGACTACCACGTATGTAATTCATATATCAACTATTTGTATACTTTTTGGGGTGTTAAACTCCAAAATTAGAAAATCCAACATTAGTAGGTTTACAAAAAATGCTAGAAATGCCTATATCATTTTCGGAATGTTTAGAAATTGACTGGAATGTATTCAAAAATAGTCATATTTAATGACTACCACGTATGTAATTCATATCTCAACTAGTTGTATACTTTTTGGGGTGTTAAACTTGGAAATTAGAAAATCCAACATTAGTAGGTTTACAAAAATGCTAGAAATGTCTATATAATTTTCAGAATTTTTAGAAATTGACTTGAATGTATTCAAAAATAGTCATATTTAATGACTACCACGTATGTAATTTATATATCAACTAGTTGTATACTTTTTGGGCTGTTAAACTCCAAAATTAGAAACTCCAACATTAGTAGGTTTACAAAAAATGCTAGAAATCCCTATATAATTTTCAGAATGTTTAGAAATTGACTTGAATGTATTCAAAAATAGTCATATTTAACGACTACCACGTATGTACTTCATATATCAACTATTTGTATACTTTTTGGGGTGTTAAACTCCAAAATTAGAAAATCCAACATTAGTAGGTTTACAAAAAATGCTAGAAATGCCTATATGAGGAATAATTCTATTTTCTAGTTGTAAAAATTATTGTGCCTGAAATAATAAACTACTGAATATTATATTTTAGGATCACTCAGGATATTTCTGTAGCTGAATTCTCATGCCAAATGCGTGGGGGGCAAACATTTAAGCGAATATACATAACAAATAATTTGTTAAAATAACAATCGTTACTCAGATTATCTGCTAAATTTATTAGTAGTCCTGTAATTAGTAATAGCATTATTATTAAGTAAGCCTACAGCGAAAGGTAAAAGGCAAATAGATAATATATATATTATTATTTATTATCTCTTAATTTTGGGTTGAATTTTTTTATAAATCACAATTTACGATCCAACTTAAAACATAATTATCTTTCATCAGCCTAAAATTTTCGAGTTGTAAAAAAAAACTTCTATCTTTATTGGGCTATCAGCCGTAATGCTTTTCCACCGGTCAAGGGAGAAGCTCAGAGGAGTTTAATCACCCTTAACTTCTCAGGAAACCTCTAAAAAAGTATGAAAAGTGATTCGTGAAAATTCGCTCCCCGCTGGGGATATAACTCAGGCTCCCAATGCTCTGTACGAGACAGACGACGCCTCTAACCACTCGGCTAGTGAGCTGGGTTTTCGAGTTGTATTTACTAAAATTGTGATGATTTTAATGCAATTTTGTAACATTTTAATATTTGCAGAGGACTGGGACCCACAGTGTCACTCGGGGGAGAAACAATCACCAATTAATCTGGACGAAAGTCTCGCCATCGACGGAAAATACGAACCACTTAAATTTTTCAGTTATAACACTATGTATATGGCTTCAATGACCAACAATGGTCACACAGGTAAATAATTGCTACAAAGTGAATCCCTTAACAATCATATTTGATAAAATAGTCGAATACTAACACGAATCAGAACTAGATTCGTGTTACTTATCGAATTATAGCACTTTTTTATCAAATATATTAAGATATCTATTATTAAACAAATGTTGCATAGGTGACTTTAATTAATAACTTCACTTTTGGTATTATCACTGGTTTGATTCGTTTAATTTACAGAGTAGGTATACAAAGTAATAAGAGAAATAAAGGTGAGATTGTCACCGAACTAGTAGATCACTCTGTATAAGTTTTAACGAAATAGTATCGTTAATTGTACCGTTTCTCGTTGGGATACAATTAACAACACTACACACAGAAAAACAACACTAGAAAAGTCAGGGACAATTTTTTGAAGTAACAGCAACATACATGCACATACACTAACACATATCAGAAGGACAGGAAGGCAAACTTGTAACACATACTAGAATTTCCAGCATGAAAAACATTTATAAATATGAAGGAGATGAAGAAAACTACCATGTTTTTGCTACTTTTTTTATTCTTTAAAACAATTAGTTTCGCGTAAAGCCGTTTTCGTTTTTCGATCTTATCTTCTAGATCTCATCAGTGTAGCTCAGCTATTAAGGATGAATTCTGTCTAGAAAGAAAGTTGCATTAATTTACAAACATAATTGATTTTAGTCAAGGACACTTTGAATAGTAGCTCATCTATTAAGGATGAATTCTCTCTAGAAAGAAAGTTGCTTTAATTTACAAATATGATTGATTCTAGTCAAGGTCACTTTGAATGTAGAGGATAAGGACGCAAAACCGTATGTCACCGGTGGCAATCTCCTTGGCAAATACATTTTTGATCAAATGCACTTCCACTGGGAGTCGGAACATACTATTGACCAAAGACGGTAATAAAAATGTTAACATGTATAATTAGAAAAATATTTATTCCCAACATTTTTTTATATGTTTAGGTATCCCTTGGAGCTGCATATTGTGCATTATAACTCACTCTATGAAGATGTAAACGAAGCAACTAAACACGCAGATGGGCTACTTGTTCTCGCTGTATTCTATTATGTAAGAAATAAATACAATTTTTTTAATGTTTTATTTTTGGCTCAGATACAATGTTACTATGGTATATCAGCTAAAAATATAAAACGGGATGTCCCTCTCGACCAGGATAATTCCCTCGTTTGGATGTAGTCCCTGGCGTTGAGGGTTTATGTTGTTTTGTTATTGTAAACATGATAAAAACATCAATGAACTGAGGAATATATCTGAAACATGAACTCGCTATATTACTCAGAATTCTGAAATTTGATCGAATCGACTATAGATTGATTATAGTCGATTAATAAGGACTGGAAGGAATTTCTACAGGAAATACAATAGATTTAGATTTGTTTAGATTGATTTAAAATACGCATAAATAATCTCGACACCCGAAAGGGTATAAAGAGATTTTAAAAGATTATATATATATATATATATATATATATATATATATATATATATATATATATCAAGTTTCAGAATTCCGAGTAATAAAGCGAGTTGGGTTCATGTTTTAATCGGTATATTACGATTTCAAAATTGGTATTCTATTTGCAGCTATCCCCTGATGACTACGAGAATTTATTTTCGATAATGGAAGTGCTAGATAATGTTGGGCAAGCGGACGGTACCACAAGCGAATTAACAAATCAGTTGGCCCTACAAAACTTGCTACCGTGTGATACTGCAGGATATTACAGATACTCAGGCTCTTTGACAACACCTGGTTGCAATGAGGCAGTTACATGGATAGTATTTACAAACGCTGTGCCAATTTCAAGCACACAGGTAAGATTGTTTGTTTCTTTAGGTTAGCTATAAATATATTTGATAATTCAATGGTAGATTATTACAACTCCTTGTGAGGATTTAATTTTTATACAAATAAGTAATTCAGAAACATAGACATATTGCATTATTACAACAAGAAAAGGAAGCATGTTATCATGATGTGAAAAAATTGAGGTGGGTGACAACAATACTATGAATAATTTTGTAATGATTTTTTTTGTTTCAGGAGGATAAATTCAAAAACATTTATACTGCCCAGGGAATTTTGCTCAAAAACTACAGGCCTTTGCAGCAGTTGAACAATAGACGTCTGATGTTAAGACGGAGCCCAATGAGTGACGGCTCCACCACTACAGTTTCTTCTTTTATGCTCCTAATCTCTTTGATTTTCATAAAAATATTTTAATCATTATTTATTGAGTTGTAAAGTGTTTATTTTATACGTGATATATTAGTTGTAGTTGTAAATTTTTGTATATAAAATTTATAAAACATGTCATTTAATTTATTATAAGCTCACAAAGCTCAGTGGCCGTGTGGTTAGAGGCATTGTCTGTCTCCTACTGAGCATTGGGGAGCCTGAGTTCGAACCTCATCCAGGCAAATTTTTGCGAATTACATTTCACAGTTTTTAGAGTTTTTTTTGTGTGTTACGGTAAATACCGGGTGATTAAACTTCTCTCTGAACTCCCTTGACGGACGAAGAAGCCGACTAGGCAGACCTGGGGATCTATTCTGTAACATCAGACTGGTAAATGATCAGACCGGTCTGTTACCCATGGCAACATATTAATTATTATATATTATATAAAATATAAATATAAAAAATATTATAAATATCATTAAATATTACTATTTGTGAATAAATTCAAGGTAATTTTATTACATTTCGAAAAGTCTATAAACAATTAAGATACGAACTTCAAACATAGTAGTCATTAAATATGAGTATTTTTGAATACATTCAAGGAAATTTTATAATATTTTCAAAATTATAAAGGAAATTACAGCACTTTTTGTCATCTTACCATTGTTGGATTTATAATTTTTGAGTTTAACATTCCGAAAAATTTATAAACAATTGAGATACGAACTTCAAACATAGTAGTCATTAGATATGACTATTTTTGAATACACTCAATGTAATTTTATAACATTTTGAAAATTATAAAGTTAATTACAGCGCTTTTTGTCATCCTACTAATGGATTGGATTCATAATTTTCAAGTTTAACATTTCGAAAAGTCTATAAACAATTGAGATACGAACTTCAAACATAGTAGTCATTGAATATGATTATTTGTGAATACATTCAAGGAAATTTTATAATATTTTGAAAATTATAAAGGAAATTACAGCACTTTTTGTCATCTTACCATTGTTGGATTTATAATTTTTGAGTTTAACTTTCAGAAAAGTCTATAAATAATTGAGATAAAAATTTCAAACATTGTAGTCATTGAATATGATTATTTGTGAATACATTCAAGGAAATTTTATAATATTTTGAAAAATATAAAGAAAATTACAGCGTTTTTTGTCATCCTACTAATGTCGGATATATAATTTTCATGTTTAATATTCGAAAAAGTCATATATATTTGAGATATAAATTTCAAACATTGTAGTCATTAAATATGACTATTTATGAACACATTCAAGGTAACTTTATTACATTTTGAAAATTATGAAGGAAGTTACAGCACTTTTTGTCATCCTACTAAAATTGGATTTATAATTTTCAAGTTTAACATTCCGAGAAGTCTATAAACAATTGAGATACAAATATCAAACATTATAGTCATCAAATATGACTATCTGTGAAAACATTCAAGTCAATTTTATGATATTTTGAAAATTATAAAAGAAATTACAGAACTTTTTGTCATCCTACTAATGTTGGATTTATAATTTTCAAGTTTAACATTCCGAAAAGTCTATAAACAATTGAGATACAAATATCAAACATTATAGTCATCAAATATGACTATGTGTGAAAATATTCAAGTCAATTTTATGATATTTTGAAAATTATAAAAGAAATTACAGAACTTTTTGTCATCTTAGTATTGTTGGATTTATAATTTTTGAGTTTAAACATTCCGAAAAGTCTATAAATAATTGATATACAAATTTCAAACTTTGTAGTCATTAAATATGATTATTTGTGAATACATTCAAGGTAATTTTATAACATTTTGAAAATTATAAAGGAAATTATAGCAGTTTTTGTCATCCTACTAATGTTGGATTTATAATTTTCAAGTTTAACATTTCGAAAAGTCTATAAACAATTAAGATACGAACTTCAAACATAGTAGTCATTAAATATGATAATTTTTGAATACATTCAAGGAAATTTTATAATATTTTGAAAATTATAAAGGAAATTTCAGCGGTTTTTGTCATCCTACTAATGTCGGATTTATAATTTTCAAGTTTAATATTCGGAGAAGTCTATATATAATTGAGATATAAATTTCAAACATTGTAGTCATTAAATATGACTATTTATGAATACATTTAAAGTAATTTTATTACATTTTGAAAATTATGAAGGAAGTTACAGCACTTTTTGTCATCCTACTAAAATTGGATTCATAATTTTCAAGTTTACCATTCCGAAAAGTTTATAAACAATTGAGATACGAACTTCAAACATAGTAGTAATTAGATATGACTAATTTGGAATATATTCAAGGTAATTTTATAACATTTTGAAAATTACAAAGGAAATTACAGCGCTTTTTGTCATTTTACTAATGTTGGATTTATAATTTTCAACATTTCGAAAAGTCTATAAACAATTGAGATACGAACTTCAAACATAGTAGTCATTAAATATGATGATTTTTGAATACATTCAAGGAAACTTTATAATATTTTGAAAATTATAAAGGAAATTACAGCGCTTTATGTCATCCTACTAATGTCGGATTTATAATTTTCAAGTTTAATATTCGGAGAAGTCTATATATAATTGAGATATAAATTTCAAACATTGTAGTCATTAAATATGACTATTTATGAATACATTTAAAGTAATTTTATTACATTTTGAAAATTATGAAGGAAGTTACAGCACTTTTTGTCATCCTACTAAAATTGGATTAATAATTTTCAAGTTTACCATTCCGAAAAGTTTATAAACAATTGAGATACGAACTTCAAACATAGTAGTCATTAGATATGACTAGTTTGGAATATATTCAAGGTAATTTTATAACATTTTGA